>OY992883.1:123606445-123608108 GCA_963921405.1 Cepaea hortensis
TCTGAGATTGTCGATCAGTAAGCAATGCAAAATACTCTGTGTAATCTTGCAAAGACAACAACAACAGCGGTAAAATGCTGTTGTTGACAGCGATGTAAATATGATTTGCGAAAAAAAAACTTCTTCGGAATGCTTGAACATAAGTGTAGTGATCAATCAAGGCATTACTATCATGTTATTATGATATTTGAAATATTCTCTAAGCAAACGTAATTGCACCAGCATTTAGCAGAGAGAGAGAGAGAGATAGATAGATAGATAGAGAGAGAGAGAGAGAGAGAGAGAGAGAGAGAGAGAGAGAGAGAGAGAGAGAGAAAGAATGGGTGGGGGGGGGAGAACTATTTGTCAACATAAGCCCAATAAGCTTGCACGGCCTTTCGCCAGTGCGAAAATAAGTGCACGCAGGCCCTGATTGTGCCAGACCAGGTTTTGTCCTACTCACTTCGCCTGTTAATCTTCATCTCTCTCATTCCTATCACCTAGGCCAGAGGTGGGCAAACTACGGCCCGCGGGCCGCATGCAGCCCGCCACCTGATTTTATGCGGCCCGCGAAGGCATGTAGGAATAAATAATTGTTACTTCGTTTTTAAGTTATTTTGTTGAATTTTAAAGAATTTCATGTACCGTTATGATTGTTTCAACACATTTTTGATAAGATTTCTATCTAATTATCAATTTTTGTAAACAGTCCTTGCTTCGTAATGTAATGCTTCTTCTTCTCTTCTTCTTCTTCTTCTTCTTCTTCTTCTTCTTCTTCTCTTCTTCTTCTCTTCTTCTTCTTCTTCTTCTTCTTCTTCTTCTTCTTCTTCTTCTTCTTCTTCTTCTTCTTCATCTTCTTCTTCTTCTTCTTCTTCTTCTTCTTCTTCTTCTTCTTCTTCTTCTTCTTCTTCTTTCTTCTTCTTCTTCTCTTCTTCTTCTTCTTCTTCTTCTTCTTCTTCTTCTTCTTCTTCTTCTTCTTCTTCTTCTTCTTCTTCTTCTCTTCTTCTTCTTCTTTTCTTCTTCTTCTTCTTCTTCTTCTTCTTCTCTTCTTCTTCTTCTTCTTCTTCTTCTTCGTTCTTCTTCTTCTTCTCTTCTTCTTTCTTCTTCTTCTTCTTCTTCTTCTTCTTCTTCTTCTTCTTCTTCTTCTTCTTCTTCTTCTTCTTCTTCTTCTTCTTCTTCTTCTTCTTCTTCTTCTTCTTCTTCTTCTTCTTCTTCTTCTTCTTCTTCTTCTTCTTCTCTTCTTCTTCTTCTTCTTCTTCTTCTTCTTCTTCTTCTTCTTCTTCTTCTTCTTCTTCTTCTTCTTCTTCTTCTTCTTCTTCTTCTTCTTCTTCTTCTTCTTCTTCTTCTTCTTCTTCTTCTTCTTCTTCTTCTTCTTCTTCTTCTTCTTCTTCTTCTTCTTCTTCTTCTTCTTCTTCTTCTTCTTCTTCTTCTTCTTCTTCTTCTTCTTCTTCTTCTTCTTCTTCTTCTTCTTCTTCTTCTTCTTCTTCTTCTTCTTCTTCTTCTTCTTCTTCTTCTTCTTCTTCTTCTTCTTCTTCTTCTTCTTCTTCTTCTTCTTCTTCTTCTTCTTCTTCTTCTTCTTCTTCTTCTTCTCTTCTTCTTCTTCTTCTTCTTCTTCTTCTTCTTCTTCTCTCTTCTTCTTCTTCTTTTCTTCTTCTTCTTCTTCTTCTTCTTCTTCTTCTTCTTT
>OY992883.1:123608308-123638308 GCA_963921405.1 Cepaea hortensis
ATGGTGAACATAATTACGTCATTTCTATCCGACAGGCTACAAGTCGTGTCCTTCAACAACTGTCTATCAAGACCCACACAGCTTAATATTGGTGTGCCTCAGGGCTCAATACTAGGTCCGCTGCTTTTTGCAGTTTATATTAATGATCTTCCTTTATATATCAATACAACTTGTGATCTATTTGCTGACGACTGTACTATATATACTAGTCAAGAAAACCGTAGTGAATTAGAGAATTCTTTACAAAAGGAACTTGATAATCTTACTAGATGGAGCAATGAAAACCGCATGCAAATTAACATCGGCAAAACCAAATCCATGCTAATAACGACCAGACAAAAACTACAGACACTAGCCATAACTGGATCACCGCTCGAACTCCGCATGGGCACGTTACCTATAGTTAATGTGACTGAACATAAAACACTAGGGCTTTTAATAGACAGCCATTTGAACTGGAGCTCTCATGTTCACGCTCTTACCAAGAAAATAGCACAAAAAGTTTACCAACTTGCTAAAATTCAGCACTTCCTGGACGAAAGCACACGAAAAATATTCTATACATGCTATATCCAATCACATCTCGATTACTGTTCCACAGTTTGGGATGGTTGCCCTAAATCTAATTTAAAACGACTATGTTCTCTACAAAACCGCGCTATTCGTCTGGTTTCTGGCATAAAGCACGTTGAAAGTAATAATTTGTACAGTCATCTAAGACTTCTACCACTACAAAAGCGCTTCCTTTTCAACAAAGCCAAATTAGTGAATAAAATTATATCTCAAAATACCCCAGAGTATCTTCTGCCGCTGATTCAATCTAATGCAATGAACAGCAAGCGCCTAAATTTGTTACATGTCTCAAAGCCTAGATTGGACCTATACAAAACATGTTTTGCCTATTCTGGTGCTCACTTATGGAATCATCTGCCTCCAGATCTGAAAACTCCAATGAGTCCCTACACATTTAACCGAAAACTCTTTCAATACTTAATCCATACCGACTATATGCCACCATAATTCATTTACTGGTATAATTGTTCAGTATAATTGTTCATTATAATTGTTCACTATATATGTGTGTGCGTGTGGGAGCGAGAGAGAGAGAGAGAGAGAGAGAGAGAGAGAGAGAGAGAGAGAGAGAGAGAGAGAGAGTGGGTGTCAGAGAGAGGGAGAGAGTGAATGCGTGTGTGCATGCGTGTGTGTGGAGAGAGTGATTGAGCGAGAAATGGTGGGGGAATGTGTCAGTGCATGCATTCGTACGTGTATGTGTGAGAGTGAGTGAGGGAGTGTGTGCGTGCGTGCATGCGTTCATGTGTACGTGTATGTGTGAGAGAGTGTGATTGAGAGAGTGAGTGTGTGTGTGTGTGTGTGTAGGATTGTGTGTTAGAGAGTGAGACAGTGGGAGAGTTGATGTGTTAGTGTGTGTGTGTGCGTGTGTGTGTGTGTGTGCGCGCGCATGCGTGTGAGTGTGTGTATATGAAAGAATACAGAGAGAGAGAGAGAGAGAGAGAGAGAGAGAGAGAGAGAGAGAGAGAGAGAGAGAGAGAGAGCTGAGCAGATGCATGTCATGTAACACGCATGTTATGTAACACGCGAATCCATATGTTTGTGTATTCTCATCTGTCATATTATAAGTTAAATACCATTTGATTTTATCATGTATAATCTAAATTTATGTTCATTACTGTAGTTTGAGTGAGAGAGTGAGTGAGTGTGAATGAGAGACAGAATGAGTGAGCGTGAGAGTGAATGAGTGAGCGTGAGAGTGAATGAGTGAGAGTGAATGAGTGAGTGTGAGAGTAAATGAGTGAGCGTGAGAGTGAATGAGTGAGCGGGAGAGTGAATGATTGAGCGTGAGAGTGAATGAGTGAGCGGGAGAGTGAATGAGTGAGAGTGAATGAGTGAGCGGGAGAGTGAATGAGTGAGAGTGAATGAGTGAGCGTGAGGGTGAATGAGTGAGCAGGAGAGTGAATGAGTGAGCGTGAGAGCGAATTAGTGAGCGGGAGAGTGAATGAGTGAGAGTGTCTGTGTGTGTGAGTGAATGAGTGAGAGTGAATGAGTGAGCGTGAGAGTGAATGAGTGAGCGTGAGAGTGAATGAGTGAGCGGGAGAGTGAATGAGTGAGCGGGAGAGTGAATGAGTGAGCGGGAGAGTGAATGAGTGAGCGGGAGAGTGAGTGAGCGGGAGAGTGAATGAGTGAGCGGGAGAGTGAATGAGTGAGCGGGAGAGTGAATGAGTGAGCGGGAGAGTAAATGATTGAGCGGGAGAGTGAATGAGTGAGCGTGAGAGTGAATGAGTGAGCGTGAGAGTGAATGAGTGAGCGTGAGAGTGAATGAGTGAGAGTGAATGAGTGAGCGTGAGAGTGAATGATTGAGCGTGAGAGTGAATGAGTGAGCGTGAGAGTAAATGAGTGAGTGTGAGAGTGAATGAGTGAGCGGCAGAGTGAATGAGTTAGCGTGAGAGTGAATGAGTGAGCGTGAGAGTGAATGATTGAACGGGAGAGTGAATGAGTGAGCGGGAGAGTGAATAAGTGAGCGGGAGAGTGAATGAGTGAGCTGGAGAGACAGAATGAGTGAGCGTGAGAGTGAATGAGTGAGAGTGAATGAGTGAGCGTGAGAAGGAATGAGTGAGCGTGAGAGTGAATCAGTGAGCGTGAGAGTGAATCAGTGAGCGTGAGAGTGAATGATTGAGCGTGAGAGTGAATGAGTGAGCGTGAGAGTGAATGAGTGAGCGGCAGAGTGAATGATTTAGCGGGACAGTGAATGAATTAGCGTGAGAGTGAATGAGTGAGCGTGAGAGTGAATGAGTGAGAGTGAATGATTGAACGGGAGAGTGAATGATTGAACGGGAGAGTGAATGAGTGAGCGGGAGAGTGAATGAGTGTGCGGGAGAGTGAATGAGTGAGCGGGAGAGTGAATGAGTGAGCGTGAGAGACAGAATGAGTGAGCGTGAGAGTGAATGAGTGAGCGTGAGAGTGAATGAGTGAGCGGGAGAGTGAATGAGTGAGCGGGAGAGTAAATGAGTGAGCGGGAGAATAAATGAGTGAGCGGGAGAGTGAATGAGTGAGCGTGATAGTGAGTGAGTGAGCGTGAGAGTGAATGAGTGAGCGTGAGAGTGAATGAGTGAGCGGGAGAGTGAATGAGTGAGCGGGAGAGTGAATGTGTGAGCGTGAGAGCGAATGAGTGAGCGTGAGAGTGAATGAGTGAGCGTGAGAGTGAATGAGTGAGCGGGAGAGTGAATTAGTGAGAGTGAGAATGAATGAGAGAGAAAGAGAGAGAGTGTGTGTGTGTGAGCGTACGCATGCGTGTGAGTATGTGTATATGAAAGAATACAGAGAGAGAGAGAGAGAGAGAGAGAGAGAGAGAGAGAGAGTGAGAGAGAGAGAGAGAGAGAGAGCTGAGCAGATGCATGTCATGTAACACGCATGTTATGTAACACGCGAATCCATATGTTTGTGTATTCTCATCTGTCATATTATAAGTTAAATACCATTTGATTTTATCATGAATAATCTAAACTTATGTTCATTACTGTAGTTTGAGTGAGAGAGTGAGTGAGTGTGAATGAGAGACAGAATGAGTGAGCGTGAGAGTGAATGAGTGAGCGTGAGAGTGAATGAGTGAGCGTGAGAGTGAATGAGTGAGCGTGAGAGTGAATGAGTGAGCAGGAGAGTGAATGATTGAGCGTGAGACTGAATGAGTGAGCGGGAGAGTGAATGAGTGAGAGTGAATGAGTGAGCGTGAGAGTGAATGAGTGAGCGTGAGAGTGAATGAGTGAGCGTGAGGGTGAATGAGTGAGCGGGAGAGTGAATGAGTGAGCGTGAGAGCGAATGAGTGAGCTGAAGAGTGAATGAGTGAGAGTGTCTGTGTGTGGGAGTGAATGAGTGTGAGTGAATGAGTGAGAGTGAATGAGTGAGCGTGAGAGTGAATGAGTGAGCGGGAGAGTGAATGAGTGAGCGGGAGAGTGAATGAGTGAGCGGAAGAGTGAATGAGTGAGCGGGAGAGTGAATTAGTGAGAGTGAATGAGTGAGCGGGAGAGTGAATGATTGAGCGGGAGAGTGAATGAGTGAGAGTGAATGAGTGAGCGTGAGAGTGAATGAGTGAGCGTGCGAGTGATTGATTGAGCGTGAGAGTGAATGAGTGAGAGTGAATGAGTGAGCGTGAGAAGGAATGAGTGAGCGTGAGAGTGAATGAGTGAGCGTGAGAGTGAATCAGTGAGCGGGAGAGTGAATGATTGAGCGTGAGAGTGAATGAGTGAGCGTGAGAGTGAATGAGTGAGCGGCAGAGTGAATGAGTGAGCGGGAGAGTGAATGAGTGAGCGTGAGAGTGAATGAGTGAGAGTGAATGAGTGAGCGGGAGAGTGAATGATTGAACGGGAGAGTGAATGAGTGAGCGGGAGAGTGAATGAGTGAGCGGGAGAGTGAATGAGTGAGAGTGAATGAGTGAGCGGGAGAGTGAATGAGTGAGCGGCAGAGTGAATGAGTGAGCGGGAGAGTGAATGAGTGAGCGGCAGAGTGAATGAGTGAGCGGGAGAGTGAATGAGTGAGCGTGAGAGTGAATGAGTGAGAGTGAATGAGTGAGCGGGAGAGTGAATGATTGAACGGGAGAGTGAATGAGTGAGCGGGAGAGTGAATGAGTGAGCGGGAGAGTGAATGAGTGAGCGTGAGAGTGAATGAGTGAGAGTGAATGAGTGAGCGGGAGAGTGAATGAGTGAGCGGCAGAGTTAATGAGTGAGCGGCAGAGTGAATGAGTGAGCGTGAGAGTGAATGAGTGAGAGTGAATGAGTGAGCGGGAGAGTGAATGATTGAACGGGAGAGTGAATGAGTGAGCGGGAGAGTGAATGAGTGAGCGGGAGAGTGAATGAGTGAGCGTGAGAGTGAATGAGTGAGAGTGAATGAGTGAGCGGGAGAGTGAATGAGTGAGCGGCAGAGTGAATGAGTGAGCGGGAGAGTGAATGAGTGAGCGTGAGAGTGAATGAGTGAGAGTGAATGAGTGAGCGGGAGAGTGAATGATTGAACGGGAGAGTGAATGAGTGAGCGGGAGAGTGAATGAGTGAGCGGGAGAGTGAATGAGTGAGCGTGAGAGTGAATGAGTGAGAGTGAATGAGTGAGCGGGAGAGTGAATGAGTGAGCGGCAGAGTGAATGAGTGAGAGGCAGAGTGAATGAGTGAGCGTGAGAGTGAATGAGTGAGAGTGAATGAGTGAGCGGGAGAGTGAATGATTGAACGGGAGAGTGAATGAGTGAGCGGGAGAGTGAATGAGTGAGCGGGAGAGACAGAATGAGTGAGCGTGAGAGTGAATGAGTGAGCGGGAGAGTGAATGAGTGAGCGGGAGAGTGAATGAGTGAGCGGGAGAGTGAATGAGTGAATGAGTGAGCGGGAGAGTGAATGAGTGAACGGGAGAGTGAATGAGTGAGCGGGAGAGTGAATGCGTGAGAGTGTGTGTGTGTGAGTGAATGAGTGAGAGTGAGAGTGAATGAGAGAGAGAGAGAGAGAGAGAGAGAGAGAGAGAGAGAGTGTGTGTGTGTGTGTGTGTGTGTGTGTGTGTGTGTGTGGGACGTGCTGGCATCACTACTTTTACGTCACATACTTTTTATGTACACATTTTTCTCCATGTTTAGGCCTGTTTATGTTTACAACATTCATTTCACAATGTTTATTTTTCTTCCTATGTAAATGTATAATGCTCTTGATGAACGAAAGACGAGTGATTGGAAGGGCCGAATGTAAGACGGGCCTGCGCGCCCAATTTGTGACCCTAATAAAGTTGATTTGATTTGATTTGATTTGATTTCTTCTTCTTCTTCTTCTTCTTCTTCTTCTTCTTCTTCTTCTTCTTCTTCTTCTTCTTCTTCTTCTTCTTCTTCTTCTTCTTCTTCTTCTTCTTCTTCTTCTTCTTCTTCTTCTTCTTCTTCTTCTTCTTCTTCTTCTTCTTCTTCTTCTTCTTCTTCTTCTTCTTCGCCTTAAATATTATAACTGCAATGTTGCCTCTTGTGTGAATTTAACTGTCCTTTTTAGTTCACACAGCAGTTCATAGAGTTTATCTTCCACTGTCGTCTCTTTTGGCCAGAACGTTATCCTAGACATGTTGTAATTTGGGCAGTCTTTGAGTATGTGCTCTGCTGTTTGCGACGATAACCCACACGTGCACATGACTTATTCACCAATCTTTAATCTTGTATACACGTGGTTGCGTAATCTATTGTGTCCTGTTCTGAGGAGCAGAATAATGACTTGTTCTGGTCTGTCCATAACGTGGTAGTCGTCTTGAGCAGGTTTTGGTGGCTTTCTGACTGATTTGATCATTCTTTTCTTTTGGTCGTAACGGGAACATCAGGCTGTTCTTCTTTTGCTCCTTCCTTAGCCAATCGATCAGTTCTGTCGTTTCCGGGTACTCCACAGTGGGATGGCATCCACTGTATGGTGACCTTATGCTGGCTGCTAAGTTCAGAAAGTAGTGTCCTTAATACTGGCAATTTCCATGACATCCTTTCGGTTTCGTTGAGGTGAGTTTCTTACAAGCAACACACGCTTACCTTTTCTTGGTCCAAGATGTTTTCTAGTTCTATTATTTTTGTTGCTGAATCCCTCCGCATTCCAGTGCATTAGTTTTAGTCTTTGTTTGGTATGGCCAGACGCTCTATTCTCAGGTCCCCAGGCTCCACAGGACATCTGAGAAGGACCTCCAGTAGTTGTGGTTGGACCCTTTCGAGGCATATGGCCCGGCACTGCACATGCCTGGGGGTCCAAAGTAGGGCGAGCACCGTAACATTTAGCCGTAGTCGACATATTTCATTGCGCGTGATTGGTGGCATCCTGATTTCTGTGGTGCGCCTCCTATCTGGTTGCATCTTTATTCAGCACCTTTCCTTTGCTAGAGCAGACTGTGGTCTTACACGAGTTTAGGTGTGTAGGTACGCACACACATCTCTGCGCATGCACGTACGAGCATACACATCTAGAGCGTTCTGTATATTTCTCGGCGCCAGTGACTCGCCGCCGCCCCTTCTCCTGTTAGTTAAAACAGTTCCGCTACGAGAAGGCCAGAAGTTGGACTTCTGCTGCATAAGTGATGAATGCACGAGCCATTAGGGTATTTATGCAAGGTTGAGCGCTCACCCCAACCCGGCCCCTGACTACATACAGCAATATTTGGAACCATGTTATGCTAAAATTCGAATTTATCGATTTTTATGTAGAGAAATATTTATCGACATGAAAAATTTAATAAGGAAGATTTTATGAAAAACAGATATTTCTCAGGTGAATAAAATGATTTATTTTGCAAGAAAATATTAAATTTAATAGTCTTTTGCTATTTTAAATTATTTCCACATTTACAATGTTCAAATTAATTTATTTGTTGTAGTAGTCTTGATATATTTCTGACATTTATTCTGAGTTTACTACTTGTTTTCCAAATATTTTATTTTCACACACAGCCGGAAGTAGGTTTTGTTTCATTTACGTTTTAAAGTTTTGTACAGTTCTAACTGTTCGAATTTTATTTTAAAAATGAGTGTCAATAACAAACGTAAGATTGAAGATGAATGCCGTGTTTTTAATTATGAATGGACAACTAAGTACTGTTTTATAAAAGTTGGTAGCAAATCAGTTTGCTTGCTGTGTCGTGAGTCAGTGGCTGTCTTCAAGGAGTACAATTTAGAAAGACATTATCAAACAAAATATTCCGATTTCGGATACAATTTAACAACCGAAGGGAGGGAAAGGAAATGCCTTGAGTTGATGAAAAATTTTAAAGAAACAGCAAACTGTTTTCACTTAACAGTCTTGAATTCAAGATGCTACAACTGAAGCTAGTCTTGTGCTGTCACACAGAATTGTAAAACAGAACAAACCATTTTCTGATGGCGAGTTCATCAAGGAATGTTTGCTAGATGCAGCAAACATTATGTGTCCAGGAAAAAAAAACAGATCTGACAACATTACTTTATCCAGGAGAACTGTGGTCAGACGTGTTGATAAGATAAGTAACAATATTATGCATAAACTTCAAGATGCAAGTAAACAATTTTTGTGGTAGTCTCTTGCATTGGATGAGAGTACCGATGTACACGATACTGCCCAATTATTGATATTTATACGTGGAATAAACACTTCTTTCAAACTCACTGAAGAGTTATTGAGTGTTGAGTCATTCAAAGACACAACCACCGGCCATGATATATTCAATGCTTTTACTAACTGTATTGAAAGAACTGGGTTGGTTTGGAACAAGATGGCAAGTGTTATAACTGACGGAGCTCGTGCTTTGACTGGAAAAAATGTAGGTCTGGTAAAGTTGATAAGTGATAAGATTAAAGCAGAATATTCAGACCACACATTATTACTACTTCACTGTGTGATTCATCAAGAAAGTCTGTGAAAAACTGTTTTGAATATCAAACATGTTATTGACCCAGTTGTCAGTATCATCAACCTCATCAGATCAAGAGGACTTAATCACATACAGTTCAAGGCATTACTTGACGAATTGGAAACTGAACAATCCGATGTCCTGTACCACACCAGTGTTCGATGGCTGAGTCTCGGCAAGGTGTTGAGGCGAGTGTGGGAACTCAGAGAAGAAATAGTGATGTTCCTAGAGATGAAGGGCATTGGATGTGACTTTAATACCGCCAATTTTGGAAATGGAGGTTCGAAATGTTCTTAAGCATATGAAAGCTGGCAAGGCCCCCGGTGCAGATAACATCACAACAGAAATGATTAAATCTTTAGAAGAATTTGGACTAGAGCAAATCACCAGACTGCTGAACACATTATATGATACTAGAGATATACCTCCTGAATTATGTAACTCTGTATTTATTGCAATCCCAAAGAAATCAGGAACCTTGGAATGTGATCAACATAGAACAATTAGTATAATGAGTCACATCACAAAGATTTTGCTAAGAATTATCATGCAAAGAATGAGGAAGAAGATACAACCTGAAATAGGGGAAGAACAATGTGGGTTTGTAGCAGGAAAGGGTACAGTAAATGCTGTGTATATGCTGCGAACAGTTTTTGAACGTGCTATAGAAGTAAACAAGGATATACATCAACGCTTTATTGACTATACAAAGGCTTTTGATAGAGTTAAACATGTCAACGTTGTGGATATGCTTGCAGATCTACAAATTGATGGGAAAGACAACAGACTTATAAAAAAAACATATATTGGAAATAACAAGCTGCAATAAGGATTGATAATGAAGTGGGACAGTATCAGCCAATTAAGAGAGGTGTTAGGCAGGGATGTGTGATATCTCCAGATCTTTTTTCCCTATACAGTGAAAATATTTTCAGAAATGTAGAGGATATAAATGGAATCAGCATTGGAGGACGAAACGTCAATAACATTAGATATGCAGATGATACAGTATTAATTGCAGACAATGCGCAGGACCTGCAACAAGTAGTAGATGCGGATGTTGTACCTACTGAGCAACTGGGGTTAGAATTAAATTGTAAAAAGACTCAGGTTATGGTCGTAACTAGGAAGAAAGAAGTGCCACAATGTAATATACAAGTAAATGGAAATATTCTTCAGCAAGTGAATCGGTACAATTATCTTGAAACAGTCATAACATCTGATGGGAGATGCCTTAAAGAGATTAGAACAAGAATCGCCATGGCGAAAGTAGCCTTTAGCAAGATGAAAAACATTCTGACCAATAAAAAGATGTCAATTGAAACGAGAAAAAGAGTGTTGAGGGGATACATAGAGCCTGTTCTTTTGTATGAATGTGAAACTTGGACAATGAGCAGTCAAGCTAAAAAGCATCTGATGGCTGCAGAAATGTGGTTTCTGAGGAAAATGCAAAGAATACCATGGACAGACAGAAAAACCAATGACCAAGTACTACAGGAGACAAATGAACATCGTAAACTGATTAGAGAAATTAGACGTAGACAGTCAAAATTTTTTGGACATGTTATGAGAATAAATGGATTGGAGAATTTAGTGACAACTGGCAAGATCGAAGGGAACAGACCAAGAGGAAGACCGAGAGGAAAATACCTGGATGGCTTGGCCACATGGCATGGACGAGACACGAACACTGAGCTGATCCACGCCACTGGTTATCGAGTGAAATGGCGAGTCATGACCGCCCACGCTTTCCGGCATGGCACATGATTGATTGATTAATACTAATTTTGTCAATAAAGAGTGGAAGTTAGACTTTATGTTTGCCATTGAAATTCTTCTTCTTCTTCTTAACAGCGTTCCGAGCCATTGAGGTTCTTTGCTGCAGATACAATCTGTCTCCATTCGTCTCTCTGGTGGACCTTCTCTTGCCAGTCGTTGATTCCAAGTGCTTGTAGGTCTGTATATGTATTATCTCTCCACCGTCTTCTTGGTCTACCTCGGGGTCTACGGTCATTTATATCCCGAGTGTAAGCGAGTTTTGTTTCCCTATTATCTTCCATTCTTTCTATATGCCCCAGCCATTGTAGCCTATTAGCCTTCAAGATACCAGTGATTAGTGGGGACTTAAACAGATTATAAATGTCTTTGTTACTTCTTCTTTTCGACTCTCCACTTTGTGTATCCCTAATGGGTCCAAAGATGCGTCTTAAAACTTTGTTCTCAAAGGTTTGTAGCACGGCTTCGTCTCCTTTCGTTGTACTCCAGGTTTCAGAGCCATACAGCACAACTGGTCTGATCAGTGTTTTGTATATTGTGATCTTTGTGTTACGAGATAGCGCCTTTGATTTTAGTAGATGTTGTAGTGCAGTGGTTCCCACGCTTTTCAAGCAGGGGGCCATATCTACTATTTTCGGTAGTTAGGCGGGCCAAACCGTTATAAAATTGTAAAAGTCGTGCAATATCAGTCTTAACTTTCTGAACTTTCGTCAACAAAATTATAAAACGTTAAAGGCAGTCAGTGTCATTACTACACTGTGGTCATTTTTTGGTTTAAAATCAAAAGTTCATTTAACAATAAATTTTTAATCAGTTTCGAAAAACGCTATTAGTGTAATTAATGTACAATTGTAACTGTTCTTCATAACCAGTTACTTTAGTTCAGATGCCAGTTTATCAATGTCTGGGCACAACTCTGTCGTGCCCAAAGTCATAAGCGCAGCTAGGTTACTGTCGGTGAGTCTGGAACGTTGCTTGTTTTTTATAACAATCATTGCGGAAAATGACTGCTCGCATCTGTAAGTCGAACCAAAACAACAAATGTATCTCTAGGCGAATGAACGCAAGTGTTCAAATTGTTCGACCGGCAATAGTCGCCAGAATGAAATCATATGATCAGCTGAAGGTGAATCAGGCAGCTCCATAAATTTACATCTCAGTGCATTTCAAATCAATTACTTCGTGCTGAAGGTTTTGCTGTAATTGACAGAGCTTGGCATAAGAAAATATGAACGGATTTGTGAAGAGGGCAACATTATCCTCCTCTATTTTGAACTTTTGAAATCTCGACTGAAAGATATCCAGAAGACTTTCAACTTTTACTTTGTGCTGTAACAAGTCACATTTCTTATCCACCACAAGCGTCTTCAGGGTTGGAAACGTCTCTAAAGTCCATCAGTCAGCTGTCTAATAAACAGCCGTAGTTTTATTTTAAATGAAGAAATGTCATCGCACAAATTTCTGAATAGTTTGTTTTTTCCTTGATCCTCGCATTTAAAGAATTTAAATGAGACGTGATGTCCACCAAAAATACCAGGTCATTAAGCCATGTTGTTGTTGTTTGTCCATCAAGAATGATGATGACCATTCATTTCATCCAGTGGGGTTGAAAGTATGGAGCCGTGAGTTCTAAGATGCTGATAAGGCCTATTTTGGCTCGAAATGTTCTTTGACAATGTGGACAAAGAATGCTTGACGTTTCTGGAGGAGGATTTCCTGCAGTGGTTTTTCTGTTCTGTCTTTTCTTCACAAGTGACTGCAACCTTGCGTCATTAAGTCAGTCATCGTTCATCAGACATTCCCGTTCTGTTGGCAATTCATTTATTTCAGACAGAAACAGATAGACGCTATTTTTCAGTGCCCAGAAACGTGACAGAACTTTCCCTTTAGATAACCATCTGACATCACAGTGTAACAAACAGTAGCTCACCGTATTCTTCGTTCAGGTCTGATAGAAACTATCTGAACTCACGCCTGTTCAGCGGCTTACTTAGAATTTTGTTCACACATCTCAGAACAACATCCATGACATGTTTCAGATTTAATGTCTTTCCACACAGAGCTTCTTGGTGAATGATGCAATGATATTTTAATATAGTGCTGCCAGAAACTGTTCCAATAATGCTAGACATCCAGACTGTTTACCCGTCAAATCTGGAGCACCGTCGGTGCATGCACTGTCCAATTTGGTCCATTCTATGTTGTTTTTCTCTACACACAACTTCAGTGTTTCAAACAGATCGGTCCCTTTGGTAGTGCCATGCATCGATTCAAGTCCTAGAAGTTCTTCAATGACTTCAAAATATTTATTGCTCGAACAAAAACTGCGACTTGAGCTGTGCCAGAAATGTCAGTGGATTCATCTATTGCCAATGACAAAAATTTACAATTTTTGATATGTGCTGCCACTTGACGATGAACATCGTTGGCCAATTCTTCAACTCACCTGGCCATTGTATTATTAGACAAAGGAATCTGATCAAATTTTGTTTCTCACTTTTTATCGCCAAGCATTCTAGCATCAATTTTAAGGGAAGGCTTGATTATTTCTTCTGCATCGGTGAACGGCTTCTTTTAGCGAGCCAACAGAAGAGCGACTTCGTACGACGCAACAACAGCACTCTTGCTCTGTTCGTTAGCCTTAGTGAAAAATGACTGCTGCCTGGTCAAAGAACTTTCTTTTTTAGCTATGAAATCTTTTCTTAACTCCGAATTGATCGGATATTGAGCATTTATGTCTGAATGTGTGGTTGTGAAGTGTCGTTCCAGATAAAAAAAATTTGTAACAGAAATACAAAATCCGCAGATTAAGCAAACTGGCTTACCACTACGGCGGGACGCAGAGGTGTTTCCAAGGCATCCGGGCCGGGTTATATAATGGCCAAGACCTATTGACGCGTCCTCGTCGAGCGTCCTGGGCTAAAGTCAGTAGGATAGCCGATTCCTTCGAAGTCGGAGAGTGTCTGCCTGTAAGACGAGGAACCACCAGTCTGCACACCAATAAGTCAGACATGAGACAACGGATACTCACGCAAACCTCAGGTCCTGTATGACATCACACTGATGTTGGACAACAGGATGCCTTCATCCGACATACAGGACTTCACGTTGGAGCTCAAGCCAACGAACACAAGCAAGCAAGGAAGCACCACTACGGCTAGGCATAAACATAAATTTCTCCGTCCAATCTTCGTTGAATTCACGACAAGCAACGTCTTCACATATTCGCTTTTTACCATTGTTTGATGTTAGATTTTCCACACTCGTGTTTATTGGCTTTAACGGTAAATTTTTATTTGAAAAGAATCTAATTTCAACACAACACTACCGACACGACAACATGGCGCCATTGCGCACTCTGATTGGTCGACAAGGCTCGGTCTCTCGGATAGGCTAAGCGTTGTGTTGCCCATCCTAGTCCCTGCATACACTTAGAAAGAGAGATGCATACAAAAGTCAGCTATTTAAAACAACTGGAAGTCATGGCAGTAAGTAAAGCAATAACATGGCTCGAGACACAGGCATTCAATCGGGCTTGTGTCCCAGTGACTCAATGAGTATACTCAGGATGATAGAGATGGGGTGGGTCCGAAGAGACTAGCCTGCTGTCTCTGGAGTGGTCTCGGCTGGCAAAGATTAGTTTCATCTTCGTGCCAGGGCATGTTGGTGTACAAGGAAATGAGCAGGCTGACAGGCTTGCAGGTAGGGCTACTGTGGACCAGGCAAGCATTCTGAATGCTCTACGAGAAGTAAGTAGTTTACGAGAACCAAGCGATGACTGGGAATCTACAACTATGGCCAGGCTGCGAGAACAGCAAGTTGAAAGAGGTGTGGCCAAACAAGTACATTACGCAGGAAGCCAAAGAAGAGTAATAAACCAACACAGAACTTGTGTTGTGAGCCGTTACACGCTGCGGGATTTACTGAGCAGGGGATCCGAGCACTTATGGACTGAATTGGTCGATGTGCAATGAGGATGATCTGTCGACTAACTAACTAGCTGGGATATGGGAACTACATAACGTTTCGTTGCGAATTGAACAGGCGCATTCGATAATATCTGAGCATAACAACCACGAGCAGAGTAAATTATCGCACGCTGACGGGGCTCTCCAAGTGCATTTTTGAAATTATTAAAATATATTATATTAAATAACGAGGCCTCGCGTGCCACTTTCTGACAGCTGGCGGGCCACAAGTGGCCTGAGGGCCGTGGTTTGGGAACCCCTGTTGTAGTGCATAGTATATCTTATTTCCAGAATTGATTCTACTTTGTATTTCTTCCCTTATGATGTTGGAGCAGTTGAAGATTGTACCCAAGTATTTGTATGTTTCCGTTCTTTTAATGGTCATATTATCTATTTGTATGTGGCCAGAGATTTTAGCCATTCCTTCTCTTGAAATTACCATATATTCTGTCTTATCTTGGTTGATAACCAGCCCCATCTGTTGGGCTTTTTCCTTTAAGTCAGTCAATATTTCCAATGTCTTTTGTTCATTTTCCCCTATAATATCTATATCATCTGCATAACCAAGCAGCTTGGATGTTCCTCCAATATCACATTCCTCCTTTACCCTCCTTACAACTTTCATCATAGTGCATCACCCTGTTTCAAGCCAGACGTTATTTGGAAAGGGTCTGATTTCCTGCCTTTATATGTTACTATATTATAAGTATCGTCCATGCATAGTCTGGTCATGTTGATTAACTTCCTTGATATTCAAAATTCCCGCATAGCATTCCATAGACTATTCCTATGGACACTATCATAAGTCTTTTTAAAATCCACAACAATGTTATGGAGATCTCTTTTATATTCACAATTTTTCTCGGCTATTTGTCGTAAGATAAATATCTGATCTATTGTTGACCTGTTTTGTCTAAAACCCGCCTAATAGTCACCTAATATGTATTCTGAATATGGTTTTAGTCTATTTAGTAATACTGCGGATAGTATCTTATAGCTTATGGACAGTAGTGATATTCCTCTATAATTTTCACACTGGAACTTGTCTCCTTTCTTAAAGATAGGTATCAATAATGACTCTTTCCAGTCATGGGGTAATTCTTCAGTCCTCCAGATTGTTATTATTAGTTCGTATAACTTTAGATGTAATGCATGGCCACCCGCCTTTATAAATTCAGCAGCAATTCCATCAGCCCCAGTTGCCTTATTGTTTTTAAGTCGTGTGATTACATATAGGATTTCTTCAAATGCAGGTTCTTCAATTTGTGGTTCACACGTTAGAACCTCTTCCTGTGGGAAAGTATTACTTGGAGCTTCACAATTTAGTAATTCAACAAAATATTCTTTCCATGTGTTGCACATTTCCTCATTGGTATTTATCATATTCCCATTTTTGTCTTTTAAACCATATGTGTTGTGTTGGTGCCCTCGTTTCATTGACTTCAGTTCTTTAAAAAAAACTTTGTGGATTCGTTTTTCTGGTGATTAGTTTCCATATCTTTGATTATATTACTCATATATTCTCGCTTCTGCTGTCGAACTATGTTTGTAGCCTCTTTACATTCATTTCTATATTGCTCTTCCTTTTGGATGTTGTTGATGTCATTTAGCCATAGCTGTCTGGCATTCTTTTTCCTAATGACTGCTTCTTCACATTTTGGATTGAACCATCTGTTCTTTCTATGCGTGGTTAATACACCGAGACATTCTTCTGCGGTAGATTGAATTGTATTCTTGATGTTCAACCAAGTTTGGTCAACGCTTTCCTCCAACGGGTTTTGTAGAATTTCAAGTTTACATTTTATTTCATCTGCAAATTTCTCTTTGACTGTAATTTCTTGTAGTTTTTCTCTGTTATATTTTGGGTGTAACCTTTGTAGTTTAGCATAGAAAGCTCTCTTAAGTTTTATTTTAAATTTTGCCCCAACGAGGAAGTGGCCGCTGTGGCACTCAGCTCCTCTATAACTTCTAACTTGTTGTATGTTTGATGCATTTTTGTTGTTAATTAAAATGTGATCTATTTGATTATATGTTCTCTTGTCACATGATTTCCAAGTTTGTTTATGTATATCCTTTCTTTTTAGTCTGGTACTGCTGTGTACTGCTTTGTTTCCTACCTTGCCCGTAAAACAGTCTCCCTCTATGATGTCAAAGGGGACACCATTAAACAATGGTGCTGTGCCCCCGTTGCCTGCTTCCAATGTAGGCACTTCCAGTGACACTCATAGCAGTCCCTCGCTGGAAGGTAATCTACAATCCTATGAGTGGAACCGTCAACTTCAGCAGCTAATGCGGTACAATCCTGCAGCCCTGCACCAAGCATTCATGATATCACTCCAGCAAAGACATTTTCCTGCCCCCTCTAACAGCCTTAACTATTTCTAAATAAAGTTTCAAAATCCCTGCATTTTGTATACCACAAGCGACATCTTCCTTTCAGTTTGTAATGTTCGCCAATCACGATCAGTGGCAAAAAAAAAAAAAGGTCTATATATAGGCCATCTCAACTTCTTTCATCTACTCAACAAATTACCTGAGCTCTCGGTAATTCTGTCCAAACAGTTCCATGTGTTTGGAATCACAGAAAGTCGTCTTAACGACAAAATAACCGACTCGAAATCTCACTTAAGGGGTTTAAAGTAATTCGGAAAGATGCAAATCAAAAATTAGAGACAGGTATTGCTGTATACATTTCCAATTCCCTCAACTGTTCCCGTAGAATGGATCTCGAGACCGTAGGGATAGAATGTGTTTGGTTAGAGGTGTAGCCAGCCAGCCAACAACCGTTTCTCATTGGATACCTATATAGTAATCCTTGTGCCGGGTACAGTTGGTATGACTGCTTCACTACAATGATGGATAGAGTGTTTACAGCAGGTAGAGAAGTTATGATACTAGGTGACTTCAACATAGATATTAGTAAATCCAACCAGACATGGGACGATATCATTCTTTCTTACAATTTCAAACAACTAATAAACCGTCCCACAAGGGTTACTGACACATCCTCAACTATAATTGATCATATATATGTTACTTGTCCAGATAATATTATTGAATGTTCTGTTCCTGTTAGTACAGTTAGTGACCATTACCCTGTATGTTGTACTTGGTCAAGAATTGGGTTCAAATCTCTTAAACATAAACATGTAAGTATCAAATTTAGAAATTTTAAAGCATTCAACCAAGATTTATTTTTGCAAGACTTAAGAAAAGCAGCCCTTGATCACGTTTACCAACTTCCTGACCCGGACGATGCATTAGCTTTCTGGACGAAGACAGTCTACAATGTGTTCGGTAAACACGTGCCAATTAAAGAAGTTCGAGTTAAAAATCAACATAAATCCCCATGGGTCACTAATGAAGTTCTGAAAATCATGAGACAGCGAGATACAGCACACAAAAATAAAGACTTCATCAATTACTGTAGACTAAGGAATAAAGTTAAATATGAAATTCGTAGGATAAAAATTTGATTGTAGATAATTCAAACAGTACAAATATATGGAAGGCTATTAACTTGCTAACCAATCAGAAACGCCCTACAGAATCAGCAATACCAAATTCTATAACATGCGATGAATTCAGTTGGTTCTTTCAATCAGAAATAGAGAATCTAAAGTCTTCAATACCAGACTCATCGTGTAATTTAAGTTCACTGGCATCATTCTGTGAGGAGAAGTGCATCAGAAATATTCCCGTTGAGATTCCCTTAATGTCTGTTGCAGACGTTTATAAATATCTCTTAAATCTCAAATCAACAAATTCACACGGCCTAGATGGTATCAGTAATAGAATTCTTCGGTGTGCTGCACCAGTCATTAGTGAGTCCTTAACGTTCATATATAACCAGTGCCTGGCCAAAAACTACTTTCCATCTGCATTTAAAATTGCTAAAGTGTTTCCGCTACTTAAAAATGGCTCAATCGATAATAGCGTTTTGGGTAATTATAGACCTATTTCCTTACTATCGTCGCTATCAAAACCAGTAGAAAAACACATTCATAAAATAACGTTACACCATTTAATTAACAACGATCTAATAATTAACAGTCAATCTGGGTTTGGACCTAAATATTCTTGCCATAGTGCTCTAACAAAAATGACCGATAACTGGCACTTAAACATCAACAACGGTAGAATTTGTGGAGCGGTGTTTGTAGACTTTAAAAAAGCTTTTGATATGCTAAATCACGATATTTTAATTAGAAAACTAAAACAAATGAAGACAAAGCACCAACATGGTGAACATAATCACGTCATTTCTATCCGACAGACAAGTCGTGTCCTTCAACAACTGTCTATCAAGACCCACACAACTTAATATTGGTGTGCCTCAGGGCTCAATACTAGGTCCGCTGCTTTTTGCAGTTTATATTAATGATCTTCCTTTATATATCAATACAACTTGTGATCTATTTGCAGACGACTGTACTATATGTACTAGCCAAGAAAACCGTAGTGAATCAGAGAATTCTTTACAAAATGAACTTGATAATCTTACTAGATGGAGCAATGAAAACCGCATGCAAATTAACATAGATAAAACCAAATCCATGCTAATAACGACCAGACAAAAACTACAGACACTAGCCATAACTGGATCACCGCTCGAACTCCGCATGGGCACGTTACCAATAGTTAATGTGAATGAACATAAAAGACTAGGTCTTTTAATTGACAGCCATTTGAGCTGGAGCTCTCATGTTCACGTTCTTACCAAGAAAATAGCACAAAAAGTTTACCAACTTGCTAAAATTCAGCACTTCCTGGACGAAAGCACACGAAAAATATTCTATACATGCTATATCCAATAACATCTCGAATACTGTTTCACAGTTTGGGATGGTTGCCCTAAATCTAATTTAAAACGACTATGTTCTCTACAAAACCGCGCTATTCGTCTGGTTTCTGACAGAAAGCACGTTGAAAGTAATAATTTATACAGTCATCTAAGACTTCTACCACTTCGAAAGCGCTTCCTTTTTAACAAAGCCAAATTAGTGAATAAAATTATATCTCAAAATACCCCAGAGTATCTTCTGCCGCTGATTCAATCTAATGCAATGAACAGCAAGCGCCTAAATTTGTTACATGTCTCAAAGCCTAGATTGGACCTATACAAAACATGTTTCGCCTATTCTGGTGCTCACTTATGGGATAATCTTCCTCCAGATCTGAAAATTCCAATGAGTCCCTACACATTTAACCGAACACTCTTTCAATATTTAATCCATACCGACTATAAGCCACCATAATTCATTTACTTGTATAATCATATTGTTCATTGTTCATTATAATTGTTTAACTATAATTGTTCACTATATATGTGTGTGCGTGAGAGAGAGAGAGAGAGAGAGAGAGAGAGAGAGAGAGAGAGAGAGAGAGAGTGAGAGAGAGAGAAAGTGGGTGTCAAAGAGAGTGAGAGAGTGAATGTGTGTGTGCGCACGTGCATGCGTGTGTGTGGAGAGAGTGATTGAGCTGAGAAATGGTGAGGGAATGTGTCAGTGCATGCATTCGCACGTGTATGTGTGAG
Source organism: Cepaea hortensis (assembly GCA_963921405.1). NCBI lineage: Eukaryota > Metazoa > Mollusca > Gastropoda > Stylommatophora > Helicidae > Cepaea > Cepaea hortensis. Next base: position 123,627,965 of record OY992883.1, read on the forward strand.
AGTGAGTGAGGGAGTGTGTGCGTGCGTGTATTCATGCGTATGTTTATGTGTGAGAGTGTGTGATTGAGATAGTGAGTGTGTGTGTGTGTGAAGGATTGTGTGTGAGAGAGTGAGAAAATAAGTGAGTGAATGAGTAAGGAGTGAATGAGTGAGAGAGTGAGTGTGTGTGTCAGCATCCCCAATAAGACCGTACAGGAGTAATGAGTTAACACTAGTCTAGTAGAGACACCAGACAGGGAAGACACCGAGTACTATTAATAACCTCACAGGGAGACACATTTGTGTCAGACCAGAGGTCGACGAGTACTGATGAGCGAGGGCTTTCCCCAAGCAATTGGGTTGCGGGTCCTTGCGAGTAACCGTGATAGGCCAGGTTACTCGAACTCACCAGCCGGCGTGCTGGCAAGACCAGGCACGCAATAATAGCGACTGCACGGAGAGTAAAGTGTCCGTGCTTGTCCACGCAATGTGTTGCGGGACAGACTGACTGGAGACGGTAGAGAGAGCAGACGTATCCTTGACCAATACGATAGCTTTCTAGGCCATAGGCAAACATAGGGCTGTTCATTTAGATTGTGTAATGCTAGCATCATCTATCATCACGTTGATGTATTCATATTGTGTAACAATGATGAAACCTAACGCTCGTAGAGCCATTCAAATGTCGGCTCTGAATAAATTGCATTCCTTTCGCAAATGTCATGAATTGTTATTTCGTGCAGTGCGAAAGTAGCGGAGTCTTGAAAAGCTGCAGCGCACAAGTCGCTGACAGGCTAGACCCCGAATTGGTGTCAGAATGGTCAAAGAATCAACGCCAGCGGCGAATTGGTGTCAGAATGGTCAAAGAATCAACGCCAGCGCGGCGAATTAGTGTCAGAACACAGGGAATAAACACCAGTAGACCCTGAATTGGTGTCAGAGCACATTGAACGAACGCCAGAAGTACAACTACTGTCAGATTTCAGTGAACGTTGCTGAGCAGTGATAGCAGGCAGTTGTAGTAATATTCAACGATCAGTTAACGCCAACATGCAAGTGGTATTATAAACCACTGAACGAACGCTAGCTATCGATTGATATTACAAAATTCTGTACCAGAATTAATTCAATGCACTTTTCAACATTATTGATGTGTGATATATTGCAAAGTAATACAAATTTGTTGTGATACATGCTATAAATTAATTTTTTCCTTGTGGTGAATTATACGATCGCAATTTTGTGGAGTGTGAACCACAATTGAGTCAAATTAGATCGGTAAAGTGTGAAATTCTACCAATATTATTTAGAAAGTGTGGTATTATACTAAATGCAATTGAAATGTATAAAATCATCAGTGAACATTACCATCGTAACCACCGTGTACATTCCATTGCGTGTGATTCAGCCATCAATGTCACCATTCTACGAAATTAGTAAATAGATTAGCGACGAACTGCAGCCTAGAACAAAGGTACGCCAGAGTCAAACGGCGAAGACAAGACGACATTGACGGCCATACGACTAATCATCTCATTTATCATCTAACAATCATTCAGACGATCATATCATTCATCATTAATACCATTTATCACTATTTAGCACATTCTCATTCACCAGTCGCATGAAATAGGATATTATATTAATAACTTGATGAAATATGAAATATTTGATAGAATATGATGAATTGTGAGCTTGTATTTACAACTTAAGCGTGTGTCTAATTTTTGCTGCTCTACTAACCAGAACGCAGCAAATCAAACCAGTGTGTAGTGTGAAAGACTGCGGTGGAACATCCCAAGTACAGTACTTTCCAACAAATTAGATGAGTATATTTTCCTAATATTTTGGTATGCTCTAACTTAATCATGCATCTTCTTTTCCAGCGAATGATGTACATTTACTAACACATTATTGTAAACTATTCTGTGCATATTATTGTATTATCATTTTGAACTAACATTACGCCACAAAATGGCGTCACTAAATGAATGTATCCAGGCGGGCATCGCAATGGGCCACACTGGAGATAAGCTAGAAAAATGGGCAGATGAAAAGTATAAAGAAGAGCTAGCTAGACAGAGAGATGAAAAAGCGTTGGAAAGGCAACATCAAAAAGAAATGAAAGAGATCGAGGAGGCTACCAAACAAAAACAGTTAGACGTAGAACTTGCTAACAAACAAGCAGAGGAAGCCACCAAACAAAAGCAGATACAAGTAGATTCTGAAACTAGACTAAAGATGAAAGAAATGGAGGTAGATTCTAACATACAAATAGCCTCTAGCAAACAAAAGAGCCAAGAAGAACAGAACAAATTTAGTAAGTACAAAGGCCTTATTAAACCATACACTGTAGGTGATTCAATCAGCGCATGGACTGAAAATATAGAGTTCCAACTAAAAACACAGAAAATACCTTTAGAGGATTGGGCAATGATTTACATGAGAAACCTGAGTGGGGAGCCTTTAAAAGTAATAGAATCCATACCTACAGATCTTAGAAACAATTACCAGTACATACACGATAGGATAATGCAACATTTTCTTTTGGACGCTACTGGTTACCATATTCAATTCTCACAGATTAAACCAAAAGCAACTGAAACGTTCTTAGACTACATTTCTAACGTGCAGAGCACATTTAAAAAATGGACTAAGGCGGCTAAAGTAGGTAACAGCTATGAAAAACTAGAAGAGTTAATGGTAATGGACAAAGTTGTTTTTACAGTGCCTACCCCTTTTGCTAAATTCTTACAACAGTCAGATATTGATTCCATTCAACAATTAGAGAAACGGGGGTCAGCTTATTTTTCCTCTAATCGGGACATATTTAAAACTACATCATATAACACAGAAATTACAGCTTTTGCAAATAGAGTCCCTGATAGATCCTACAAACAAAAAGACTACAGTAAAAATGACAAAACACCTCAGAAACCACCTCGATGTAATTATTGCAACCTTTTTCACCCAACTTATTCGATGTGTGATAAGAACCCCACATATCCGTCACACCTAGAACAAGTGATAAGTAAGCAAGAAAGCAGAAGATCATCGTTTAAACGTGCTGTAAAATGTTATTTTTGTTTAAGTTATGGCCATTATAGTAATAAATGTCTTGGGAGACAGAGAATGAAGGCAAACAACGCAGCCCTCATCGATACATCATCAGACGATGAGAGTGACATAGATCCCGAACTTGTCAATGTTTTGGCAACGAATGAATGCCAGAATGTATCATCAGTAACCGATATTTTAGACTTTAAGACGTGCAAAGTATGCCACCAGTTCCATGCGGAGGGGAGATTGAAATGTGGACACGTAATATCATGTTCAAATGAAGAAGCTAATGCAGTATGTGCCTCCAGAGGTAACCTTAAGTTCTACAATGCACAGGTCAATGGTATACCATGCCAATGCTTAGTTGATAGCGGCAGTACTATACTGGGGTTAAGGAGAGAACTTGCTAGAACAGAAGATTATACGGGTGAATTTGTCAAATGCCGTACTTTCTCGGGTACCATCGAGAAATATCCACTGGCAAAAGCGCATATCAATACCCCGTTCCTTACCGGCACATTTACATGCGCGATCCTCCAAGATCCTTGTACAGATCTTATTTTAGGATGTCTTGATGCATTGAAAGAATGTACAGACGACAACATAAAAGCCTGGAATGAAACACACATGGTCAACGCTGTAACTAAGTCAGATACAGAAATAAGTTATACTGACTTACAAAATGAAACACTACAGCTATTAACACCAAATGGTGCAGATACCAACAATACTCGCCAAAAGTTGAGCGAGGCACAAAGCACCGACCAAACACTCACACCTTATTTTAACTTGTTGTGTGAGCGAAAGAAAGTTTCTAAAAAGTCTTCCTGTTACTTTAAAAAGGTTAACGGAATTCTCATGCGTTATTACACATATAATAACCATGAAATTCAGCAGACGGTGTTACCTGTAACATACCGGAAAAAGGTGCCAAAAATCGCACATTCACCACCGTTTGCTGAACATTTGGGCTATCATAAAATGCGAGCCAGAATTCTATCACAATTTTACTGGCCGAAATTTTCTTCGGACATAAAATCTTTCTGTCGCTCTTGTACTGTGTGTCAACATCGAGTACAAAAGAAAAAGCATGTAAAGACCGAAGTGCAACGGTCAGTGATAGCATCCAGACCACTTGAAAGTATAGCGGTCGATATTACTGGACCCCTAATGCAGGTGTCGAGTAATGGAAACCAGAACTATCCAAACAAGGGTACTAAAACGATTCACCTTAAACCAAACCAAAAGGTTGTGATGCAACTAATTGATAAACATAACATGGTATTAACATGTTACCAAGGGCCTCTCAACGTTGAACTCAAAATATCAGATGCGGATCATGAAATATCGATAAAAGAACACTTAGAGATATTTCATATCAACATCCTGAAACCATACGTTTCACAACAAGTACAACAGACAGACGAACAGATTGCACCAACACCAAGCAATGAGACGACAGACATACATAACTCAACTTCCCTAGGTAGGGCGACACACGACAGCGACAACGCAAACACACTTAGCCAGATAACAGCACACACAACTAGTAGCACAACAATATTGGACGAGATGGAACTACCAGTGCCTACAGTAAACGTAACTGCGACAAATATCTCGACATGTAGAAAGAACATAGGCAGCGAGACGAAAGACGGGACAAAACACCTACTGAAACGTCGACAGGTCTTCAACAGGTTGAGATTGTTTGGACTCACATCTAAGCCGTCCAAAGTAGAGTTGGGCATGGAACAAATTGACTTCCTGGGTCATACCATCTGCAGGGGCCAATTGAAAACTGATGACAAAATCGTCACTAAGATTCTGAATTTGATAATGCCAACGACCAAAAAACAGGTCCAAAGTTTACTGGCTGTGGGAAACCACTATACTAAATTCCTTTTAAACCTGGGGGAAATCACCAGTGTTTTTTCTAACATCTTAAAAGCTTCGGCTAAATTATCTGTAAAAGATGACACGATTAATTAGTGCGGTATCGAAATTGAAACATTTTTTCATCGTTCCATCTATCCTTCGCATGCCTAATCCAAAACTCACTTATTTCTTACGCACAGACGCGAGTGCCATATCCATATCTGGCATACTAGGACAGTTCTACGACGGGACGTTCCACCCCGTAGGTCGCAAGATCACTCCGGCTGAAGGAAGATACTCAGCATCAGAATTGGAAGGCCTTAGTTTGATCTATTGCGTGAGAAAGTTTCACCGATTTTTGGCAGGAGCACAGTTTGTAATCCAATCCGATAACTCTCCATTGTCTGTGATGCAATCTGGACATCCTACCAACAATAGAATTTACAGGTGGGCTTTGATTCTCCAAAATTACACATTTACCATCCAGCATTTAAAAGGGAGATTAAATACGATTGCAGACATTTTAAGTCGTCCTTCATCCATTCAAATACCTGAGTTACAGGAATGAAGCGACCATACACCACCAGAAACAGTGACACTGTAATGTTAGATAACCAAGTGCCATGTGTGGTGAGTAAGACATATCATAAGGGCGTTACTATCGCCTGATATATGACTTGTGTGAATAGAACAGTGCTATGAAAAGTGTAACGAACAGACGTAGAATTAACATGCGCTGACACACACACATAATTTAGATAATGGGAACTAACGCCAAGAGGACAGCGAACCCAGCTTAGACCCCGAATCTAGAATATATTGAACTAACGCTTAGACCCCGAATAACATTCCAGGGTTAGCTATGGACCTACATAATGTGGTAGGCAACTATATTAATACACTATCCTTCAAGGAGAGCATAAAAGACTTTGACGGAATGAACTATGTTAGAATAGTCTACAAAGAGATTTGCTCCATCTTCACAACGCAGAGGAGGACGTCAACTTAGTGTAATTAGATATAGAAATGTAACGGTGATATATGTACATTATTATTTTATTTACAGTATCTATAACTTCATTTTCTATTATTTATTCTAATGCAAATTATGTAAACGCATATATAACTTTATTTTCTTATTTGCGTAGTTAGAAATCATTATCATGTAATTAATAACCCATTTATTAGAACATTATTTATAGAAATACAATTGTTAGATATTATATTAGTTTATTACCATATAATTATAATCATTTATACATCCATTTATTTAAAATATCATTTCAAAACTAACATCAATCATTTAGGAATTAATAGCATCTTTTTCACAAATAACATTTAAGGTAATTAATCCATTTTTCTTAAATGAAACTAGTAGTAAATTATTTCCCTTGAGGGTAATTTAGGTCAGCACACCAAATTATGGAAGTTACTATGTCAGGAGCGGTAACAAACCATCCTTATAACTATGTATATTTTTTGTACAGACATGACGCGTGCAAACAAAAAGCACAGTCATTTGGCGTGATCACTGTTATAATTCAGCCAATCGTTTATTGTATATATATATATATATTGTTTATGTATGTAATACTATGAAACATATTTTAATGACGAAAGAATGATTGAGTGAAAGAATAGTATGAAAGGGTATGAAAGACGAATGAAAGAAGAGAAAATGCGAGGAGAGAAGGTAAAAACTTAGTAAACATTGAAAGGAAGAGAGCGAGAGAGAAAGACAGCGGAAAAATTTTTTCTTTTCCACCGCTGCAAAAGTCTTATTTGACTTTTCTGTGTCATCTGTGTTTTCAATGTGTTGTCAAGGGTTTTTATATGTGTTACAGCCACACTTTAACAAAGTATATAGACAACGTACTTTGAGCTTCAGAAAACGGAGTTGTGGTCACAAATATAAATGACGAACGTTTGTAACCACAATAAACCGATTTGCGGCGCTCGAAGTAACACACACATTTAGTACACTAACGCATACACATGTTAGAGAGTTAAGTACACTTTAGTTTAGTGGAAAACACGCAAACAAACAGGAAAACAAACACGTAAAAGATGCACACACCATTGAATCCAAAGAACAATAACTCTAAATTCAGGGGACACAATAAATAATCAAAAACCTAAATGTAACAGTGAATATAGCTTTTTCACACGCGGAAGCAAGAGGTGAACAGTAGAGCTATGTGTATAGAGTTGGAGGGGATATTGATGGGAACATGAACACTTGGTGCTCATGTGTTGAACTCATAATAGAGTCAACTAGTGTGTGGGTTGTCATTTCGGGCAATATGAGGAACAGGTCAAGACGGAAGTCAATAGGTGGAAGTCAAAAGACATAGGGTCAAACGACAGAAGCCAGGACATAAGTCATAAGACAACGGTTTCCGGTTCACTACCAATCCTTAAGATATCTAGAGAACCAACTATACTGAGACATGGGCTACTAAATTAGCCAAGTGAAAAGATAGAACACTGTGAATGAAGGTAGAAGATAATGTTCTATCCCCAAACTAGAAAGTTCTATACTTATTGGAGATCTGACAAAACTGGGACAACCAATTTTTCTTTTGTGACCAGAAGTGTTACAAACATGAGAAGAAGAGAAGTAACACTTCGCGGAGAGGAGGGGACCCTGTCAGCATCCCCAATAAGACCGTACAGGAGTAATGAGTTAACACTAGTCTAGTAGAGAGACACCAGACAGGGAAGACACCGAGTACTATTAATAACCTCACAGGGAGACACATTTGTGTCAGACCAGAGGTCGACGAGTACTGATGAGCGAGGGCTTTCCCCAAGCAATTGGGTTGCGGGTCCTTGCGAGTAACCGTGATAGGCCAGGTTACTCGAACTCACCAGCCGGCGTGCTGGCAAGACCAGGCACGCAATAATAGCGACTGCACGGAGAGTAAAGTGTCCGTGCTTGTCCACGCAATGTGTTGCGGGACAGACTGACTGGAGACGGTAGAGAGAGCAGACGTATCCTTGACCAATACGATAGCTTTCTAGGCCATAGGCAAACATAGGGCTGTTCATTTAGATTGTGTAATGCTAGCATCATCTATCATCACGTTGATGTATTCATATTGTGTAACAATGATGAAACCTAACGCTCGTAGAGCCATTCAAATGTCGGCTCTGAATAAATTGCATTCCTTTCTCAAATGTCATGAATTGTTATTTCGTGCAGTGCGAAAGTAGCGGAGTCTTGAAAAGCTGCAGCGCACAAGTCGCTGACAGTGTGTGAGTGAGTGAATGAGTGTTAGAGTGTGCGTGTGTGTGTGTGTGTGTGTGTGTGTGTGTGTGTGTGTGTGTGTGTGTGAGAGAGAGAGAGAGAGTAAAAGAGTGAGTGAGTGCGCTAGGGTAAGTGAAACATTGAGTGATAGCGTGAGGGTGTGTGTCTGTCTGTGTATGAGTGTGTGAGAGAGAGTAAGAGAGTTAGAGATAAAGTGAATGAAGATGGACAGAGTGAATAAATGGGGGAAATAGTGAGTGTGAGAGAGAGATAGAGTGAGCGAATGAGAGAGAGAGAGAGAGAGAGAGAGAGATAGAGTGAGACAGTGGGAGAGTTGATGTGTTAGTGTGTGTGTGTGTGAGCGAGCGCATGCGTGTTAGTGTTTGTATATGTAAGAATACAGAGAGAGAGAGAGAGAGAGAGAGAGAGAGAGAGAGAGAGAGAGAGAGAGAGAGAGAGAGAGAGAGAGAGAGATGAGCAGATGCATGTCATGTAACACGCATGTTATGTAACACGCGAATCCATATGTTTGTGTATTCTCATCTGTCATATTATCAGTTAAATACCACTTGATTTTATCACGTATAATGTAAACTCATGTACATTACTGTAGTTTGAGTGAGAGACAGAATAAGTGAGCGTGAGAGTGAATGTGTGTGTGTGTGTGTGTGTGTGTGTGTGTGTGTGTGTGTGTGTGTGTGTGAGCATCACTATTTTTACTTCACACACTGTTTATGTACACATTTTTCTCCATGTTTAACATTTTTATGAGACTGCTCACGACAATTGTCAGTGTATGTGTGTGAGTAAAGTGTGGGAGTTTGTTCATACTAGTTTCAATGCTCACGTGAGGCATTTTGTATGTGTCTAGATGTGAGGATGTGTGAGTATGTGTGGAGGATGTGTGTGAGTGTGGGGATATGTGTGAGTGTGGGAATATGGGTGGGGGAATGCGTTTTGGATGGGTTGGGGTGTGTGGGTGTTTGTGGGTAGTGATATTTGTGGGTGTTGGTGGGATGTGTGGAAGGATGTGTAGGGGTGAAAGTAGGGTGTGGGAATGGGTGTGGGGGATGTGTGTATGGGTGGAGGATATGTGTATGGGACGGGTGCGTGGGATGTGTGTTTGGGTGGGGGATATGTGTGGGTGTGTGGAGATGTGTGGATGGTTTGGGGAAGTATGTGTGGGTGGCGGGGTTGTGTGGGTAGGGGTTTGTGTGGGTGGATTGGGGATGTAAGGGCGGGTGGGGAGAAGTGTATGGTATGTGGGTTTGGGATATGTGTGCGGTGTGTTGGTGGGGGATGTGTGCATGGTGTGTGGATGGGGGAGGGGGGGTTGTTTGTGGTGGTATGGGTGAGGATATGTATTTGGTGGGGGATAGTGTGTGGTGTAGGGGATGTGAGTGATAAGTGCGGGGAATGGGTGTATGGATGGGGGATATGTGTGGGTGAGTAGGGGGTGTGTGGTGGTTGGGAGAAGTATGTGTGGGTGGTGGGGTGTATGGGTGGGAGATGTATGCGTGGATGGGGAATGTGTGGGTGGGGGTGTGTAATGTGTAGGTGGGTGAGGGATGTGTATGTGTCGGGGTGGGATGCATGAGTGGGTGGAGGATGTGTGTTGGTAGGGGTATTGTGATCGAGAGATGTTTGTTTGGGGGTGGGTGGGTGGGCGTGTGTGGGTGCGTAGTGGAGGATGTGTGCGTGAGTGAGTTTGTGTTGGTGGATGGGTGGGGAATGCATGTGTGGGTGGGGAGAGGTGTGTGGTGTGTTGGTTAGGGATATTGTGTGGGTGGGGAATGTGTGTGTCTGGGTGGGGATATGTGGGGTGGATGGGTAAGGGTATCTGTGTGGGTATGGGTGGGAATATTGTGTGGTATGTGGGTGGGGGATATGTGTGTGGTGTGTGGGTTGGGAATATTGCGTGGTAGATGATGTATGTGATGTGCGGGTAGGGGGCGTGTGTGGTGGGGGATTGGATTAAGGCATATGTGGGTGGGTGGAGGATGTATGTGTGGGTGGTGGGGTGTGTGTGAGTGGATTGGGGATGTATAGGTGGTTAGGGAGATGTGTGTGTGTGTCGGGGTAGGGAGATGTCAATTGGTGGGGATGTGTGTATATGTGATGTGCGGGTAGGGGGCGTGTGTGGTGGGGGATTGGATTAGGGCATATGTGGGTGGGTGGAG
>OY992883.1:123645808-123665808 GCA_963921405.1 Cepaea hortensis
TTCCACAATCTTTTAAAATTCCCTCGACGTGACAATTACATTCTACCAACATCCTTCCAAAAACCGTCCAAAGTTACTGATAACAATACCTGTTATTCTTCCTGTCTTTGTTTTCTAGTTTCTTTGTTGCCAGGCACCTACTTTCTCCCGTTAATGGAACATCAACAGTGCGCTCTTGACCTATGCAATTGTATGCTAATGAGGAAAGTCCCTCACGCGCTTGTACTATCTTATCCGATGTAGGTCTCAGTTGACATGGGACAGGTAATAGATTATGTTTTGGGAAAATTCTTTGTTCCCGGTGAATCACTCTGCATTTCCTTCGTGGTTTGGCTTAAGTTTGTAAACTTAAGAAACTGCTTGTCGTCTGTCCTTTCCATTGTAAACACTTGTCTATCTCTATACTTGTCCTTGTATATGGTGGGTTAATTCGTATGAAGACGGGCCTGAGTCATGTCACATACACCTTGTGCCACATTTATTGAAAGACCGAAAATCAAGTGTTTTGGCCATGTCGTTAGAATGAAGCACTATCAACTACCATCACTGGCCTTACATCAAAGGTCATCTGCAACGAGACAATGAGGACGTCCAAGAAGAAAATGGATTGACGACATCAAAGACATTGTACAATCACAAGGAATGACACTATCCAGTGCCGCCATTCGGGCGCTGGAGCGCAAATTTTTCCTCCTCACGAAGCTTGACGGCAGAAGTGGAAGAAGAAGAAGAAGATGATGATGATGATGATGATGATGATGGTGATGATGATGATTATGATGATGATGAAGTATAGAAAGGGAAACAGTACAGTAATGAATGTCTGCAGTCAGGATGGGAGAGACAACACAAAGGCAAAGAATCTCTTCATCTCAGTGTAGAAGAGGACACAACACAATAACAAATCTCTACTGTCAGGAATAGAAAAGGGGGAAAAAATACGATAACAAATCTCTACACCTCAGGGGTAGAAGAGGAAACAACACGATAAGAAATATCTACATCCAGGGGTAGAAAAGGACACAACACAATAAAAAATTTATACTTTCAGGAATAGAAAAGGGGATAAAGTACGATAACAAATCTCTACACCTCAGGGGTAGAAGAGGAAACAACACGATAACAAATCTCTACATCCGGGGATAAAAGAGGAAACCACACGATAACAAATATCTACATCCGGGGATAGAATAGGAAACAACACGATAACAAATCTCTACATCCGGGGATAGAAGAGGAAACAACACGATAACAAATCTCTTCATCCTGGGATAGAAGAGGAAACAACACGATAACAAATCTCTACATCCAGGGATAGAAGAGGAAACAACACGATAACAAATATCTACATCCGGGGATAGAAGAGGAAACAACACGACAACAAATATCTACATCTGGGGATAGAAGAGGAAATAACACGATAACAAATCTCTACATCTAGGGGTAGAAAAGGAAACAACACGATAACAAATCTCTACATCCAGGGGTAGAAGAGGAAACAACACGATAACAAATCTCTACATCCAGGGGTTAAAGAGGAAACAACACGATAACAAATCTCTACATCCAGGGGTAGAAGAGGAAACAACACGATAACAAATCTTTACATCCAGGGGTAGAAGAGGAAACAACACGATAACAAATCTCTACATCTAGGGGTAGAAGAGGAAACAACACGATAACAAATCTCTACATCCAGGGGTAGAAGAGGAAACAACACGATAACAAATCTCTACATCCAGGGGTAGAAGAGGAAACAGCACGATAACAAATCTCTACATCCAGGGGTAGAAGAGGAACCAAAACGATAACAAATCTCTACATCCAGGGGTAGAAGAGGAAACAACACGATAACAAATCTCTACATCCAGGGGTAGAAGAGGAAACAAAACGATAACAAATCTCTACATCCATTGATAGAAGAGGTAACAACACCACACCAAATATCTACACTTCATGGATAGAAGAGGAAGTCAGACATGGATGTGTCTCTACACCTCCGGGGTAGAAGAGGAAACTAGACATGGATGTGTCTCTACACCTCTGGGGTAGAAGAGGAAACCAGACAAGAATGTGTCTCTACATCTCAGGGGTAGAAGAGGAAACCAGACATGGATGTGTCTCTACACCTCAGGGGTAGAAGAGGAAACTAGACATGGATGTGTCTCTACACCTCTGGGGTAGAAGAGGAAACCAGACATGGATGTGTCTCTACATCTCAGGGGTAGAAGAGGAAACCAGACAAGAATGTGTCTCTACATCTCAGGGGTAGAAGAGGAAACCAGACATGGATGTGTCTCTACACCTCAGGGGTAGAAGAGGAAACCAGACATGGATGTGTCTCTACACCTCAGGGGTAGAAGAGGAAACCAGACAAGAATGTGTCTCTACACCTCAGGGGTAGAAGAGGAAACCAGACATGGATGTGTCTCTACACCGTAGGGGTAGAAGAGGAAACTAGACATGAATGTGTCTCTACACCTCAGGGGTAGAAGAGGAAACTAGACATGGATGTGTCTCTACACCTCAAGGTGTAGAAGAGGAAACTTGGACATGGATGTGTCTCTACACCTCAGGGGTAGAAGAGGAAACTAGACATGGATGTGTCTCTACACCTCAGGGGTAGAAGAGGAAACTAGACATGGATGTGTCTCTACACCTCAGGGGTAGAAGAGGAAACTAGACATGGATGTGTCTCTACACCTCATGGGTAGAAGAGGAAACTAGACATGAATGTGTCTCTACACCTCAGGGGTAGAAGAGGAAACTAGACATGGATGTGTCTCTACACCTCAGGGGTAGAAGAGGAAACTAGACATGAATGTGTCTCTACACCTCAGGGGTAGAAGAGGAAACTAGACATGGATGTGTCTCTACACCTCAGGTACTCTTTGTACAATTATTGAGTGTGGTCTCGGACGATGCCTCATTGTTCATTGTCCCAAGTGTAACAAGCAAAGTGGAGGGTCCCAAATCTCCTGTCACAATGTTTCAATACTATTCTATAGCCCTGGCTGGGATAGGTCTTTGCTTGCCAACCCTCCTCCGTTCCCTGGACTCACTGTCACTCTCTCTTTCGACCTCGGGACCTATTCCCTGAGGTGTCTTTCTGGCTGACGCATAAATAACATGGCGATCGTCGGAATAACTTGAAAGTAATTTTATTAACCTAATAAAGAACAGCACAGGAAAACATTAAGGCAGTTAAAACAGATAGTTCTACACAGACAAAACCGGGACACAGAATTCAGTTCAGACACAGAGCATCATGGCTTTACATCATAGACCAGCTGTAGTCAAGGTCCGTTCTGTCCACATATCGCTCACCGAATCATAAGTCCTCCTTGTTTTCCCTCCCGGTACGTTGGGCTAACAACAGGTCTCCGTGGAACCAGACTAATGTTCATGGGAAAATGTCCTGTGATCCCTGGTCACAATGCTAAGTAAAAGTTCCTACAAAGGGAAATAGTTCCTGAGCTGGAATTGGGTAGGTATACTTCACTGTCTCAGACAAGGATGGGTGGGTCTGATATTTATGCGGGGTTCAGTCCAGAATACAAACTGACTCGATCCTAGCGTATCGAGATGACTGGCGAGGTGTTGGAAAGACTGATGGTCATTCTTTCGGGCCAGCTGTGGCTCTATCTGGTAGAGATCATACCCTTGGACTGGTATGGCCCAAAACTTGACAAGGACTCGGCTAAAAATGACTTTCCGTGTAGTAGCCCTGTCAAGACCTTCAGCTCGGTTCACCTCCAAAAAAGAAGGACCCTGTAAAGGATAAACAGTTGTGAGAGTCTCCAGCCTAAACTTCTGGTACAGCAGACATGGAGACTCCTAATGGTCTCAGCACATCAGCTGCTATCAACAAACTATATAACATTAATAGATATATAACTCTTTACCAGACCTGCGTGAATTAGCCTGACCTGACAAGAGGTCCTGGATTGGCGGCGTCTTTTCTAGACTAGGCCTTCAGCTTGACGAAGTCTTGTCGTTTGACCCTAGGTACTTTTTGCCTACAAGACTCACTCTCCACACTCATACCAAGCCTTTATTATTATTGGGCACATTCGTTTCCCGGCCTCTCTCTCACTGGCAAACCCTCTCTTTCACACGACAAAGCTCTTATTGTGTTGTGTGAATAATCAAAGAAGTGTTGTTCCCCATTCCCAGCAAGAATAGGAAAGAAGATACTACCCCTTCCGGCTGCTGCTCTTGTCTGAGCTGTCGCCGCAATGTACCGGCAGTGCCTCACATAACACGTAGATTCAGAGGAGTTCAGGTTCTCTCAGTGAGATAAAGAAGTTTATTTATATCCCCGACATCATCCTATCGACCAGTAACCATTCAGTCCACCTGGCCACCCCATCTGCCAAAAGATGAAAGAGATAGCACCGTGGATAGCCTCTTCCGGCTCAAGAAGATAGATGGGTGGAATCCGTCCCCACGGAGCCCTCCCCCTTTCCGGCATACTGTATATATATATATATATATATATATATATATATATATATATATATATATATATATTGTGTTTATATTTCAATGAGAGAAGCTACTATGCCGAGTTCAGGCCGTAGGAAGAAAGATAGCACCCTCCCATCTGCTGCCAAGAACAAGCGAAATCATCTGGGGAGCTATATTGCTCAGATTCGTTCCCAGGCAATGCCAAGAACAAAACGCTTAGCTAGATTGGCCAACAGTCAACCCACTACCAATATGGCAAGACTGCCGTTTAGCCAATTCGTCTCACCAGTCGAGACAATCAGTTAGCTTTATAGACCAAGGTCTAGCAGTATTAAATAAACCCCCTTATTACCTTTCAGTCAACCATCAGCATGCTGCGCTTCATTTGTCACACTCTTTGAAGTGTCAAATAGACATGAGGCAGTCTACAAATCATACTTGATTAAACGGACATTGTTTTCCCCAGAAGTTGAACCCATGTGTATTTGGTGCAAGGCGCCCTATCGGGTTTTCCCCAAAGAAAAGACATATATCTAATCGTTCTATTACAAAGATCGTGTTGTTAAAGTATCACAGAGAACTATCTTCCATGGTGATTGAGCGAATAAGAGAACTGAGGGTTCCCGAAAGCTGTTTCCCCCTGTTTACCCAAACCCAAAGAAGGCCTGAGGACATGGGCCACTGACGTTTTGTCACATCAAGGGAGTAGGTAGATAGTGGGGGTCTAGAATCTGGAGGGGCTTGTAGACATATGTAACTAATACGAGGTCAACAGCAGAGTAAACAGTGTATCTACCTGTCCAGCCCCTGGGGTCAGAATACACGGGAGTGCTAGAGACACCTCGGGTGTGGTTAACTCTCAATACCCGTGGCGATCTTGTCACACTCCAGACTAGAGTGGGGGATCGTCCGGGATTATTCCAGGACTGTGTCTACTGTTAGAACCTCTCGTAGAGATAATGACTTATTCTATATCCTCTACTATCAGTCTACATAAGATTCTACTGCTTCTACCTGTCTCATAACTGTCTGACGGACATTTGTGTTGTGGTGTTTAGTTAATGCTATTAGTTAGTGCTTAATTGTATTGCTTGGCACACACACACATACTTAGTAACCACATCTCATAGTCAACATGTCTACCAAGAGTTACACTTAGCCAAAGTTCAGGCAACTGGGCATAAGTTAGGTCTAGAGGGTGATGCATTGAAATCCTATGTACAAGAGGTGGAAAGAAACTTTCGCCAAGAGGAAAGAGAGAGGAGGAGAGCAGAAAGAGAACTTGAAGCTAGTAAAGTGACTTTAGAGGAAAAGAAGATAGCAACTGATAGCGAGATGAAACGGCTCGAATTGGAAGCTGACAGAGAGAGACGTGACCACGATTATCGAATGAAGCTACTTGAGGCACAAGCGCCTGCTACTGGTGTAACTGATGGAGCTGTGGGAGGAGGTGGACCTTCTGGCTCAGAGTCAACCAGTAGACGTGACTACCAGGCTATGAAGTGGCCTTTACAGTCGTTCGAACCCGAGAAAGAACGGATAGACCAGTACTTAGAGAAGTACGAAGCTATGTCTATTGCAATGGGGTTAGACAAACAGAAATGTTGTTTGAAACTCTCCCAGGGACTTCGAGGCGCCGGTTACGTAGTCTATGCACGCTTGCCACCGGGTTTGCAGAATGATTACCCGGCATTAAAAGCGGCTCTCTTGAAGAGATTTGAAATCACAGCGCACTAGTACCGACGGAAGTTTATAACTTCGAAGCGGGAACCTGGTGAATTGTTTTCAGCATACAGTGTGAGATTGAACTCATACCTTCTTAAATGGATGGCCTTGGCCGGATTTAAAGAGAAGTATGAAAGTTTGCGTGAGTTGATGGTTGTAGATCAGATGCGAACGCAAATGTCGAAACCCTTGCGAAACTTCTTAGGTGAGAATGGGGCTGAGAGATTAGATATAGTCACCAAGTTAGCTGAAAGGTATGTTGAAGTCTATGGCGATACTTGAGACACCAGTCCAACCGATCCGAGATCGAAAGATAAGGATCAAGGTAAGTCAGGTAAGACATCAAAGAAGGCCAAAGGGTCTAGTGAACCGAAGAAACAGGTAACTCTTTAGAGAAGAACTTTAACAGCAACCCAGGTAAGAATAGCCCACCTAGCTCTCCAAAGAGGAAGTGGAGTGAGCGGTAGTGCAAATTCTGCAAGTCCAGCACCCACAATACGAGTGAGTGCAAGAGTAAGCCAAGGGACTTACACTTTGCTTGTCTTGCAGAGGTTAGGGATAGACCCTGCAGAAAAGTTAAGTCTGTTGATGGGAATTGTGAACCTATGAGACCTCCAGTGGTTGAGAGAGTGGAAGTGAACGGGCAACAGGTGATTTGCCTCTATGACACAGGATTGCAATTTCCTGCTGTAATTGCATCCCACCTGACAGGCCCAGAGCAACTCACAATGGAGATAACGGAGATACAGCAAGCCAGTAAGAGTGCAGTAGCGTTACGTTGCCTGATTGCCAATGTGGAGATTCGGAGCAAGTACGTTACTGGAACAATTCAGGCGGCATTAGCACCGGATCCTCTCTATCCCATGATCCTTGGCCGGAAGTTCGTGTTTTTGGGCGAATCAAAGCCCCCTAGTATCAATAAGTCTAGACAGGTGAGATCTACAGAGGAAGAGGGTCTAGAAAAGGTAAGTCTCCGGAAACATCAGCCGGATGTGATGAGTACTGCTCGGAGCAAGGATGCGACGATGTGTCCTTGTTCAAACAGGTTGTCCAACGATGTGAGCCCGTTAACTCAGGGTAAGTTCACCTCTGACAACCGGTTGCAGTTAATTCAGACCGGAGCAGAGAAGCGGCAGTCGGAACGTAGGTTGGTTCCTGAGAGCTTTAGAGCTAATCTGCTGCAAACGGTACATGTCAGGTCCCCAACCGGACATCTGACTGTAGGGACAACCAGTAAGTGTCTATCCCGGTACTATTGGTGGCCGGGAATGACAGGCGACGTGCGCAGATATATCATGTCTTGTCCTGAGTGCCGTAAATGCACACCTGGAAAATGGACGAAGACGAAGATATCCTTCGCGGTTGGAGACCGAGTTCTAGTACTAATCCCAATCGAGGGGAACGAATTCGAAATCGGGTGTCAGGGTCCATTCCTAGTGGATAAAGTGGGGCTCCACAAGCACCATGGAGTAGAGATCCTGGGAAAGTCTGCTACTTTCCATTTCACGCTCCTCATGCGCTATGAGGGGAAGCCCGATGATAAGTCTGCACACCCAAGGGCGCAAAGTTTCGCTGAGAACGCGGTTACCTGGTGAATTGTTTTCAGCATACAGTGTGAGATTGAACTCATACCTTCTTAAATGGATAGCCTTGGCCAGATTTAAAGAGAAGTATGAAAGTTTGCGTGAGTTGATGGTTGTAGATCAGATGCGAATGCAAATGTCGAAACCCTTGCGAAACTTCTTAGGTGAGAATGGAGCTGAGAGATTGGATATAGTTACCAAGTTAGCTGAAAGGTATGTTGAAGTCTATGGCGAGCCTGGAGGCACCAGCCCAACCGATCCGAGATCGAAAGATAAGGATCAAGGTAAGTCAGATAAGGCATCAAAGAAGGCCAATGGGTCTAGTGAACCGACGAAACAGGTATCTCTTTGGAGAAGAACTTTAACATCAACCCAGGTAAGAATAGCCCACCTAGCTCTCCAAAGAGGAAGTGGAGTGAGCGGTAGTGCAAATTCTGCAAGTCCAGAACCCACAATACGAGTGAGTGCAAGAGTAAGCCAAGGGACTTACACTTTGCTTGTCTTGCAGAGGTTAGTGATAGACCCTGCAGGAAAGTGAAGTCGGTTGATGGGAATTGTGAACCTATGAGACCTCCAGTGGTTGAGAGAGCGGAAGTGAACGGGCAAAAGGTGATGTGCCTCTATGACACAGGATTGCAATTTCCTGCTGTAATTGCATCCCACCTGACAGGCCCAGAGCAACTCACCGGGGAGATAACGGAGATATAGCAAGCCAGTAAGAGTGCAGTAGCGTTACGTTGCCCGATTGCCAATGTGGAGAATCGGAGCAAGTTCGTTACTGGAACCATTCAGGCGGCAGTAGTACCAGATCCTCTCTATCCCATGATCCTTGGCCGGAAGTACGTGTTTTTGGGCGAACCAAAGCACCCTAGCATCCATAAGTCTAGGCAGGTCAGATCTACAGAGGAAGAGTGTCTAGAAAAGGTAAGTCTCCGGAAACATCAGCCAGATGTGATGAGTACTGCTCGGAGCAAGGATGCGACGATGTGTCCTTGTTCGAACAGGTTGTCCAACGATGTGAGCCCGTTAACTCAGGGTAAGTTCAGCTCTGACAACCGGTCGCAGTTAATTCAGACCGGAGCAGAGAAGCGGCAGTCGGAACGTAAGTTGGTTCCTGAGAGCTTTAGAGCTAATCTGCTGCGAACGGTACATGTCAGGTCCCCAATCGGACATCTGACTGTAGGGGCAACCACTAAGTGACTTTCCCGGTACTATTGGTGGCCGGGAATTACAGGCGTCGTGCGCAGATATATCAGGTCTTGTCCTGAGTGCCGTAAATGCACACCTGGAAAATGGACGAAGATGAAGATATCCTTCGGGGTTGGAGACCGAGTTCTAGTACTACTCCCAATCGAGGGGAACGAATTCGAAATCGGGTGGCAGGGCCTATTCCTAGTGGATAAAGTGGGGCTCCACAAGCACTATGGAGTAGAGATCCTGGGAAAGTCTGTTACTTTCCATTCCACTCTTCTCATGCGCTATGAGGGGACGCCCGATGATAAGTCTGCACACCCAAGGGCGCAAAGTTTCGCTGAGAACGCGGTTCGGGGTTCAGGTCAGGTAGCGGAAAGCCTGTCACACCATAGACAGTCCTATCTGTATGTGCAGGTACCTTCTTTGGTTCAGCCCGGTGATCGGGGGAACATGAATGGCCAAAAGAACAACCAGTGCTAGCTGCACTGAGAACCGTGGTCGGAAGCGGTGGGTTGTGTCTGAACGTACACAGACCTCTGGTTCCTCAAACCGACCGACTGCAGTCCAGCTGGGTCCTCGAAAGGGGAAGTTGGAGTTGCAGAAGTCCAGTAAACTCTGGCAGGAGCGATTGTTAAATCAGATCGAGACGGGAGCTCTGGTCCGCAAGACACTGCGAGTTGACCGATCGCAGTAGCGGAGTAGGCGTTGATCACCCGTGATACTCGATAGCTTGTCACCCCACCAAAGGTGGTAAAAGTATCCTATGAAATATTGTCGGGTTAGACTTCCTCACCCGCCATCCGGTCTCTAAGAGAGAAGATGGAACGACATAGACAGCTTCTGCGAAGAAGTGGAACGACAGGGTCGATCCTCTTAAAGTGGTGGCCTATGTGACGAAACGACGCTTCATCTGTTTTTTGTCTACTGGGTTTTGGCTCTATTCGGCGCGTCATCAGGGACTTTCCCGGTTATTAATAGACAGAAGGAAGTCGATGGGATTTTCCATCTAGCAGGTTCTCGAAGCACCTGGATTTGAGTGACCAGGGTTGCTGTGTGCACCAACAAATTCTCGTGCAGAAGAATCTAGATATTCTAGTCCGGGGAATGAATGTTGTCCGAGAAGTTGACTTGCATCAAGAAGCACTCGTTTCTCGTGCGCGTTAGAATGCACGTAGGAGAAATGCGGCTGGAAGAGTCATTCACTTTCTCCATCTCAAGGCGTGAGGACGCATGGCTCTGCTAGGCCGATTGTAGAGCGTCTCACACCCAACCAAGATGCAGCTGATTGTTGTCCTATTACGGCATCCTTGCCCATGAACAGTTCTGGTAGCTGACTGGAGTCTGGTTCAGAGAATTCAGGTATTTACTTAGTTAATTAAATTAACTTTGTAATTGATCACAAAACGCAATCGTTCTAATCTCATTAAATATGCGGTTGACTTTGCATCGCTAATGAGAAACGGTTCGATAACGTAGTTGAGAAACTAGGGCGTATACAACTGCGCGTGTCGCGTTTGTTTACAAGCCTGTGTATTTGCGGTATCTGCTTGAAATGTAGGCCTGTGATATTGGCGTATTGTGTTCAACTATTATTAACAATGTGTGGTAAATAGTTGCATATACTATGTTACTATTCTATAATAGGATACAGTTACTGGTGTATGATATGAACCTAACTTATGTCAGTCAGTAGCTGAGGCTAGAAGAACTGTTGGATAGCCAGGTAAGTTGTTAGTTGGAGAATTCAGACAGTGATGTGATTAGTTATTAAGTAAAGACAGCACTTAATGCTTAGCCACAGGGAATGATGTAACTATTGTGTGTTAAAGAAATAGTGAATTCATTTTGTGGAACTGTGGAATTCTGTGAGAAGGTACGTTCTTCATTGATGATGATGATATATATATATATATATATATATATATATATATATATATATATATATATATATATATATATATATCTTCATTGATTATATATATATATATATATATATATATATATATATATATATATATATATATATATATATATATATATATGATGTGTCTTGATGTATATATATTAGGTCATGTTATGTGATACTTCTAGGAGTGATACCGAACGTCGAGTGGTTCGACGCGTGATAACAATGCGTTACCGTCGCGATGTAAATATGCGTTCTTAATTCTTTTCTTTACTGTCCTGTCCTGATCATACGTGCATAAGTACGAGTCACTGCTGATGTGATAGAAGTATGGAAGGACAAAAGAATGTTGAATGAGGCACGGGGACAAATGGGATATGGGGATTGAGAGCAAGTTATGAAAGTATGGGACTGGCGAACCAGGCCAGCAGTGAAGTTCGGCCCAGGCCAAGGCTAATCCACTTGGAAGGTCAGAACTGGAGCAGAACCCCTGGAACATGTGGGGAACATGTTTTACCAAGAAGACTTCTTGACTCTAGGGAAGAGTCTAATAAGAAGAGTTTCGCTACAGGGTGGACAGGATGTCCCACCAGCGAAATGGAGTGTGTACATACTTTATGTGGTCATGTATTATTACTATATCCCAAGTGATGGTACAGTGATCGTTATTATGTTTACTATTGAATGTATAATGTAAGGTTGGGGGTCCAGTGACGCCTCACCTTAATGTTTAGTTCTGTTAACTCTAGAACTAGGATAGCCATTGACGTTAGCGACAACTGGTAGATGAATAGGGATATGTGAGACGTAGGATCAGACTCGTCATTCTTGTTACTTACTCTGTTTGACGGGCTGTTCTTTGAGGCCATCTGACATTGACGGATATCCATGCTTTACTACTCTCAATATAGAGATGATGCTCTAGTTAGTTGAATAACTAATTAGCTTGACTGAGGGTTGAGTAGTCAATGATTTGATGCATGTGGACCAATGTTTGGGGCCGAATACTCTCACCGATCGCTCTTCCTTTCAGGAGTTGCCTGTTGAGGAACCAGCCTACTACAATTGTTGTTTGCCTGAAACCACTTCGTGTACCATAGAGAAGGGTAGAATCACTTACTTATCACGCCTGACTCAACCACATCATGCGAAAGGGTGAATCATCCTGACTGAATGATTCTCACCAAGTTGATTCCAGTGCTCTGAAATTGCACATGTGGGACGTGATGGTTTGTTTCTTTTTCTGAGTTTTAAGATGCTCTATTTCAGCAATGAGATGTTCAGCAACCTGAGCAATCACGCTTAAGTGTAAGAGACAATCGACTGTATACGGAATGATGGTGCTAGGTTTACCAAGTGAGATGTACCAAGGTGGTGTAATCTCAGCTCTGGGAGCTCATCAAGTCCAAGTCTATTGTTGATCCGCCTAAACGTCGGAAACTTTAAGCAGAGATTGGCACATAACCTTGTGCAGTACCTGCGTCAGCACTAGTGGCAGGTCACGATGAAACCTACACCAGCTTACGTATTGTGACTACAGAGTGATAGCAGGTATATAGGACAACTCAGTATTGTCCAAATGAACATTGTTGCAGTGAACTATGAAATAGGTGTTTGATCAAAGTGTGTAACTATAGAGTCTACGAACTGTGAAATGTTTTTCTCATATGACTCTTGTGAACTCGCAGCAGAACTATACTATTACCCAACCAGGGGTACGTGCTACTACTCAGGGACCATTAGATTGGTCATTGGCTACAGACATTTATTGAAGTCTTTAACTGGGGTCACCTCAAGGAAGAGGGTCTCCCAGCCAGGCTGTCTACAGATAACTGTTTAGTGCCTTTAACAGTGATTCAGTAGGAAATGAGAGAGTTGCAGTTCGTCCAGTGATTGTGGTCCAAGTGGTTAACTCCTCTTGTTGTCGATCAAAGCTCTGGGGACGGAGTGGTCTCCAAGGTTCCAGTCATCTCACTGGAAGGAAGCCGGGTGAGTGGCGGACAGACTGGACGGGACATCTGTATCCAATCTACTTCTCAGCCTGATGATAATTTGAGCCATATCTCTGATTCTGTCTCTATTCTATCCTCTACTTGTGTAAATAGATTAATATATTCTCAAGGGTAGAATAAACTTTATGTATGTTGACTTACTCTTTGTACAATTATTGAGTGTGGTCTCGGACGATGCCTCATTGTTCATTGTCCCAAGGGAGTAGGTAGATAGTGGGGGTAGAGAATCTGGAGGGCATGTAGACATATTTAACTAATATGAGGTCAACAGCAGAGTAAACAGTGTATCTACCTGTCCAGCCCCTGGGGTCAGAATACACGGGAGTGCTAGAGACACCTCGGGTGTGGTTAACTCTCAATACCCGAGGCGATCTTGTCACAATATTTTCTTGCAAAAATAAATCATTTTATTCACCGGAAAAATATCTGTTTTTCATAACATCATCCTTATTAAATTTTTAATGTCGATAAATATTTCTCTATATAAAAATCGATAAATTCGCATTTTAGCATAACATGGTTCCAAATGTTGTTGTATGTAGCCAGGGGCCGGGTTGGGGTTGAGCGCCCAACCTTGCATAAATACCCTAATGGCTCGTGCATTCATCACTTATGCAGCAGAAGTCCAACTTCTGGCCTTCTCGTTGCGGAACTGTTTTAACTAACAGGAGAAGGGGCGGCGGCGAGTCACTGGCGCCGAGAAATATACAGAACGCTCTAGATGTGTATGCTCGTACGTGCATGCGCAAACATTTGTGTGCGTGCCTAGACACCTAAACTCGAGTAAGAACACAGTCTGCTCTAGCAAAGTTAAGGTGCTGAATAAAGATGCAACCAGCTAGGAGGCGCACCACAGAAATCAGGATGCCACCAATCACGCGCAATGAAATATGTCGACTACGGCTAAATGTTACGGTGCTCGCCCTACTTTGGACCCCCAGGCAGATGCAGTGCCGGGCCATATGCCTCGAAAGAGTCCAACCACAACTAATGGAGGTCCTTCTCAGATGTCCTGTGGAGCCAGGGGACCTGAGAATAGAGCGTCTGGCCATACCAAACACAGACTAAAACTAATGCACTGGAATGCGGAGGGAGTCAGCAACAAAATAATAGAACTAGAAAACATCTTGGACCAAGAAAAGGTAAGCGTGTGTTGCTTGCAAGAAACTCACCTCAACGAAACCGAAATGATGTCTGGGAAATTGCCAGTATTAAGGACACTACTTTCTGAACTTAGCAGTCCATTTCTTCTCATAACATGTCCAAAAAATTTTGACTGTCTACGTCTAATTTCTCTAATCAATTTACGATCTTCATTTGTTTCTTGAAGGACTTGTTCATTGGTCTTTCTGGCTGTCCATGATATTCTTTGCATTTTTCTACAGAAACCACATCTCTACAGCCATCACACATACATACATGCGGCCCGCCAATAGCTTTACATTTGTCAATGCGGCCCTACGCACAAAACGTTTGCCCACCCCTGCCCTAGTCCATATTTGCCCATTATGCTTCCGTCCTGTTGATTTCCAACTTGGGCATTCAAGTCACCTATTATGATAGTTACTTCAGACTTCTTGCATTTCTTGAAGCTTTCTCTAAATCACTACAAAATTCATCAATGATGTCATCACTACTGTCTGCTGTTGGTGCATAAACTTGTATGACGTTGACATCAAAAGGTCTTCCACTCAACTTCACCAGTAACACTCTGTCTGATACAGTCCAATATCCTTTGATCGATTTTGCTCTCTCTCTCTCTCTCTCTCTCTCTCTGTATCCATTATAATTGCTACTCCTCGCTGTTGTTTCTCTCCACCAGAATAGTTTATTCTATATTCCTCAGATGTCATAATGCCCATTCTGTCCACCTGGTCTCACTTACACCTAACAGGTTAATATTTAATCTTCTCATTTGATTCTTAATGTGATCAAATTCCCCATCCCCACTCATAGCTCTTACATTCCAAGTTCCTACTTTCAATGTTGATATTCTTTTGCACTCAGTCGCCTGATGACGGTCTGGAATCACCTGATGCACATGACTACCCCTACCGGGCGAGGCTGCTCCTATGGAGCACCCATTTACGCTGTTTCTCTGATTATCGATAAGACTGCAGTACATAATATTCTTGGCATATGTAAAGAAGGTAGTTTGCCATTGCTTTCCTTCCTAGCAGTGACCATACTGGTCGATCTTCTTCTTCAGCTTTCCGAGCCATTGAGGTTCTTTGCTGCAAATACAATCCGTCTCCATTCGTCTCTCTGGTGGACCTTCTCTTGCCAGTCGTTGATTCCAAGTGCTTGTAGGTCTGTACATGTATTATCTCTCCACCGTCTTCTTGGTCTATCTCGGGGTCTACGGTCATTTATTTCCTGAGTGTAAGCGAGTTTTGTTTCCCTATTATCATCCATTCTTTCTATATGCCCCAGCCATTGTAGTCAATTAGCCTTCATGATACCAGTGATTAGCGGGGACTTAAACAGATCATAAATGTCTTTGTTACTTCTTCTTTTCCACTCTCCACTTTGTGTATCCCTAATGGGTCCAAAGATGCGTCTTAAAATTTTGTTCTCAAAGGTTTGTAACAAGGCTTCGTCTCCTTTCGTTGTACTCCAGTTTTCAGAGCCATACAGCACAACTGGTCTGATCAGTGTTTTGTATATTGTGATTTTAGTGTTACGAGATAGCGCCTTTGATTTTAGTAGATGTTGTAGTGCATAGTATATCTTATTTCCAGAGTTGATTCTAGTTTGTATGTCTTCCCTTATGATGTTGGAGCAGTTGAAGATTGTACCCAGGTATTTGTATGTTTCCGTTCTTTTAATGGTCATATTATCTATTTATATGTGGCCAGAGTTTTTAGCCATTCCGTCTCTTGAAATTACCATATATTATGTCTTATCTTGGTTGATAACCAGCCCTATCTGTTGGGCTTTTTCCTTTAAGTGAGTCAATATTTCCAATGTCTTTTGTTCACTTTGCCCTATAATATCTATATCATCTGCATAACCAAGCAGCTTGGATGTTCCTCCAATATCACATTCCTCCTTTATCTTCCTTACAACTTTCTCTAGAGCCAGATTGAAGAGTAGCGGCGATAGTGCATCACCCTGTTTCAAGCCAGATGTTATTTGGAAGGGGCCTGATTTCCTGCCTTTATATGTTACTATATTATAAGTATCTTCCATGCATAGTCTGGTCATGTTGATTAACTTCCTTGGTATTCCAAATTCCTGCATAGCATTCCATAGACTATTCCTATGGACACTATCATAAGCCTTTTTAAAATCCACAAAAATGTTATGGAGATCTCTTTTATATTCCCAATGTTTCTCGGCTATTTGTCGTAAGATAAATATCTGATCTATTGTTGATCTGTTTTGTCTAAAACCCTCCAGGTAGTCACCTAATATGTCTTCTGAATATGGTTTTAGTCTATTTAGTAATACTGCGGATAGTATCTTATAGCTTGTGGACAGTAGTGATATTCCTCTATAATTTCCACATTGGAACTTGTCTCCTTTCTTAAAGATAGGTATCAATAATGACTCTTTCCAGTCATGGGGTAATTCTTCTGTCCTCCAGATTTTTATTATTAGTTCGTATAGCTTTAGATGTAAGCATGGCCACCTGCCTTTATAAATTCAGCAGCAATTCCATCAGTCCCAGTTGCCTTATTGTTTTTAAGTCGTGTGATTACATATAGGATTTCTTCAAATGTAGGTTCTTCAATTTGCGGTTGGCATGTTAGACTTAAAGAAATGTAAAAATTCAGAAATAAACATCATAATAGGGGACTTCAATGCAAAAGTAGGAAATCAAGGGGATAGATACACAGTAGGAAACTATGGTTTAGGAGAGAGAAATGAAAGAGGATACAGACTAGTAGAGTGGGCAAAAGAACAGGAAATGATTGTAGGAAACACCTGGTTCAAGCAATACCCTAGAAGATTATGGACCTGGAGGAGTCCTGATAGCATGATTAGAAACCAGATTGACTACATTCTCATTAGCAGAAGATTTAGAAACGCGCTAACAGTAGCAAAAACAGTTCCCAGTGCTGATTGTTATAGTGACCACAGATTACTCACAGGAACATTGAGGATAAAGTTGAAGAAAGTCAAGTATACAACAGGGAACACTAAATATGATTTATGTACATTGAGTAATGACAAGGAAATACAAAACAAATTCAACATAGAAGTACAGAACAGATTTGAAATATTGTCTGATCTAGAGATCCTATTCCAGGATGTGGATGATCAATGGGAAATGTTAAAGAATTCAATCAACGTGGCTGCAGAAACAACTATTCCAAAATTAAAGAAGGTGGGTCGTAAGAAATGGATGACTGAGGAAATTTTACACTTAATGGAAACAAGAAGACTCAACAAAAATAATCCTGCCAAATATGAAGAAATTCAAAGACAAGTCAGAATATTATGTAGGAAGGCAAAAGAATCATGGCTTGAGGAAAAGTGCTTAGAAATTGAAAAACAACACAACAGTCAAAATACCAAATTAGTGCACACACAAAAATTCAGGAACTTACTAATAAAAGAACAAGTACATCAACAGGCTGTCTAAAAACTAACGATGGCAAAATCATAATAGAAAAATATCAGATTCTACATGTATGGACAGATTATGTGAAAGAACTGTATAATGATAACAGAGAGGAACAGTATGCTATTAGATTTAATAATGAAGGACCAGCAATTTTAAAGATGGAGGTTCAAAATGTTCTTAAGCATATGAAAGCTGGCAAGGCCCCCGGTGCAGATAACATCAAAACAGAAATTATTAAAGCTTTAGAAGAATTTGGACTAGAGCAAGTCACTAGACTGCTGAACACATTATATGAAGCTGGAGATATGCCTTCTGAATTATGTAATTCTGTATTTATTGCAATCCCAAAGAAATCAGGAACCTTAGAATGTGATCAACATAGAACAATTAGTATAATGAGTCACATCACAAAGATTTTGTTACGAATTATCATGCAAAGAGTGAGGAAGAAAATACAACCTGAAATAGGGGAAGAACAATGTGGTTTTGTAGAAGGAAAGGGTACAGTAAATGCTGTGTATATGCTGCGAACAGTTATTGAGCGTGCTTTAGAAGTAAACAAGGATATACATCTTTGCTTTATTGACTACACAAAGGCTTTTGATAGAGTTAGACATGTCAACATTGTGGATATGCTTGCAGATCTACAAATTGATGGGAAAGATATTAGACTTATAAAAAACATATATTGGAAACAACAAGCTGCTATAAGGATTGATAATGAAGTAGGACAATACCAACCTATTAAGAGAGGTGTTAGGCAGGGATGTGTAATGTCTCCAGATCTTTTTTCCCTATACAGTGAAAATATTTTCAGAAATGTAGAAGACCTAAATGGAATCAGCATTGGAGGACGAAACATAAATAACATTAGATATGCGGATGATACAGTATTGATTGCAGACAATGCACAGGATCTGCAACAATTAGTAGACGCTGTGGTTGTACACAGTGAGCAGCTGGGGTTGGAATTAAATTGTAGGAAGACACAGGTTATGGTCGTCACTAGGAAGAACGAAGTACCACAATGTAATATACAAGTAAATGGGAATATTCTTCAACAAATGAATCGGTTCAATTATCTCGGAACAGTCATAACATCTGATGGCAGATGCCTTGAGGAGATTAGAACAAGAATCGCCATTGCGAAAGTAGCCTTTAGCAAGATGAAAAACATTCTGACCAATAAAATGATGTCAATTGAAACGAGAAAAAGAGTGTTGAGGGGATACATAGAGCCTGTTCTTTTGTATGGATGTGAAACTTGGACAATGTGCAGTCAAGCTGAAAAACATCTGATGGCTGCAGAAATGTGGTTTCTGAGGAAAATGCAAAGAATACCATGGACAGATAGAAAAACCAATGACCAAGTACTACAAGAGACAAATGAAAATCGTAGATTGATTAGAGAAATTAGACGTAGACAGTCACAATTTTTTGGACATGTTATGAGAAGAAATGGACTGGAGAACTTAGTGACAGCTGGCAAGATCGAAGGGAACAGACCAAGAGGAAGACCGAGGGGAAAATACCTGGATGGCTTGGCCACATGGCATGGACGAGACAGGAACACTGAGTTGATCCACGACACTGGTGATCGAGTGAAATGGCGAATCATGACCGCCCACGCTTTCCGGCATGGCACATGATTGATTGATTGATTGATGTTAGACCCTCTTCCTGTGGGAAAATGTTACTTGGAGCTTCACAATTTAGTAATTCAATAAAATATTCTTTCCATGTGTTGCACATTTCCTCATTGGTATTTATCATATTCCCATTTTTGTCTTTTAAACCATATATGTTTTGTTGGTGCCCTCGTTTCATTGACTTCAGTTCTTTAAACAATTTTCTGGATTCATTTTTCTGGAGATTAGTTTCCATATCTTTGATTATATTACTCATATATTCTCGCTTCTGCTGTCTGACTATTTTTGTAGCCTCTTTACATTCATTTCTATAATGCTCTTCCTTTTGGATGTTATTGGTGTCATTTAACCATACATGTCTGGCATTCTTCTTCCTAATGACTGCTTCTTCACATTTTTGATTGAACCATCTGTTCTTTCTATGCGTGGTTAACACACTGAGACATTCTTCTGCTGTAGATTGAATTGTATTCTTGATGTTCAACCAAGTTTGGTCAACGCTTTCCTCCGAAGGGTTTCAAGTTTACATTTTATTTCATCTGTAAATTTCTCTTTGACTGTAATGTCTTGTAGTTTTTCTCTGTTATATGTTGGGTGTAATCTTTGTAATTTAGTATAGAAAGCTCTCTTAAGTTTTATTTTAAATTTTGCTCCAACGAGGAAGTGATCACTGTGGCACTCAGCTCCTCTATAACTTCTGACTTGCTGTATGTTTGATGCATTTCTGTTGTTAATTAAAATGTGATCTATTTGATTATAGGTTCTCTTGTCACATGATTTCCAAGTTTGTTTGTGTATATCCTTTCTTTGTAGTCTGGTACTGCTAATCTGCAGTCCTTTGGCTTCTGCCAGGTTGATGACTCTCCATCCATTATCATTTGAAGTTGT
>OY992883.1:123670808-123677274 GCA_963921405.1 Cepaea hortensis
ACATCACTATTTCTTCTCTGAGTTCCCAAACTCGCCTCAACACCTTGCCGAGACTCAGCCATTGAACACTGGTGTGGTACAGGACATCGGATTGTTCAGTTTCCAAATCGTCATGTAATGCCTTGAACTGTATGTGATTAAGTCCTCTTGATCTGATGAGGTTGATGACACTGACAACTGGGTCAGTAACATGCTTGATATTCAAAACAGTTTTTCACAGACTTTCTTGATGAATCACACAGTGAAGTGGTATTCTTGCATCATCATAAAGGTCTTTCACATAATCTGACCACGCATGTAAAATCTGATCTTTTTCTATTATGATTTTGCCATCTTTGGTTTTTAGGCAACCTGTTGATGTGTGTGTTCTTTTGTTAGTGATGCCATTAATTCTTGTGTGCATTAATGTGGTATTCCGGGTGTTGTGTTGGTTTTCAATTTCCTTGCAATTTTCCTCAAGCCATGTTCTTTTGCCTCTTTGCATAGCTTATAATTTTCCTGTGAATCTCTTCGTATATTTCCTAGTTATTTTTGTTATTTCTTCTTATTTCCATGAGTTTTAGGATGTCTTCGATCATCCATTTTTTGCGTCCTATTATCTTTATTTTTGGTATTATCATTGCTGTTAGTGCAGCTTCTATATATTTTCCATATCGGACAATGCATCGAATCTGTTCTTTACCTCTACGTTGAATTTATCTTTTATCTCCTCACTCTTCAGTGCCTGTAGATCAAATTTTGCGTTTCTATTTGTATTTTTGACTTTCTTTAAATTTATATGTAAATTCTTCTTCTTCTTCTTCTTCTTCTTCTTCAGCGTTCCGAACCATTGAGGTTCTTTGCTGCAGATACAATCCGTCTCCATTCGTCTCTCTGGTTGACCTTCTCTTGCTAGTCGTTGATTCAAGTGCTTGTAGGTCTGTATATATATTATCTCTCCGCCGTCTTCTTGGTCTACCTTATATGTAAATTGCCTAAGATTAATCTATAGTTGCAGTAGCAATCTGCGCTTGGTAGAGGGACATAAACATCAATCAACACAGAACTGGCACTATTAGCCACCGGACGCTGATGAATATGCTGGGGGGGGGGGGGGGAGGATCTGAGCACCTATGGACATGTCCGGAGTGCAACGAAGATACCCCAACTGATAACTGATAACTGATAACATAAACATCTAATATTGATACAAGGGAAATTACTAGAATTTGAAAATGAAAATGGTATACCTAGGTATAATCCAATAACTAACATTAAAATATTTTAATTTTCTTTGGTAAATAAAGAATCAATACCGCAGTAATAATTTTGCAATTGCGAGAAGAAACCTATTAAAGATTTTATACAACATTTGTTTAATCTTTACGTACTTACATTTTATGATCCACTTTTTCAATTTAATGTTTATTTTTAATTGTTAAACTGTACTTTCAATGATAAGCGTTTCGAATTGTTCCATGTAATTTCCCCTCTGTGGGGAAACAAAATTTTTTTACTGGCCTCTTAAGGCCACCCACAATTTAAAGACAATTTACTTACATTAACGGCAAAAGACCTTGGCAATTTATGGGTTTATGTTGATAAATATGTTTGAAGGAAATGTCATTTATGTTTGAAAATTTCATTCAATTTGAACAAATAGTTCCCCCTCTCTCTCTCTCTCTCTCTCTCTCTCTCTCTCTCCTCTCTCTCTCTCTCTCTCTCTCTCTCTCTCATCTCTCTCTCTCTCTCTCTCTCTCTCTCTCTCCCCCCCCCCCCCCAAATGCTGGTGCAATTACGTTTGCTTAAAGAATATTTAAAATATAATAGCATGATAGTAATGCCTTGATGAGTGCCTCCTTCCCTCCGCTAGCCTACGGGACACCCTTGGGTAAGGTGGAGTACCCGTTTAGACCCCCCGATCAGGGTTACGTGAAGCCATGGGTGCAGGTGGTGGATGAAGTTGAGGAGCAGCCGACAGATAGTTGTAGGTTTATGGTCTCCAGTTTCACGACGGTAGACAGAGGATCTCTTTTTTTGGGAGACATTTGCTACGGTCATCGACCAGTATGGTCACTGCTAGGAAGGAAAGCAATGGCAAACTACCTTCTTTACAGATGCCAAGAATATTATGTACTGCAGTCTTATCGATAATCAGAGAAAAAGCGTAAATGGGTGCTCCATAGGAGCAGCCTCTCCCGGTAGGGGTAGTCATGTGCACCAGGTGATTCCAGACCATCATCATGCGACTGAGTGCAAAAGAATATCAACATTGAAAGTATGAACTTGGAATGTAAGAACTATGAGTGGGGATGGAAAATTTGATAACATTAAGAATGAAATGAGAAGATTAAATATTAACCTGTAGGTGTAAGTGAGACCAGATGGACAGAATGGGCATTATGACATCTGAGGAATATAGAATAAACCATTCTGGTGGAGAGAAACAACAGCGAGGAGTAGCAATTATAATGATACAGAGAGAGCAAAATCGATCAAAGGATATTGGACTGTATCAGACAGAGTGTTACTGGTGAAGTTGAGTGGAAGACCTTTTGATGTCAACGTCATACAAGTTTATGCACCAACAGCAGACAGTAGTGATGACAGCATTGATGAATTTTGTAGTGATTTAGAGAAAGCTTCAAGAAATGCAAGAATTCTAAAGTAACTATCATAATGGGTGACTTGAATGCCCAAGTTGGAAATCAACAGACGGATGCATAGTGGGCAAGTATGGACTAGGGCGGGGTGGGGAAAACTTTTTGTGCGTAGGGCCGCATTGACAAATGTAAAGCAATTGCGGGCCGCATGTGTGTGTGTATGTATATATACTGCCTGCGATCTCCTCCTCCCCCTCCTCCCTCTTCCTCCTCCTTCTCCCTCCTCCTCCCTCCTCCTCCTCTCTACTCCTCCTCTCTCCTCCTCCTTCCTCCTCCTTCCTCCTCCTTCCTCCTCCTTCCTCCTCCTCCCTCCTCCTCCCTCTTCCTCCTCCTCCCTCTTCCTCCTCCTCCCTCCTCCTCCTCCCTCCTCCCTCCTCCTTCTCCTCTTTCCCCCCTCCTCCTCCTAATCCCTCCTCCTCCCTCCTCCTCCCTCCTATTCCTCTCTACTCCTCCTCCTCCTCCTCCTCCTCTCTCCGCCTATCTCTTCCTCCCTCCTCCTCCTCCGTCCTCCTTCCTCCTCCACCCTCTTCCTGTTCCTTCCTCCTACTCCTCCTTTTTCTTCTTCTTCTGCTGCTGCTGCCGCCGCTCCATTTACCCAAGTTAATTGTTGGGGGAATATGTAAAGATCTTTCAAGTGCTCTTTCTAATGCTTTTTGTAAGTTGGTCTTCGTTTATCTAAGGTTCTTCTAACCGCAACCAATAAATGATTAGACAGTCAGACAGACAGACAGACAGAGAGGGAGGGACAGACAGACAGACAGACAGACAGACAGACAGACAGACAGACAGTCGGGAACGGCAACTTATATGAATTAAATGAGATGCTCCCCATCAGGGGCTGGGCGAAGCCGGGCCGGGTCAGACAGACAGACAGACAGACAGATAGACAGACAGACAGATAGATAAACGGGAACGGGAACGGGAACGGGAGCTTATATGACTACTTATATGAATTAAATGAGATGCTCCACACTAGGAGCCAGTCGATGCCGGGCAGGGTCAGACAGACAGACAGACAGACAGACAGACATACAGACAGATAGACAGACAGACAGACAGACAGTCAGGAACGGGAACGGGAGCTTATATGACTACTTATATGAATTAAATGAGATGCTCACCACCAGGGTCTGGGGCGAAGCCGGGCCGGGTCTGATAGTATATTGTATAAAATGTCCCTTTTGCTTACAGCAACCTATAACAAGAAGTAATTATTAATTATTTATCGGTTACTAGCTGACCCCGGCCCGGCTTCGCCCAGGCCCTGGTGGGGATCTATCTATCTATCTATCTATCTATCTATCTATCTATCTATCTATCTATCTATCTATCTATCTATCCATCCATCCATCCATCCATCCATCCATCCATCCATCCATCCATCCATCCATCCATCCATCCATCATCCATACATCCTTCCGTCCGTCCGTCCGTCCGCCCGCCCGCCCGCCCGCCCGTCCGTCCGTCCGTCCGTCCGTCCGTCCGTCCGTCTGTCTGTCTGTCTGTCTGTCTGTCTGTCTGTCTGTCTGTCTGTCTGTCTGTCTGTCTGTCTCTCGGTCTGTCTGTCTGTTTGTCTGCTTGTTTGTCTGTCTGTCTGTATGTCTGACCCCGCCCGCTTCACACAGTCCCTGGTGGGGAGCATCTCATTTAATTCATATAAGTAGTCATATAAGCTCCCGTTCCCGTTCCTGACTGTCTGTGTGTCTGTCTGTCTGTCTGTCTGTCTGTCTGTCTGTCTGTCTGTCTGTCTGTCTGTCTGTCTGTCTGTCTGTCTGTCTGTCTGTCTGCCTACCTGCCTGCCTGCCTGCCCGTCCGTCCGTCCGTCTCTCCCTCCGTCTATCTATCTATCTATCTATCTATCTATCTATCTATCTATCTATCTATCTATCTATCTATCTATCTATCTATCTATCTATCTATCTATCTATCTATCTATCTATCTATCTATCTATCTATCTATCTATCTATCTATCTATCTATCTATCTATCTATCTATCTATCTAATCTATCTATCTATCTATCTATCTATCTATCTATCTATCTATCTATCTATCTATCTATCTATCTATCTATCTATCTATCTATCTATCTATCTATCTATCTATCTATCTATCTATAACCAGGGAACTTAACCTAAGATATAGCAATGCTACTAAAAGTTATGTCCCTTTATATATTTATTCTTATGTTAAGTCATGTAATTTAATTATTAATTTTAGTAAGTAAATATGTGATTCTACGCTAAAAAGCTATGATAGTTGGTTGCACGGGAATAAAAAGAAGACGTGTAGAAAATTTCATCTCAATCGGATGGACCGTTATCGAACGCATCCAATACATCCCCACACACCCACCCACATACATTCTGTTTTATATATATAGATTAAGCAGTATAAATAAATAATGATTGCAATGTTAATTTACTTATATACTTATACATTATATTTGACAATATGGACAAGAACTTTTGCTAATTTGTTAACAAGATTTTACAACATGTTATTATAACAAATATTCTGTATTATGTATCAATGGCGTTAATTTAGACACACGGCGACTACACTGTCACTATAATTGTTGATTTCTAATGAGATGTATGTAACTGCTTGCACTTTTTGACAATATTCTTGAAATCTGGAGCAAGTTTACTTGTTGAAATTCGCATGACAGCATGCAAGTTGCAATCCGACAATAAAAACCTACTCTTAGATTTGTTGATCTTCAAGCAAGGGAATGCTTGTTCGCAAATGTATGTTGATCAAAACAATGATAAAAGTTTAGCTGCAAAATTTTCAAGTTGGGAAATGATTCTTGTGATAAAGGTCCATAGAAATCCAGCAAACCATCTGACTTGAATTTCTCTTTCAGGTCATGATCTGCTTCTAAGTCAAGCAGCTCCAACTGTATGTCCTCTGTGGCTGTATTTCTGCACTGAAAGGGGAACTGAGAATATTAAACTGTGGCTCTACGTTCTTGAAATCTTGGAATCTCCATCCAAATTCTTCAATCAGTGCATCTAACTGGGCTTTGTACTTTTCAGTCATTTCACCAGAAATGGTTTCTTGTATCAGCAAAGGGAAGTGACAAAATCTTGTTCACTTGCTTGTCTGGAGTACAGTGAGAGTTTTGCCTGAAATGATTTTACATGTACATACAATTCATGTGCAAACACACCATTGCCTTGAAGTTTGTCAATTCAGTTCATTTAACTTTTGCATAATTTCAATGGCAAACATAAAGACTTCCACTCTTTATTGACAATATTAGTATTAAAGTCACATTCAATGCCCTTTATATCTAGGAACATCACTATTTCTTCTCTGAGTTCCCAAACTCGCCTCAAACACCTTGCCGAGACTCAGCCATCGAACACTGGTGTGGTACAGGACATCGGATTGTTCAGTTTCCAAATCGTCATGTAATGCCTTGAACTGTATGTGATTAAGTCCTCTTGATCTGATGAGGTTGATGACACTGACAACTGGGTCAGTAACATGCTTGATATTCAAAACAGTTTTTCACAGACTTTCTTGATGAATCACACAGTGAAGTGGTAATTCTTGCATCATCATAAAGGTCTTTCACATAATCTGACCACGCATGTAAAATCTGATCTTTTTCTATTATGATTTTGCCATCTTTGGTTTTTAGGCAACCTGTTGATGTGTGTGTTCTTTTGTTAGTGATGCATTAATTCTTGTGTGCATTAATGTGGTATTCCGGGTGTTGTGTTGGTTTTCAATTTCCTTGCAATTTTCCTCAAGCCATGTTTCTTTTGCCTCTTTGCATAGCTTATAATTTTCCTGTGAATCTCTTCGTATATT
>OY992883.1:123677474-123709974 GCA_963921405.1 Cepaea hortensis
GAGGAGGGAGGAGGAGAACGCAGGAGGAGGGGGGAGGAGGAGAACGCAGGAGGAGGGGGGAGGAGGAAGAGGTAGAAGGAGGAGGGAGAAAAAGGGGGAGGGGGAGGAGGAATGATGAGGAGGGAGGAGGAGGAGGAGGAAAGAGGAAAAGGGAGGAGAGAGGAGGAGGAGGTAGGAGGAGAGGAAAAGGAGGGAGGAGGAGGGAGAGGGAGGAGGGGAAGAGGGTAGGATTAGGAGGGATGTGGAGGAAGGAGGAGGAGGGATTAGGTAGAGGGAAGAGGAGGAGTGAGAAAAGGGAGGAGGAGGAAGAGGGAGGAAGGAGGAGGAGGGAGAGGGAGGACGGGGAGGGGAAGCGGGAAGAGGGGAGGAATTGGAGGAAGAGGAGGAGGAAGAGGGAGAAGGAGGGAGGAGGAGAAGGAAGGAGGGGAGAGGAGGAGGGAGGGAGGAGGGAGGAGGAGGGAGAATGAGGAGGGGAGGAAGGAAAGGGAGGTGGAAGGAGGAGAGGAGGGTGGAGGAAGGAGGTAGAGGGAGGAGGAGGAGGTAGAGGGGGAGGAGGAGGAAGGAAAGGGAGGAGGAAAAAGAGGACTGTAGATAACTTCCTTACACATAAAAAGATGAATTGTTATTGATATTGCCGTGGCATGGAGGCATATATATCAGCAGCAGAGTTGATCCAGAAAACCAAAGACTGAGATCTATGGAGAACCATGAACGCCTACGCCAGCCGGCACGGCACTTGATG
Source organism: Cepaea hortensis (assembly GCA_963921405.1). Taxonomy (NCBI): domain Eukaryota; kingdom Metazoa; phylum Mollusca; class Gastropoda; order Stylommatophora; family Helicidae; genus Cepaea; species Cepaea hortensis. The sequence goes on from OY992883.1 coordinate 123,678,217, forward strand.
ATGATGATGATTGCCGTGTGACGATTCTGTGTAGTCACGTCATTTTCTTCGCTTGTCCTAGCGTTTTGGTTCGGGGATTCTTTCATCATCATCATCATATATTTACGTATGTATTTAGGGAGGGGGAGGAGGGAGGAGGAGGAAAAAGAAATAAATATATGACAGTTGGCAGCGCTGGAATGAGAGGAAGGCGTGTAGAAAATTTCATCTCAATCGGATGGGCCGTTCGCGAACGCATAAAGGACATACATACAGACATATCCACACACATTGCCTTTTATATATAAGACTAGCTGACCCGGCCCGGCTTCGCCCAGTCCTTGGTGGGGAGCATCTCATTTAATTCATATAAGTAGTCATATAAGCTCACGTTCCCGTTACCGACTGTCTGTCTGTCTGTCTGTCTGTCTGACCCGGCATCGTCCAGTCCTTGGTGGGGAGCATCTCATTTAATTCATATAAGTAGTCATATAAGTTCCCGTTCCCGTTACCGACTATCTGTCTGTCTGTCTGTCTGTCTGTCTGTCTGTCTGTCTGTCTGTCTGTCTGTCTGTCTGTCTGTCTGTCTGTATGTCTGTCTGTCCGTCCCTCCCTCTCTGTCTGTCTGTCTGCCTGTCTGTCTAATCATTTATTGGTTGCAGTTAGAACAACCTTAGATAAACGAAGACCAACTTACAAAAAGCATTAGAAAGAGCACTTGAAAGATCTTTACATCTTCCCCCAACAATTAACTTGGGTAAATGGAGCGGCGGCAGCAGCATCAGCAGAAGAAGGAAAAGGAGGAGTAGACAACTGCAGCGAAAAGGTGGGGTCTGTCTATCTATCTGACCCGGCGTGGCTTCGCCCAGCTCCTGGCGGGTAGCGTCTCATTACATTCATACAACAAAAAAAGTAACTTAAAAAAATGCCCTTCTACACACCATCCATTATTTTTAATGAAAACGCTTTCTAATCACCTGCATGACTACAGTAACTTCTTAAGCAAAAAAAGATGAGTTACAATGTTATGCATTGTGCATTATTTTTATGAAAACTTTGAAAATGCCTTACAGATTGTATCATTATTTATTATAACTCATATGCCGGTACATAACTATGGACAAAGAGTTTATAAATCTTTGAAAACGATGCCACAATATGACTATAAGTTATACAGAAAAGTTATGCCCCTTGAAATAACTTTTATAGAGTTAGGTCCCCTGAGATATATTAAATTATGATGAAAAATGAAAAATGAAATAATACTGGGTAAGCATGCGATTTCACACTAAAAAAATATGACAGTGGGCTGCAGTGGAATGAAAGAAAGGCGTGTAGAAAATTTCATCTCAATCGGATGGGCCGTTCGCGAGCGCACAAAGGACAGACGGACATACAGACAGACAGACAGACAGACAGACAGACAGACGGAGATCCTAATTTATATATAAGATTTATCGGTTACTAGCTGACCCGGCCCGGCTTCGCCCAGGCCCTGGTGGGGATCTATCTATCTATCTATCTATCTATCTATCTATCTATCTATCTATCTATCTATCTATCTATCTATTCTATCTATCTATCTATCTATCTATCTATCTATCTATCTATCTATCTATCTATCCATCCATATCCATCCATCCATCCATCCATCCTTCCGTCCGTCCGTCCGTCTGTCTGTCTGTCTGTCTGTCTCTCTGTCTGTCTGTCTGTTTGTCTGCTTGTTTGTCTGTCTGTCTGTATGTCTGACCCGGCCCGGCATCGCCCAGCTCCTGGTGGGGAGCATCTCATTTAATTCATATAAGTAGTCACATAAGCTCCCGTTCCCGACTATTTGTCTGTCTGTCTATCTGGCTGTCTGTCTGTCTGACCCGGCCCGGCTTCACACAGTCCCTGGTGGGGAGCATCTCATTTAATTCATATAAGTAGTCATATAAGCTCCCGTTCCCGTTCCTGTCTGTCTGTCTGTCTGTCTGTCTGTCTGTCTGTCTGTCTGTCTGCATACCTGCCTGCCTGCCTGCCCGTCCGTCCGTCCGTCTCTCCCTCCGTCTATCTATCTATCTATCTATCTATCTATCTATCTATCTATCTATCTATCTATCTATCTATCTATCTATCTATCTATCTATCTATCTATCTATCTATCTATCTATCTATCTATCTATCTATCTATCTATCTATAGCCAGGGGACTTAACCTAAGATATAGCAATGCTACTAAAAGTTATGTCCCTTTATATATTTATTCTTTTGTTAAGTCATGTAATTTAATTATTAAATTTTAGTAAGTAAATAGATGATTCTACACTAAAAAAAAACTATGACAGTTGGTTGCACGAGAACGAATAGAAGACGTGTAGAAAATTTCAACTCAATCGGATGGACCGTTATCGAACGCATCCAATACATCCCCACACACCGACCCACATACATTCTGTTTTATATATATAGGTTAAGCAGTATAAATAAATAATGATTGCAATGTTAATTTACTTATATACTTATACATTATATTTGACAATATGGACAAGAACATTTTGCTAATTTGTTAACAAGATTTTACAACATGTTATTATAACAAATATTCTGTATTATCTATCAATGGCGTTAATTTAGACACACAGCGACTACATTGTCACTACAGTTGTTGATTTCTAATGAGATGTATGTAACTGCTTGCACCTTTTGACAATATTCTTGAAATCTGGAGCAAGTTTACTTGTTGAAATTCGCATGACAGCATGCAAGTTGCAGTCCGAAAATAAAGACCTACTCTTAGATTTGTTGATCTTCAAGCAAGGGAATGCTTGTTCGCAAATGTATGTTGATCCAAACAATGATAAAAGATTAGCTGCAAAGTTTTTCAAGTTGGGAAATGATTCTTGTGATAAAGATCCATAGAAATCCAGCAAACCATCTAACTTGAATTTCTCTTTCAGGTCATGATCTGCTTCTAAGTCAAGCAGCTCCAACTGTATATCCTCTGTGGCTGTATCAGCTTCTGCACTGAAAGGGGAACTGAGAATATTAATCTGTGGCTCTACGTTCTTGAAATCTTGGAATCTCCATCCAAATTCTTCAATCAGTGCATCTAATTGGGCTTTGTACTTTTCAGTCATTTCACCAGAAATGGTTTCTTGTTTCAGCAAAGGGAAGTGACAAAATCTTTTTCACTTGCTTGTCTGGAGTACAGTGAGAGTTTTGCCTAAAATGATTTTACATGTACATACAATTCATGTGCGAACACACCATTGCCTTGAAGTTTGTAAATTCAGTTCATTTAAATTTTCCATAACTTCAATGGCAAACATAAAGTCTAACTTCCACTCTTTATTGACAATATTAGTATTAAAGTCACATTCAATGCACTTTATGTCTAGGAACATCACTATTTCTTCTCTGAGTCCCCACACTCGCCTCAACACCTTGCCGAGACTGAGCCATTGAACACTGGTGTGGTATAGGACATCGGATTGTTCAGTTTCCAAATCGTCAAGTAATGGCTTGAACTGTATGTGATTAAGTCCTCTTGATCTGATGAGGTTGATGACACTGACAACTGGGTCAATAACATGCTTGATATTCAAAACAGTTTTTCACAGACTTTCTTGATGAACCACACAGTGAAGTGGTAATAATGTGTGGTCTGGATATTCTGCTTTAATCTTGTCACTTATCAACTTTACCACACCTACATTTTTTCCAGTCAAAGCAGTCAAAGCAGTCCAGTCAGTTGTAACATTTGCCATCTTGTTCCGAACTAACCAAGTTCTTTCATTACAGTTAGTAAAAGTATTGAATATATCATGATTATGTGGTTGTTTCGGGATTTGAAATTTAAATATTGAGCACAACCCACTACTGGCAACGCCGATCTTATTCTGGTATGAACCTAAGGCCTATCCACGTCAATATGGAAGCACTATACTCGAGTTTCGCCCTCATTTGAGCTCGTCAGTAGTGCATATCCCTGACCGGATCCGGAAACAGTCCCGGATCACGCGTGTGAAGCGGGTGTGTAACCACGCGGCACACACTGGACACACCAAATTATCACAACAGAATACCAAAACGCTACCCATCGTAGGCTATGCTCAAGACTGCCCAATCGCCGCGACCGACGTCCGTCAATCGATGGGACCCGAACGATCAGGACTTCTCACTGGCAAGGAACACCAGGCCTCCTAAATCCAGTGAGCAATAATCAATTGATTATGTGGTTGTTTCGGGATTTGAAATTTAAATATTGAGCACAACCCACTACTGGCAACGCCGATCGTATTCTGGTATGAACCTAAGGCCTATCCACGTCAATATGGAAGCACTATACTCGAGTTTCGCCCTCATTTGAGCTCGTCAGTAGTGCATATCCCTGACCGGATCCGGAAACAGTCCCGGATCACGCGTGTGAAGCGGGTGTGTAACCACGCGGCACACACTGGACACACCAAATTATCACAACAGAATACCACAACGCTACCCATCGTAGGCTATGCTCAAGACTGCCCAATCGCCGCGACCGACGTCCGTCAATCGATGGGACCCGAACGATCAGGACTTCTCACTGGCAAGGAACACCAGGCCTCCTAAATCCAGTGAGCAATAATCAATTGATTATGTGGTTGTTTCGGGATTTGAAATTTAAATATTGAGCACAACCCACTACTGGCAACGCCGATCGTATTCTTGTATGAACCTAAGGCCTATCCACGTCAATATGGAAGCACTATACTCGAGTTTCGCCCTCATTTGAGCTCGTCAGTAGTGCATATCCCTGACCGGATCCGGAAACAGTCCCGGATCACGCGTGTGAAGCGGGTGTGTAACCACGCGGCACACACTGGACACACCAAATTATCACAACAGAATACCACAACGCTACCCATCGTAGGCTATGCTCAAGACTGCCCAATCGCCGCGACCGACGTCCATCAATCGATGGGACCCGAACGATCAGGACTTCTCACTGGCAAGGAACACCAGGCCTCCTAAATCCAGTGAGCAATAATCAATTGATTATGTGGTTGTTTCGGGATTTGAAATTTAAATATTGAGCACAACCCACTACTGGCAACGCCGATCGTATTCTGGTATGAACCTAAGGCCTATCCACGTCAATATGGAAGCACTATACTCGAGTTTCGCCCTCATTTGAGCTCGTCAGTAGTGCATATCCCTGACCGGATCCGGAAACAGTCCCGGATCACGCGTGTGAAGCGGGTGTGTAACCACGCGGCACACACTGGACACACCAAATTATCACAACAGAATACCACAACGCTACCCATCGTAGGCTATGCTCAAGACTGCCCAATCGCCGCGACCGACGTCCGTCAATCGATGGGACCCGAACGATCAGGACTTCTCACTGGCAAGGAACACCAGGCCTCCTAAATCCAGTGAGCAATAATCAATTGATTATGTGGTTGTTTCGGGATTTGAAATTTAAATATTGAGCACAACCCACTACTGGCAACGCCGATCGTATTCTGGTATGAACCTAAGGCCTATCCACGTCAATATGGAAGCACTATACTCGAGTTTCGCCCTCATTTGAGCTCGTCAGTATTGCATATCCCTGACCGGATCCGGAAACAGTCCCGGATCACGCGTGTGAAGCGGGTGTGTAACCACGCGGCACACACTGGACACACCAAATTATCACAACAGAATACCACAACGCTACCCATCGTAGGCTATGCTCAAGACTGCCCAATCGCCGCGACCGACGTCCGTCAATCGATGGGACCCGAACGATCAGGACTTCTCACTGGCAAGGAACACCAGGCCTCCTAAATCCAGTGAGCAATAATCAATTGATTATGTGGTTGTTTCGGGATTTGAAATTTAAATATTGAGCACAACCCACTACTGGCAACGCCGATCGTATTCTTGTATGAACCTAAGGCCTATCCACGTCAATATGGAAGCACTATACTCGAGTTTCGCCCTCATTTGAGCTCGTCAGTAGTGCATATCCCTGACCGGATCCGGAAACAGTCCCGGATCACGCGTGTGAAGCGGGTGTGTAACCACGCGGCACACACTGGACACACCAAATTATCACAACAGAATACCACAACGCTACCCATCGTAGGCTATGCTCAAGACTGCCCAATCGCCGCGACCGACGTCCATCAATCGATGGGACCCGAACGATCAGGACTTCTCACTGGCAAGGAACACCAGGCCTCCTAAATCCAGTGAGCAATAATCAATTGATTATGTGGTTGTTTCGGGATTTGAAATTTAAATATTGAGCACAACCCACTACTGGCAACGCCGATCGTATTCTGGTATGAACCTAAGGCCTATCCACGTCAATATGGAAGCACTATACTCGAGTTTCGCCCTCATTTGAGCTCGTCAGTAGTGCATATCCCTGACCGGATCCGGAAACAGTCCCGGATCACGCTTGTGAAGCGGGTGTGTAACCACGCGGCACACACTGGACACACCAAATTATCACAACAGAATACCACAACGCTACCCATCGCCATGCTCAACGCCGACGATGGCATAGCCTACGATGGGTAGCGTTATGGTATTCTGTTGTGATAATTTGGTGTGTCCAGTGTGTGCCGCGTGGTTACACACCCGCTTCACACGCGTGATCCGGGACTGTTTCCGGATCCGGTCAGGGATATGCACTACTGACGAGCTCAAATGAGGGCGAAACTCGAGTATAGTGCTTCCATATTGACGTGGATAGGCCTTAGGTTCATACCAGAATACGATCGGCGTTGCCAGTAGTGGGTTGTGCTCAATATTTAAATTTCAAATCCCGAAACAACCACATAATCAAATGATTATTGCTCACTGGATTTAGGAGGCCTGGTGTTCCTTGCCAGTGAGAAGTCCTGATCGTTCGGGTCCCATCGATTGACGGACGTCGGTCGCGGCGATTGGGCAGTCTTGAGCATAGCCTACGATGGGTAGCGTTGTGGTATTCTGTTGTGATAATTTGGTGTGTCCAGTGTGTGCCGCGTGGTTACACACCCGCTTCACACGCGTGATCCGGGACTGTTTCCGGATCCGGTCAGGGATATGCACTACTGACGAGCTCAAATGAGGGCGAAACTCGAGTATAGTGCTTCCATATTGACGTGGATAGGCCTTAGGTTCATACCAGAATACGATCGGCGTTGCCAGTAGTGGGTTGTGCTCAATATTTAAATTTCAAATCCCGAAACAACCACATAATCAATTGATTATTGCTCACTGGATTTAGGAGGCCTGGTGTTCCTTGCCAGTGAGAAGTCCTGATCGTTCGGGTCCCATCGATTGACGGACGTCGGTCGCGGCGATTGGGCAGTCTTGAGCATAGCCTACGATGGGTAGCGTTGTGGTATTCTGTTGTGATAATTTGGTGTGTCCAGTGTGTGCCGCGTGGTTACACACCCGCTTCACACGCGTGATCCGGGACTGTTTCCGGATCCGGTCAGGGATATGCACTACTGACGAGCTCAAATGAGGGCGAAACTCGAGTATAGTGCTTCCATATTGACGTGGATAAGCCTTAGGTTCATACCAGAATACGATCGGCGTTGCCAGTAGTGGGTTGTGCTCAATATTTGAATATATCATGGCCGGTGGTTGTGTCTTTGAATGACTCAACACTCAATAACTCTTCAGTGAGTTTGAAAGAAGTGTTTATTCCACGTATAAATATCAATAATTGGGCAGTATCATGTACATCGGTACTCTCATCCAATGCAAGAGACTACCACAAAAATTGGTTACTTGCATCTTGAAGTTTATGCATAATATTTTTATTTATCTTATCAACACGTCTGACCACAGTTCTCCTGGATAAAGTAATGTCAGATCTGTTTTTTTTTCTGGACACATAATGTTTGCTGCATCTAGCAAACATTCCTTGATGAACTCGCCATCAGAAAATAGTTTGTTCTGTTTTACAATTCTGTGTGACAGCACAAGACTAACTTCAGTTGCAGCATCTTGAATTCAAGACTGTTTAGTGAAAACAGTCTGCTGTTTCTCCAAAATGTTTCACCAACTCAAGGCATTTCCTTTTCCTCCCTTCGGTTATTAAATTATATCCGAAATCGGAATATTTTGTTTGATAATGTCTTTTTAAATTGTTCTCAGTGGAGACAGCCACAGACTCACGACACAGCAAGCAAACTGATTTGCTACCAACTTTTATAAAACAGTACTTAGTTGTCCATTCATAATTAAAAACACGGCATTCATCTTCAATCTTACGTTTGTTGTTGACACTCATTTTTAAAATAAAATTTCGAACAGTTAGAACTGTACAAAACTTTAAAACGGAAATGAAACAAATCCTACTTCCGGCTGTGTGGGAAAATAAAATATTCGGAAAACAAGTAGTAAACTCAGAATACATTTCAGAGATATATCAAGACTACTACAACAAATAAATTAATTTGAACATTGTAAATGTGGAAATAATGTAAAACAGCAAAAGAATTTTAAATTTAATATTTTCTTGCAAAATAAATCATTTTATTCACCGGAAAAAATATCTGTTTTTCATAAAATCATCCTTATTAAATTTTTCATGTCGATAAATATTTCTCTACATAAAAATCGATAAATTCGCCTTTTAGCATAACATGGTTCCAAATGTTGTTGTATGTAGCCAGCGGTCGGGTTGGGGTGAGCGCCCAACCTTGCATAAATACCCCAATGGCTCATGGATTCATCACTTATGCAGCAGACGTCCAACTTCTGGCCTTCTCGTGGCGGAACTGTTTTAACTAACAGGAGAAGGGGCGGCGGCGAGTCACTGGCGCCGAGAAATATACAGAACGCTCTAGATGTGTATGCTCGTACGTGCATGCGCAGACATTTGTGTGCGTGCCTACACACCTAAACTCGAGTAAGACCACAGTCTGCTCTAGCAAAGGAAAGGTGCTGAATAAAGAGGCAACCAGCTAGGAGGCGCACCACAGAAATCAGGATGCCACCAATCACGCGCAATGAAATATGTCGACTACGGCTAAATGTTACGGTGCTCGCCCTACTTTGGACCCCCAGGCAGGTGCATTGTCGGGCCATATGGCTCGAAAGATTCCAACCACAACTACTGGAGGTCCTTCTCAGATGTCCCGTGGAGCCAGGGGACCTGAGAATAGAGCGTTTGGCCATACCAAACAAAGACTAAAACTAATGCACTTGAATGCGGAGGGAGTCAGCAACAAAATAATAGAACTAGAAAACATCTTGGACCAATAAAAGGTAAGCGTGTGTTGCTTGCAAGAAACTACCTCAACGAAACCGAAATGATGTCTTGGAAAATGCCAGTATCAAGGACACCACTTTCTGAACTTAGCAGCCAGCATAATTTCACCATACAGTGGATACCATCCCATTGTGGAGTACCTGGAAACGACAGAACTGATCGATTGGCTAAGGAAGGAGCAAAAGAAGAACACCCTGATGAGTCCGTTACCACCAAAAGAAAAGAATGATCAAATCAGTCAGAAAGCCACCAAAACCTGCTCAAGACGACTGCCACGTTATGGACAGACCAGAACAAGTCATTATTCTGCTCCTCAGAACAGGACACAATAGATTACGCAACCACATTATACAAGATTCAAGATTGGTGAATCAGCCATGTGCACGTGTGGATTATCGTCGCAAACAACAGAGCACATACTCAAAGACTGCCCAAATGTGGGGCTGGTCTGGTTCGCTAGATCAGTTCCGCGTCTAGCGTTCGTTGTCTCGGATGGCTGTGTGAGGTGCACCAAAATGGGATCTTCCCAGCCAACGTGAGTTAGCGAGGCAGGCGTTTCAAGAATGTAACCGCATCGTGCAGCCAGGGTCGTGGTTTGAGCGGGCAAAAGAGCAAAATTTGTACGACCGTTCGACAAAGTCTCGATAAGCGCCCACTCTCTCTCGATGAGTAGTGGGCCTGCAGTCAGTAAGCTGGTATAGCTTTTTTTTTCGGTTAGTCCTGCCGGCGTAGCTTGAAAGCTCGTCGGTAGGCGTCCAGTGGTTTTGCATGTATCACCTTGTACCGGGAGGGCGCGCTTTAGCGATGCTACTCTTGGCTTGCGTGTGCGTGAATAGTCCGTCTGTCCGATAGATATCTGGTTGATCCTGCCAGTAGTCATATGCTTGTCTCAAAGATTAAGCCATGCATGTCTAAGTTCACACTGTCTCACGGTGAAACCGCGAATGGCTCATTAAATCAGTCGAGGTTCCTTAGATGACACGATCCTACTTGGATAACTGTGGCAATTCTAGAGCTAATACATGCTTACCAAGCTCCGACCCTCGCGGAAAGAGCGCTTTTATTAGTTCAAAACCAATCGTCGTTGCCCTTCGCGGGGCGCGGCGTTCCCACTGGTGACTCTGGATAACTTTGTGCTGATCGCATGGCCTTACGTGCCGGCGACGCATCTTTCAAATGTCTGCCCTATCAAATGTCGATGGCTCCCCCGATGTGTCTCCACCTTGACGTGGTGGGGGAGCTTGCGTGTCCCATAGACCCCATTTGCTTGCCGATGGGTGAAAAATTACATATCGGACAGCTTATGGGATAGGGACCAGACTAAGAGAGACACAACCTGCTGCTCTGCAGGCATAGACTGAGGATAGCAGTCAAAATTTAAATGAGGTGCACAAAGGCAGAATTTCTTGGTCCGGACAAAACTCTTAAGGCTCCCTGTCGAGGGCTGTGGCTGAACGCCTCTAAGCCACAAACCCTCGGATCTTAGAGCCAGGCTGATACCCGTCTACCGGAAAATAGAAACATGATACTGAGCAAGCTACATGCTCAGGTCTGATACATGTTCGAAGGCTCCCAGCTGGGGGATATGAGAGTTTCCCGGATGAAGGGGCCTGGCCGTTTCCCGTTCACTGCTGCACGAAGGTAAGGTGCTGAGCCGGCAGCACATGTAGCCTACCTCGTGAGCGAGTACAAAAAAGTCAGAAAAGTGCCCCAGTCGAAGGGTTACGGAAACTGTCTGTATCTAACTCATAGAGAGTGTAGACAAAAGTGGAATAATGTCTCATCAACGCAAGATGGAACGCACGGCGAGCGAACCTATTGCGTGGTCTGAAGTCACAAGCAAAAGCTTACCGAGTGGATGTCACTCGCAGTCTGACCGCTCCTGGTGTGTGATTGAGCGATCAGTGGCAAGTGGGATGCCCAACACATGGAAGTGAGGAACTAAAGCAGCCATGAGCAGGACGTGGAAACTCCTTGGGTGAGCCCAGTCTCAGAGCAATATGTGCCGGCTCTGCAATTATGGAAGCCTCCTTGGATAGCGAGATAATGCCCATGGTCTGCCCCTGCCTTCCCTTGAGGGCAGACCACGATATCGTTGATCGTTCTATCTTGACCAGCTGAGATGTGGGTGACATTACAACAGTCTAACGTGTCTCGAAACCAGAGGAAGGCTAACCTCACTAAAAAATGCCCGCCGGAAGTCGGAAGTGTCGTCCTACGGGTGGCAAACTAAAAATTGACACTACGCATTTACGTCCGAGTGAAATGTCTCGTCCGAATGTCTCCCGTGCTAGGAACAGCTCTGACTACCTAGTTTCCGAATGCCGCTCTTGTTCGGAACAGCTCTGACTAGGTAGTTTTCCGAATGTCCGCCGTGCCTGGAACAGCTCTGATGGGTACAGGGACAAGCACATGTCCGAAAACTCGCTTAGTGGAAACCAACCGCAGAGCTGACTGGTTTGTGCAGGAACGGCCCAGGGCGAGCGAAATGCCCAATATATTGAAGTGAGGAATTAAAACAGCCATGAGCAGGACGTGACGATTCCCTCGGTAAACCCAGCACCAGAGCGTTATGTGCCGACTCTGCAATTATGGAAGCCACCCAGGATGGCGGAAAATGCTATGGACTGTCCCTGCCTTCACTTGAGGGATGACCGTGTAGTCTTCGACTGTTCCAACTAGACCAGCTGAGATGTGGACGGTACCACAAAAGTGAGAGTCTCCCAGGATTGCTAACCTGGTCAAAAATGCACGCTAAAAGTCGGATGTGTTGGCCTGAGGGTTTCGACCCGAGGGTGCCTAACCAGACACAACGCAATCACATCTGAAAAAAGCACTCCGGATGAACGCAAAGAAGAAGAAGAAGACTGCCCAAATTACAACATGTCTAGGCTAACCTTCTGCCCAAGAGAGACGACAGTGGAAGATAAGCTCTATGGACTGCTGTGTGAACTAAAAAGGACAGTTAAATTCACACAAGAGGCAACATTGCAGTTATAGTATTTAAGGCGAACGAAAGAAGAAGAAGAAGAAGAAGAAGAAGAAGAAGAAGAAGAAGAAGAAGAAGAAGAAGAAGAAGAAGAAGAAGAAGAAGAAGAAGAAGAAGAAGAAGAAGAAGAAGAAGAAGAAGAAGAAGAAGAAGAAGAAGAAGAAGAAGAAGAAGAAGAAGAAGAAGAGGAAGAAGAAGAAGAAGAAGAAGAAGAAGAAGAAGAAGAAGAAGAAGAAGAAGAAGAAGAAGAAGAAGAAGAAGAAGAAGAAGAAGAAGAAGAAGAAGAAGAAGAAGAAGAAGAAGAAGAAGCATTACATTACGAATTCCAAGGACTGTTTACAAAAATTGAAAATTAGAAAGAAATCTTATCAAAAATGTTGAAATAATCATAACTGTACATGAAATTCTTTAAAATTCAACAAAATAACTTAAAAACGAAGTAAAAATTATTATTCCTAAATGCCATCGCGGGCCGCATAAAATCAGGTGGCGGGCCGCATGCGGCCGGCGGGCCGTAGTTAGCCCACCTCTGGTCTAGTTTGTTCTTCTCTTGGTTTTTCCTGTTGCCTTTTCGAGCTATGCTGCATCTTTGTGTCGATTCTGTGCGTGTTTCTTACAGACAATTGTTAAACTAACCTGACGCAAAAGAAGGAGAGAGCAAAACTCCCGAACCTAAAGATGCATGGGTCTAGGCGACTGACGTAGAACGGCGATCACATCAGTTTTGTTTGTCAATAACTACGGTCATTCAGATCATTGAGCTTGACTAGAGAAGCAGCACGTTCAAGTCGTCTCTGATTCATGAAGTTCATTACTGGCAGACAACTTTGTTCATGGCTAATATATAGTTGAAAAGATACCCAGAATCATGGCATCATTGGCTTATATATAAAGATCAAGATTCTTGGGACAAATGCATGTGACAAGATCGCCTCGGGTATTGAGAGTTAACCACATCCGAGGTGTCTCTAGCACTCCCGTGTATTCTGACCCCAGGGGCTGGACAGGTAGATACACTTTTTACTCTGTGGTTGACCTCGTATTAGTTAAATATGTCTACACGCCCCTCCAGATTCTAGACCCCCACTAACTACCTACTCCTGTGGAACAATGAACAATTAGGCATCGTCCGAGACCACACTCAATCAGTATACAAAGAGCAAGTCAACGTACATAAAGTTTATTCTACCCTTGAGAATATAAAAATGAATTGAACACTCTGATAGAATAATTCTATTTACAAAAGTAGAGACAGAATCAGAGATATGGCTCAAATCATCATCAGGCGGAGAAGTAGATTGGATGCAGATGTCCCGTCCAGTCGGTCCGCCACTCGTCCCCAGAGCTTGGATCGACAACAAGAGGAGTTAACCACTTGGACCACAATCACTGGACGAGCTGCACTTCTATCACTTCCTAATGAGTCACTGTTAAAGGCACTAAACAGTTCTCTGTAGACAGCCTGGCTGGGAGACCCTCTTCCTTGAGGTGATCCCAGTTACTAAAGACTTCAATAAATGTCTCTAGCCAATGACCAATCTAATGGTCCCTGAGTAGTAGCACGTACCCCTGGTTGGGTAATAGTATCGTACTGCTGCGCGTTCACAAGAGTCATATGAGAAAACATTTCACAATTCGTTGACTCTATAGTTACACACTTTGATCAAGCACCTATTTCACAGTTCACTGCAACAATGTTCATTTGGACAATAATTAGTTGTCCTCTATACCTGCTAACACTTTAGAGAGTCACAATACGTAACCTGGTGTAGGTCTCATCATGACCTGCCACTAGAGCTGACGTAGGTACCGCACAAGGTTATGTGCTAATCTCTGCTTTAAGTTTCCGACGTTTAGGCGGATCAACAATAGACTTGGACTTGATGAGCTCCCAGAGCTGAGATTACCCCACCTTGGTACACCTCACTAGGTAAACCTAGCACCATCATTCCGTATACAGTCGATTGTCTCTTACACTTAAGCGTGATTGCTCAGGTTGCTGAACATCTCATTGCTGAAATAGAGCATCTTCAAACTCAGAAAAAGAAACAAATCATCACGTCCCACATGTGCAATTTCAGGGCACTGGAATCAACTTGGTGAGAAACATTCAGTCAGGATGATTCACCCTTTCACATGATGTGGTTTAGTCAGGCGTGGTAAGTAAGTGATTCTACCCTTCTCTATGGTACACGAAGTGGTTTCAGGCAAACAACAATTGTAGTAGGCTGGTTCCTCAACAGGCAACTCCTGAAAGGAAGAGCGATCGGTGAGAGTAGTCGGCCCTAAACATTGGTCCACATGCATCAAATCATTGACTGCTCAACCCTCAGTCAGGATAATTAGTTATTCAACTAACTAGAGCATTATTTCTATGTTGAGAGTAGTAAAGCATGGGTATCCGTCAATGTCAGATGACCTCAAAGAACAGCCCATCAAACAGAGTAAATAACAAGAATGACGAGTCTGATCCTACGTCTCACATATCCCTATTCATCTACCAGTTGTAGATAACGTCAATAGTTATCCTAGTTCTAGAGTTAACAGAACTAAACATTAAGGTGAGGCGTCACTGGACCCCAACCTTACATTATACATTCACTAGTAAACATAATAACGATCACTGTACCATCACTTGGGATATAGTAATGATACATGACCACCTATAGTATGTACACACTCCATTTCGCTGGTGGGACATCCTGTCCACCCTGTAGCGAAACTCTTCTTATTAGACTCTTCCCTAGAGTCAAGACGTCTTCTTGGTAAAACATGTTCCCCACATGTTCCAAGGGTTCTGCTCCAGTTCTGACCTTCCAAGTGGATTAGCCTTAGCCTGGGCCGAACTTCAAGGCTGGCCTGGTTCGCCAGTCCCATACTTTCATAACTTGCTCTCAATCCCCATATCCCATTTTCCTCGTGCCTCATTCAACCTCCTTTTGTCATTCCATACTTCTATCACATCAGCACCGATTCGTACTTATGCATGTATGATCAGGACAGGACAGTAAAGAAAAGAATTAAGAACGCATGTTTACATCGCGACGATAACGCATTGTTATCACGCGTCGAACCACTCGGCGTTCGATATCGCTCCTAGAAGTATCACATAACATGACCTAATATATATACATCATGACACATCATATATATATATATCATCATCATCATCATCAATGAAGAACTTACCTTCTCACAGAATTCCACAGTTCCACAAAATGAATTCACTATTTCGTTAACACACAATAGTTACATCATTCCCTGTGGCTAAGCATTAAGTGCTCTCTTTACTTAATATCTAAGCACATAACTGTCTGAATTCTGCAACTAACAACTTACCTGTTTATCCAACAGTTCTTCTAGCTTCAGCTACTGACTGACATAAGTTAGGTTCTTATCATACACCAGTAACTGTGCCCTATTATAGTACAGTAACATAGTATATGCAACTAGTTTTACCACACATGGTTAATAATAGTTGAACACAATACGCCAATATCACAGGCCTACATTTCAAGCAACTACACAGGCATGTAAACAAACGCGACACGCGCAGGTGTATACGCCCTAGTTTCTCAGCCGGTTTATCGATCCGTTTCTCATTAGCGATGCAAAGTCAACCGCATATTTAATGAGATTAGAACGATTGCATTTTGTGATCAATTAAAATTTAAAATAATTAACCAAGTAAATACCTGAATTCTCGGAACCAGACTCCAGTCAGCTACCAGAACTGTTCATGGGCAAGCATGCCGTAATGGGTCAACAGTCAGCTGCATCTTGGTTGGGTGTGAGACGCTCTACAATCGGCCTAGCAGAGCCATGCGTCCTCACGCCTTGAGAGACAGAAAGTGAATGACTCTTCCAGCCGCATTTCTCCTACGTGCATTCTAACGCGCACGAGAAACGAGTGCTTCATGAAACAAGTCAACTTCTCGGACAACATTTATTCCCCGGACTAGAATTTCTAGATTCTTCTGCACGAAAATTTGTTGGTGTAACCCAGCAATCCTGGTCACTCAAATCCAGGTGCTTCGAGAACCTGCTAGACGGAAAATCCCATCGATTTTCCTCAGTCTATTAATAACCGGGAAAGTCCCTGATGACGCGCTGAATAGAGCCGAAACCTAGTAGACAAAAGACAGATGAAGCGTCGTTTTGTCACAATGCAGAATCTGGAAAGGAGATTGATAATATTACACCAGAAGGACACTTAGGTAACCTTGGATGGACAGAAGGAATGAAGGACTATAATCCGATGTTGATAATTCGCAAGTAGCACATATGATCACCTGTTGAATATTTCTAAATATTAATTTTAAATATTTTCTTACGATCGTCCCATCTGACGCTTACGGACCCGATCGAAGTTGATAGAAATTTGTTGGCTTGATCATGCTCAAGAATGGCTAATAAACATAGCCACATCAACTCGTCTACCAGCCTTCGAGTGAGTCCTTTTTATTTAATTTTCATCCATGCTTTTTGCTGGATCATTTCTGCTACTCTGGACACTTCTATGTTCGAGCCTATTGTTTTGACCTTTATGCCAGAAGGACTACAGCATAACGGAGTCGACAGTGGTGCTGAAGGTTTACAGGACCGAATTGATATGAGAGCACGCTCTTAAACATCCGGTGTGCTGATGCCGAGGGATGGGGTTCAACCCCTACACCGGTCAGTTTGGCTAAAATATTGACTTCTCGTTCTTGAGAACTACTTTTGGTAGTTGCATGTCCTTCAAAGGACGTAGCAGTCAACCCCAGCATTGGTTCCAAATGTTGCTGTATGTAGCCGGGGCGCAGTGTTGGGGTGAGCGCCCAACATTGCTTAAATACCCCAATGGCTCGTGAATACATAACCTATGCAACAAAAGTCCAACTCCTGGTCTTCACGTGGCGGACCTGTTTAAACTAACAGGAGAAGGGGCGACGGAGAGTTTCTGGCGCCGGAAAATAACCAGTGTGCTCTAGATGTGTATACACATACATGCATGTGCAGACACGTGTGTGCGTGTGTACACATCTAAACTCGAGTGAGACCACAGTCTGCTCTAGCAAAGAAAGGTGCTGAAGACGGAGGCAACCAGCCAAGAGGCGCACCACAGAAATCAGGATGCCACCCAATCACGCAAAATGGAATATGTCGACTACTGCTAAATTTTATGGTGCCCGCCCTGCTTTGGACCCCCAGGCAGGTGCAATGCCGGGCCCTATGTCTCGAAAGGGTCCAACCACAACTACTGGAGGTCCTTCTCAGATGTCCTGTGGAGCCAGGGGACATGAGAATAGGACGACTGGCCATACTAAACGAAGACTTAAAATAATGCACTGGAATGCGGAGGGAGTCAGCAGCAAAAAAATAGAATTAGAACAAATCTTGGACCAAGAAAAAGTAAGCATATGTTGCTTGCAAGAAACTCACCTCAACGAAAATATAGCCTTCAAAATCAGAGGCTACCAGTGTTACCGATCTGACCGAAAGGACAGGCGAAAAGGTGGGATACTGACCCTTGTAAATAATAACATCATTGCTTCTCAAATCGAAGTCTACATGGAAGGGGCTGAGTATCAGACACTTAAACTTAAGACAGGTAATACAGACCTACATCTGATCAACTACTACTGTCCAAGTGACCGCCCACAGGCACTGGACACACTACCATTAACAGAAAAAATGATTGTGTGTGGCGATTTCAACAGCCACTCGCAGAGTTGGGGCTATGAACACATGGACCAGAGAGGAGAAAGACTGGAAGACTGGCAGGATGAGAATTGATTCATCTTGGTTAACAAGCCACCCGACCCACATACTTTCTATTGGAGATCATGGCACTCTACAACTACACCTGACCTGGCTTTTTATTCACCAGACCTGGAGTGGAACATTACACGAATTGTTGGGAAACAACTTGGTGGCAGCGACCATCGGCCAGTCTTTCTAACTGTAGAAAATGAGCTTGTAAGTGAAAGCAGCACCCTCTCGAGGTGGAACTACAAGAAAGCATACTGGGCACTGTACAAGAATTGCACCAGCATACTGGTTAGAAGCCTGAACACTGAGACAGACATAAATAAAGTAGTTGAAGAGTTTGGGAAATGCATACTACAGGCAGCGCGAGAAACAGTACCAATAGGAGCCCGAAAACAATATAAACCCTATTGGAGTAGTGAACTGGAACAGTTGCATAATGATGTGGAAGTGTGTAGAAAGCAAACAGAGGCCACACCCAGCCAAGAGCACCACAATAAATTCCAGCACGCAAAAGCCAAATTTCAAAGGGCCAAGCTGCAGGCTAGACGGAAAAGCTGGCAGGAAAAAACAGTCTCTGAACTTTGAAAGAGACACAAGGAAATTGTGGAAGCTAATAAAACAACTTAATGATGAGGGCACAAGGAGAAACTCAAAAATTGCACTACATAAAGATGGAAAAATCTTAACAAGAAAGCAAGCAGCTGACCATTTTGCGGACTCATTCGCACAGGATAACAATATCAAAATTAGTCCAGAGAAACAACAAGAGATTCGAGAAAAACGACAACGTACAGGACAGAAGGAAATAGTACATGAGGTTCTGGAGGCACCCATTACAATCAGCGAACTGGAGCTAGCCATATCAAAACTGAAAATGAGAAAGTCACCAGGAGCTGATGGTATCTCCAATGAAATGATCAGGAACCTAGGAACAGAGGCAAAAGCAAAGATGTTGCAGATCTTCAAAAATAGTTGGACCTTAGGCAGTGTTCCACAAGCCTGGAGAGAAGCAATCATGATACCCCTCCTAAAATCAGGGAAAGATGGTTCCATTGCCTTTAGCTACAGACCAATTAGCCTTACCAGCTGTCTCTGCAAAACACTGGAGCGCATCATCAATCACAGACTGCAGTGGTACATTGAAAGTAAAAACATCCTTGTGCCACGGCAGGCTGGCTTTAGGCAGTGCTACTCTACGGAAGATCAGACAACCTACCTCTCTCAAGAAATTGAGGATGCATTCCAAGAGAAGAAGCTGGTGCTTGCGGCATGGATAGATCTGAAGAAAGACTTTGACAAAGTCTGGAAAGAAGGTCTGATGAAGAAACTGAGAACCTGCAAAGTCAATGGAAGAATGTACAAATGGGTGAAAGCATACTTGCACAACAGAAGAGCCCGAGTACAGATAGACGGACTCAAGAGCAAGAAAGTACTACTGCGTCACGGTGTTCCCCAGGGCGGAGTCTTGTCCCCCACACTTTTTCTAATCTTCATTAATGATCTTGTTGCTAATCTACCGCATGGAATTAAAGCGGCAATGTACGTTGATGACCTGGTTTTATCGAGCACAAATGAACATGCATTAGTGGCCACCAAATTGCTACAAAGAGCGGTAGATACATTTGCTGCATGGGCAAATAGATGGTGTGTCAGCATAAACACTGACAAGTGCAGCACCACCCTATTTACCCTCTCTCCAAAACAAATGGCAGGGACCATCCAGATAAATGCAACACCCCTAAGAGAAGATAAAGAACCAACATACCTTGGAGTAATATTTGATGGCAGGCTGACATGGAGAAAGCACATCAACAAAGCAGGAGCAAAAGCCAGAAGGAAAATAGCCATCCTGAGAAAGCTAGGTGGAACCACATGGGGAGCCAGTGGGAAAATACTTAGCAAAGTTTATCAACAAAGCATACGACCACAGCTGGAATACGGGTCAATTGTGGAAATGGAGAAGATGGGGAGGACACAAGCACTGAGTGAACGCAGAGATACGAAAACGCTAATACAAGCAGAAAAGTTCCTCAGCTTGCCAGGCCACCCTATGAAGAACATATTTGAAAACCTAGCTATGGGGCGGTTGAAAAGAAGTAGTTTTATCCACCAGGCCAAACGACTCTGCAGAGAAACCACGGATCTGCCCACAGTTGGTATCCCCCTAACAACTATTCCATAGCGAACTCCATGGGAAGATGAGCATAGACTATCATTACAAATCCAGACAAAAGTTAGAGGAATATTTGACAAGGAAGAACAGAACAGCGTGCAGCGCAGAACAGCCACTCTCAGCTTCCTTGATGAAGAATACCCACAGGACCTGTGGATCCGAGTCTACACAGACGGGTCAGCACAAAATGCCGTTCGAAATGGAGGAGCAGGAGTGTACATAGAATACCCAAATAATACTAGGGACACAGCTAGAGTACCGACAGGAAAGTACTGCCATAACTACGATGCTGAAATTGAGACAATCAAGATAGCAACAGAAAAATTACTAAATACCAGCAATGGTACACAACCTGTGGTGCTATTGACAGATGCAAAATCAGTACTCGAGGCGCTCCTGTCTGGGAAATTACCAGTACTAAGGACACTACTTTCTGAACTTTGCAGTCAGCATAAGGTCACCATACAGTGGATACCATCCCACTGTGGAGTACCCGGAAATGACAGAGCTGATCAATTGGCTAAGGAAGGAGCCAAAGAAGAACAGCCTGATGTGCTCGTTACATACCACCAAAAGAAAAGAATGATCAAATCAGTCAGAAAGCCACCAAAACCTGCTCAAGATGACTACCACGTTATGGACAGATCAGAACAAGTCATTATTCTGCTCCTCAGAACAGGGCACAATAGATTACGCAACCACATGTATACAAAATTCAAGATTGGTGAAACAGCCATGTGCACATGTGGATTGGCGTCGCAGACAGCAGAGCACATCCTCCAAGACTGCCCAAAATACAACATATCTAGGCAAACCTTCTGGCCTAGAGAGACGACAGTGGAAGATAAACTCTATGGACCGCTGTGTGAACTGAAAAAGACAGTTCAATTCATACAAGAGACAGCATTGCAGTTATAGACATATTTCAAGCGAACGAAAGAAGAAGAAGAACCCCAGCATTTTGGCTGTTCGTGATTCCTGGGCAAGTTTACGTTCAGTAGTTTGAAATTGCTTTCTGAACGACAGGCACCTATATCTTTTTCGAAAAAAAAAACAACCAGCACCGCTGTGGCTTGAACCCGGGTATACAGGATTACAAATCGTGTTCGTAAACTCTTCGCCCCGGAGCTTGCACACTGGTAATAAGGAAAGCAAAAATCAGCCCAGTGCACTAAGAGCAGTAGCGCGCGTATGGACTATGTTTAAATGTAAAGCGAGCGAAAGCAAAAAACAACAACAACAACAACAACAACAACAACAACAACAACAACAACAACAACAACAACATTGATTGTAACCCACAGAAGCAGAAGAAAGAAGAAGCGAGAAGAACATACATGGTGCTGTGTCAAGGTGTTACATTATAGCAGGACCGACTAGTCACAGAAGAGGGGCAAGGACTAATAGGACATAGAGACAGGACCTCTATAAAGGTATAGACAGAATAGAGACAGCACCCAAGCTAGGACGTAAGAACAGTAATAAGACTAGACTCGGGTGGGGACACTAATGTGTTATAGTTAGGACAACAGAGGGACCGACCCGAGAACAGGGGCGGGTTGCAATAGGTCACGGGGAATACCGTGACGACATAAAGTAGAATAGAACTTTAGAGGGTAACGAGTGTTAAATTGACAGTGCTGCGTGCAAAGAGAACGGCACGCAGAGTTGCGAACCCCACGAGGGAGTCTGACCACGTAGGCAAGCGACAACCTGAGCTGCTTGAGACAGGGGACAGGACGGCCTTCCGACTGGACGTAGTGTTGTTCAGAAGTCATTATCTATTGTTGTGAATGCATGCGATGTTAACGAGAGAGTGATCATGTGCGATGATATGTATCCTTATATTGTGTGACGAGAGGCGATTATTATATTGATGTGTCAGGCAGATAACGCCTTATTTGATTGTCAGGCTTGCCTGAAATAAACTCCGTATAAAAACATCTGTACGAGCTGAAGTTATAATTGAGGTACGGATGACGTTGCCTGATTGCCAGTAAACACAAGACTGTGACAGTGGCTAGATGCAGGGTTCTGCCCAGTTTCCATAGATGTGGGTTCAGGTGGAAGATAGACCTGGTTCATGATGAGATCTTTTGTCTGGGGTGTCTAGTTGGTCATGTTAGTTACTATAGCGAGGCATTGTTGTCATTTGGAGGGGACAGGTTTGAATTCCGGTTTGGGAACTTTAGTTTTCAGTTGTAGCTTTGTTCTTCTGCTTGTATGGGTGCTAATCATGACTCGTTAAGTTTGTTATCTGTTGTAGTATTGACAAAAAGCTTCTGCAAACATTGATCATCATTTTCATCATGTTCTTGCACTTCTGACGGCAAGCGTCGTGGGGAGAAATAGTTAACGTTTCAGCGTCGGTGGGTGGCACTGAGTGGTGTCATTCCGTGTGATTGTACAATGTCTTTAATGTCGTCAATCCATTTGTTTTCTCGGGCGTCATCTTGCTCTCGTATCCGATCTTCTTTGAGATAGGGCCAGTGCCGGTAGATCATGTTGTTCTATTCTAAAGAGAGAGATGGCCGAAACATTTGAACTTTTGCCTTTCAATACATGTGGCACAAGGTGTTGATCCCATCTGATAACATCTTTTCTTATTTGGTCAGGGATGGTTAAATTGGCAGCTCTTGTCAAACATCTAATTGGTGTTTGCCTAAGTGTGATGTGGGTAATCTCCATGGTTATCTCACTAGTTGATTTTTGTGTATATATCTTTAAACTTTCGCATATCCGATACAGGACATTGCTGTTAACATCAGCATCTTTCAGCTGATTGTTGATTTCTTGGCAAGATTACGCTCAGTAGTTTGCCATTGCTTTCTGAGCGACCGGCTCACATACCCCGTAAGTTACGGACGCGGAAAGAACTGCTGCCGATTCTCGCGCACGTCACGTTACTGACGAGAATATACGGGATTACGGAGAAAGACATTAAACCCCTAATCTTTAAATTAACGAAGCATATTGAAGAGGAAACGAATTACAGCAATAGCATCATGAACATAGGGGCGGGGGGGGGGGGGGGGGGGTTGTTGATCTTATTGTTTTTGTCTTGAATACCCCCGGAAGTCCGAGGTATTGGCGTTTGGGTAAGTTCAGTATTAGGAACGGCTTGTCTCTAGCGGGAAAGAGCTGGTGTAGGACAAGCTCAAGATACAAACAGTTAGGTGTGTTGCAATTGGTGGGACAAGCTCAAGATACAAACAGTTAGGTGTGTTGCAATTGGTGGGACAAGCTCAAGATACAAACAGTTAGGTGTGTTGCAATTGGTGGGACAAGCTCAAGATACAAACAGTTAGGTGTGTTGCAATTGGTGGGACAAGCTCAAGATACAAACAGTTAGGTGTGTTGCAATTGGTTGGACAAGCTCAAGATACAAACAGTTAGGTGTGTTGCAATTGGTGGGACAAGCTCAAGACACAATCAGTTAGGTGTGTTGCAATTGGTGGGACAAGCTCAAGATACAAACAGTTAAGTGTGTTGCAATTGGTGGGACAAGCTCAAGACACAATCAGTTAGGTGTGTTGCAATTGGTGGGACAAGCTCAAGATACAAACAGTTAGGTGTGTTGCAATTGGTGGGACAAGCTCAAGATACAAACAGTTAGGTGTGTTGCAATTGGTGGGACAAGCTCAAGATACAAACAGTTAGGTGTGTTGCAATTGGTGGGACAAGCTCAAGATACAAACAGTTAGGTGTGTTGCAATTGGTGGTACAAGTTGAACGAACGAACGAAGAAACTTTATTTCCAAAGGGTAAAAAAATTGGGCACGCAGGCCCGTGTGACATTCTGCCCTTCTCTCTTTCCTCTCATACGTTATCTCATTCATACATCACTTATGCAGCTAATCTTAGACAACAAAAGAATAATATGCATTAAAACGCATGAAAATAATCACTAATACATGACTCACTGAGGCAATGTAGTAATGCGATAGTGTTCAAACAGGTTGCGGCTGTATGTATAGTGATTGGTGTTGTCTTATTTCTTGTAGAAGATTGTTCCCCAACTGAGCTGCAGAGTACGTTAAGCTAGTTTTGTGTAAGTCTATCCTAGGTTTAGGGACATGAAGTAGGTTTAATCGTTCGCTATGTCTTGCTTTATATTTAAACAATGGCCAAAGGTAGCTTGGGGCATTTCGAAATAGGATTTTGTGAGTTAGTTTCGCCTTATTAAAAAGAAAGCTTTTGCGGAGTGGCAGTAACTGGAGTAAGTTAGAAGTAAGTCATGTATGTTAGAATTGTCGGTAACCTTTTTTTTAACCATTAATTAAATACACTGCCCTTTTCTGGAGTAATTAAAGGCGTTTTGTTATTGATTTGGAGCATTCATCCAAGATTGTTTAGCAATAGTCAATATGTGTTTGTATGCGGGAAGTATAGAATATCCTCCTTATGTATTCATCTTGGAAATTTTAAAGTTTGGCAATTTTTGAAGACGCAGTTAATTAGGTACATTGCACTTGGTATGCTCGCCCGTAAAGATGAGTGAGCATTGATGTTTCCTAACAACGAAATGTTGCAAATATTAAACATGTGTCCATTGGAAATGCAAATAGCAACTCTCAGAAAACGAACGAACGAACGAACGAACGAACGAACGAACGAACGAAACTTATTTTCAAAGAGTCACAAATTGGGCCTTACATTCGACCTTAAACCACTCATCTATCGTTCATCAATTATCCGTTGTGCACGTTATATTTACGCAGACAAAATATTGTCAAATAAATGTTGTGAACATAAACAATGCATCTCATCACATACACACGCACGCACGCACGCACGCACACACAAGCACACACATGTTTGTGTTCTTGTATCGATTGCCTGTGTTGTCAATCTCTCCAGATATTTACAAATTTTCCATCGCCTTTACAAAAAATTTCCCCATCAATGTTATTATTAGTTGTTACTGAGGGTTCACGTTCATTTCATCTCTTGTGGCTCTGATAATCTTAACGGTTTGCCTCTTGGCTTTTCCCTCAAAAACCACATTTCCACTGCCATTGAATATTTCCCAGATTATCTGCCCATTGTCCATGGTTCACATGCATTCAGTAGTCTGGGGTCTATATATAGCTTCAACACTCTTTTTTTTTTTTTTCTCACTTCAAGTGACAGCTTATTATTGGTCAACATGTTGTCCATCTTGCAAACGGCTATTTTTGTCGTAGAAATTATGTTCTAATCTCTATAATGTGTCAGCCATCAGATGTTATAACTGTTCCGAGATAGTTGAATCTATTCACTTGTTTAATAATTGTTTTCCGTTTAGCCGTATGTTATTGTGCATTGTAGTATTTCTGTCTTCTTGGAGACGACCATAATTCTCTGTCCTCTAACAATTTAATTTTAACCCTACTTGCTCACTGTATAATGCCGGGTGTTAGTAAAGTTTTACTACACTTTGTATGTAGAATAAATTTGAAAAATGAAGGACATGACGTAAATATGTGCTTAAAAATTTATTAAATTAATTACAATAGTCACTGCTATGGTCTAACGCTGTTTTGGGGAAGCTGAAAAGTATCATTGAAGTAGTCAGTATAATAGGTGCTGGAAATTTCCAACATGGGCTTGAAGACATGACTATACACTTCTCTAATATTGTAGAATACCCCTTGCAACGTTTCTGTTGTTATTTCTTGAAAGGTAATTCTAATTGCTTCTTTCAGGTCCGCAACTGTGTGTAGATTACTTTTTTAAACATTTTCTTTCAAGAAACCCCATAGATAATGATCTTGCTTGCTTGCGTTCGCTGGCTGTGAACTCCAGCGTGAAGTCCTGTATGTCGGATGGTGACATCCTGTTGTCCAACATCAGTGTGATGTCATACCGGACTGAGGTTTGCGACCTTATGGAGTTAGATCTAGAGAACGAGCAGGTCAAATTCCAGGTGATATATGCGGTTTGCCAAAAGGTCTTCCAAAAAACGCAGTGATGCTCTAACTGTGTGTGCGGTTGCACCATCTTGCTGGAGCCACGCTTCTTCTATTTCACGTTCATTCAGCTGTTCTAAAAAAGGTTCCATAATGTAAGTACGGTACCGATCGTCATTTATAGTCGTGTTGAGGCGTTTCATGAAATGCATTGGGATTAAAAGTGTTGCAAATACGATTACTTTGGCTATTAACACGAAACCATGCCTCATCAGAAAAGAATGCTACATCGAGAATTAGACTCGTCTTCTTTAACTAAAAGTGCTTGAAACCACGTGGAGTACTTGACTCTGGATTGATTATCACACTCTTTTTAATTCAGACACAACAGAAATCCTATATGGATGAAAAGTTAATCGGTGTTTACGAATGTTGTGCACTGTGCTCACTGATAGGCTCACTTGCTGCGGCATTTTCCTTAAGGACTTGCTTGGACTTTTAAGCATTTTGTCTTGGATATCTAGACATCGTTCTTCAGACACAGCAGGCCTATCAGATCGCGCAGCATCTTCCTTATTTCCCGTAGCAAGAAACTTATTCAACAAAATTCTAACCGTAATGCGACGCGGAGGTTGTATATCGGGAAATCTTGCTATGAATCTTTGAACAACCATGCGTGTGTATGGACCGCCATTTCGAAACACTTGTTCAACAACAATACATTTTCCGTTGATAAGATGATTTTAATTGGAGTGCAAAGAAGTACTCCAACAGACGAAAGCCATTCGCTGCATATTGCTCCACGATGGATTGTGGAGCACATTCTTTTATGACATCATGTACTTCATTTTTTCAAATCTGTTCTGCATACAAAGTGTAGTGAGGCTTTACAAACATTCGGATCTTTGTCTATAATCAATACTATAGTATCTGCACGTCTTAAATATTGATGTTATGCCCCTCAATGATGATTCCTCTCTGTATCCCCCCCCCCCAACCCACCACCCAGTGAATAAAGATCTGGAGACACTACACATCTCTGTCGCAAGCCTCTCTTAATAGGCTGATATTGACCTACTTCATTATCACTCTTTACTTCTTGCTGATTCCAATATACGTTTTTTCTTCTTCAAGTCTAAGGTCTTTCCCATCAATTTGTAGATCTGCAAGCATCTCTATCATGTTGACATGTCTCACTTTACCGAAAGCCTTCGTGTAGTCATAAAAGCAAAGATGTAGGTCGTTGTTTACTTCTATAGAATGTTCAATTAATATTCTCAGCATATAGACAATATTTACTATACTCTTGCCTTTACAATCCCACATTGTTCTCTTTCTTCGGATTGTATTTTCTTTCCAACTCTTTGCATGATGATTCTTAGCAAAATCTTTGTAATGTGACCCATTATGCTGATTGTTCGATATTGTTAACATTCCAAGGA
The DNA here is from genome assembly GCA_963921405.1 of Cepaea hortensis. Lineage (NCBI taxonomy): Eukaryota > Metazoa > Mollusca > Gastropoda > Stylommatophora > Helicidae > Cepaea > Cepaea hortensis. The sequence continues at coordinate 123,705,676 of OY992883.1, forward strand.
TCGTGATTTCTTACGGATTGCAATAAATACTGAATTACATTATTCAGGAGGTATATCTACAGTATCATATAATGCGTTCAGCAGTCTGGTGACCTTGTCTATTCCATATTCTTCGAATGCATTGATCATTTCTGTTGAGATGTTGTCTTGACCCAGGGTCTTCGGATTTTATAGTTAAGAGCGTTCTGAACCCCCATCTCAAAAATTGGTGGTCCTTCATTATAATATAATATCATGTTGTTCATCACGGGATACGCTGTAAAGGCCCCTCGCGTATTCTAACCATGTTTCTACAACTGTACACTATTGTACAGATCTCTCTCGTATTCTAACCATGTTTCTACAACTGTACACTATTGTACAGATCCCTCGCATATTCTAACCATGTTTCTACAACTGTACACTATCGTACAGATCCCTCTCGTATTCTGTCCATGTTTCTTCTTCTTCTTCTGCGTTCATCCGGAGTTTTTTTCCGGATGTGATTGCGTTGTGCCTGTTTACAGCAGAGCTGCGTTCTTGCGCCGTTAGGCCGACACATCCGACTTCTGCGGGCATTTGTTGACCGGGTTAACCTTCCCGGGGTCCATGTTTCTACGATTGTACACTTTTTACAGGATGATTTTACCTTCTGTGGTTTTCAGACAAACAGCTGATGTGGTTGTTCCCTTGGAAGGGAGGTAATTAATTCTTGTGCCCATTGAATTGTTACTGCAGGCCTTGCAGATGATAGGCCCGACACATTTATAGGTACATGTTGTTTATAGACCCGACACATTTATAGGTACATGTTGTTTATAGACCCGACACATTTATAGGTACATGTTGTTTATAGACCCGACACATGTATAGGTACATGTTGTTTATAGACCCGACATATTTATGCCTCTATGTGGATGTTAGGCTTGACATATGGGGTCAAGTGGATGACAGACCCTACATATGGGGTCAAGTGGATGACAGACCCTACATATGGGGTCAAGTGGATGATAGAGCCGAAATATTTATGGGTTTAGGTGGGTGATATGGCAGAACTATTTATGCGTTTATTTGGAGGTTAGACCTGACATATTCAATTGTTGTGGGTTCAGGTGTGCGATACTCATGGCATATTCCATATTTATGGCTGAAGGTAGATGATAGAGCGAACTCATGATGACAACTTGTTCCGGATTTGCAGTGGTTAGGTAGTTGTGGTGATCATGGCATGAATGGTGTTGGGCAGAGTTCGATGCCTGCACACCATGTTCTAAGACCCAGCTAAACGTGCTGGTCCTAAAACACCCCACACTCAACCACACATCCACACACACCCACACATCCCACACACATCCACACATCCCACACTCACCCACACATACACGTAGAGTAGGTGTGAAATTGATGTTTATTTAGTTGGCCCCGCGTCTTCGACTGCGATTTTACCGTTATCTCTACCCCGTTTAACCTCACAGAGAAGTTATATTAGGGTCTATCCCTGGCTCAGATTAATAATCCTGTGATTGAGTCAGCCACAAATAGCGGCTGCCCACTATTTCACCCTCACATGCATTAATTTGAAGGTGATTGTTGTCCCAAACCGAAGTACATGCACTACTGAAGCGATGCCCCGTCGGTATGTGGAGACAACAGGTTCGACCCTCGATATATCCATTGATTTGAATTTTAATGTGTTGTGTGTCCTCTGATTTCTACTGTCTTTATATATTTTATCAGTGCGGGTCAATACCTCTGAATGTAGTTCTGGTGTTTGTCACTTCTCTAGCCGTTTAGTTCCCCATGCTGTACACTTGCCGTAGCCTTCCGCTGGAAAATAAGATGGCTTCCGCACCAAATGTGACCTATTTCCTCTAACATTCTCAGGTCGCGGAAACACCAAGGGTTGGACGCAGCCGACTAACGAACAAACTGGACCAATCCAGGGGCGCTGTCGTCTAAATTTCGCTTTATGTGAGTGGCGAGCCGCCCCGTGGTCGTAAAGGGGGAGTTATGTGATAGGGTTTTCACAGAAAGATATCGGAATTTCCCCGAGTAAATGAAACGGGTTAGAGTGATGCATCGATTTGTGAGTGTGTGCGTTTGTCAGTGATTGCTCGTGTGTGTGTGTGTGTGTGTGTGTGTGTGTGTGTGTGTGTGTGTGTGTGTGATTGTGTTATATATATATATATATATATATATATATATATATATATATGTGTGTGTGTGTGTGTGTGTGTGTGTGTTGGCATGTCCATGGGCCATTAGATGTGTTGGAGTCAGGAAAATCCATGACCTTAGCTAATATTTTGATAACTGTATTCTACCCCACATCAGGTCGTCTCCGGTGAGAATTACGGGTCACACAAACACACCACGCATGGAAGCAGCAAACAGGTGAACAAAATCTGAACCAGGTATACAATGAACAAACACATGGTCAAGCAAATGAACAAAACAGGAACAAACACATGAACAAACACACGAGGAAACAAATATATTAGGGAAGTAACGTGTAGAATAGCCCAAGCAAAGGAAGGATTTCACGAGATGGATAGTATTCTCTCTAATGCTATATTAAGCTGATCCTGATATACGGAAGCGAATCATGGACAACTAGCGGACAAATGAGGGATTTTGTAGAAGCTGCGGAGATACCGTTTTTTATTTAGCAGAAAGATGAGAACACTATGAACTTGGACAGAAAGAGCAATGAAGATATCTTAAATGAAATTGACACTGAAAGAGAATTGGTTACTCGCATCATAAGAAGACAGTTTACATTCTCTGAGCATGTCATGAGAAGGAGAAAGCTATAGAGGGTGACGTTACAACGGGAATGTTGAAGGGTGGGAGAGGTAGGGATAGACCAAAGGAGAAGATGCTGGACAGTATGACAGCATGATATGGAGGAACATCAGTATCAGAAATGATTGTAACCACGCGAGACAGGAGAGCTGTGAACAGACATGATCATTAACTCCTCACGACACAGACCATAAGAAGAAGACGAAGTAAAGTATAGATGTATTCCTGACTTCCGGAATACAGACCTTCTCTAGCAGAAGGCGGGCATTAGTTTGCTCATGATCTAGAGCAGAGCCACAAGAAAGACGAGAGGGCGCAGCTTTGCCAGAGCGGCTAGCTTGATATAAGTGCGGGGCCCATATCATAGAGAAAGACGTCATGGTGACCCTGGGCAAGGTCAAGGATGCGCTACGACGGACACACAACAGTACACCAAGTGCAGGGGGCAAAGGACATGAAGACGTTGGTCAGTGTTTGAAGAGGGGGATTTGCGGAATTGTCAAGTAATGGCAACAGCAGCATTAAGTGAGGCGTAATGGAGGAAGAGTGGATACACACTTACCTGATACCCCTGACGTGGCAAAGACCAACACAAACTCCGGGATATCGGGTAATCATCATGCAAAATACAATAGGCAAGCTCGTGGAGAAAACTATTCTGCCAGCTTGGGAGGTTAGGTCTCTTTCTACCTACCCTTAGAGGTTATCTAAGATGTGTTTGTAGGGTTCAATGCAGCAAATGAGACATGTGCCACTGCAGTTGACTTTGGAGTTCCACATACCAGAGTACATGTGGATTTCTGAACGATCCAGCTTCGTGAACTCAGTACCATCCCATTCCTCCTGAGCTGGATCTGTGCGGCCCTCTGACTCTGGAAGATACTGTTTGAATGTAGCAGTTATGTAGTGTTCCTCTTATCTCTACTTCTTTCCTTTCCCCACCATGAGTACCGGTCAGTACCTATGAATGCATAGTTCTAGGAGCTTATGGTCGAGCCATTAGATGAAGGACTCCTATCACTGGTCAATTGTCATCAAGGAAAAGTTCGTTGTGCCTAAGGGCTGTAATGTTCTGTATGGGAAGTTGACAATTGTTGAATAAAAAGTGTCAAGAGTCTTGTGTTCAATAGCGAGAGTCCCAATCCAGGAAACAGAAAACGTCGGATTATTACTCGGCCGACCCGTTCAACAGCATGAAATCAGTATTAACATCTAGAGAGAGTAACAATACATTAAACATGAGTATTATCAAATTTTATGTATATTCAACACAATTATATGCTGCGGAATCCCGGACAAGGAACAAGCAACTAGAAAGACGCATAGACGCCGTGGAGATTGGATATACAGACGAATATGTCGTATTTCATGGAAACAAAAACAATCAAATGCAGAGGTTCTAGAAAAACTGGGAATGAAAAAAAGAGTTGATGGAAGAAATAAATAATAGAAGTAAAATATCTCGCCCACGTTAAAAGACATACCACTCGTATAAAAACCATATTGCAGGGTATG
>OY992883.1:123714974-123719974 GCA_963921405.1 Cepaea hortensis
CCACTGCATAAACCACGCCCTCATCATCATCATACACTTCCGTCTCTTACTTTCAGGAGCTTTAACTCTCTGAGCCCAGCCCCTGACGGTGCTCCTACCGTCTGCACAACTTCCACACACAGCACATAAACTTTTTCCAGTGTTCACCACAGTTTCTTTTTCCACGAGTAGAAACGCTATTAAAATCCTATATTTGTTCACACGTGTCAATTTAACGGATTAAGTAGCTGTACGACTTGTTCATATATGATGCAATTTCAACCAAACAATGGAGATTTTTCAAATTGGAACTGTTACCTCTGAAGTCGGGGTGGGTTCGCCTGAAGGCGAGGGACAATATTAATAGGTAAAAGCTAATTCACATTCAGTCCAGCACTACTAAAAGTTGTGTGTAGGAACTACACTTGAGTTCAAAGCGAGAACACCCCCCCCCCCCCCCCAAATTAAAAAAAAACTTATAAAACAAAATTGGAACTATGAAATATGTTATGTTTCTATCTTTATTATTTGCCGAGAGGGAACATATGGTGCATTAATTTCTAACCGACCCTCGTATTTCAGGGATACTAACTTGTCAATCAATCAGGTGCCGTCTCCACAATGACGGTTGGCGGCAATGGATCTCCAACACTGTGTGTCTCTCGGCCTGACTGTACATTCTGTCAGATTGCTGTTCATCCATCTCTTGATATAATAATATTCTTCCACTTGTTCCCACTAAATCTTACTGACCACATCAATCACCCAGTGTCTATTAATCTATAAACACTACATATCTAGAACCATATTCCCATGCATATTAAGGCATATGAAATGGTGCGCTACTATTTACTGACTTACTACATCTTACACAGATACTAAATTATACCGTGCACAATATATCTCTCAAGTACTAAATTATACCGTGCACAATATATCTCTCAAGTACTAAATTATACCGTGCACAATATATCTCTCAAGTACTAAATTATACCGTGCACAATATATCTCTCAAGTACTAAATTATACCGTGCACAATATATCTCTCAAGTACTAAATTATACCGTGCACAATATATCTCTCAAGTACTAAATTATACCTTGCACAATATATCTCACAGATACTAAATTATACCGTGCACAATATATCTCTCAAGTACTAAATTATACCTTGCACAATATATCTCACAGATACTAAATTATACCGTGCACAATATATCTCTCAAGTACTAAATTATACCTTGCACAATATATCTCACAGATACTAAATTATACCGTGCACAATATATCTCTCAAGTACTAAATTATACCGTGCACAATATATCTCTCAAGTACTAAATTATACCGTGCACAATATATCTCTCAAATACTAAATTATACCGTGCACAATATATCTCTCAAGTACTAAATTATATCGTGCACAATATATCTCTCAAGTACTAAATTACACCGTGCACAATATATCTCTCAAGTACTAAATTATACCGTGCACAATATATCTCTCAAGTACTAAATTATACCATGCACAATATATCTCTCAAGTACTAAATTATACCGTGCACAATATATCTCTCAAGTACTAAATTATACCTTGCACAATATATCTCACAGATACTAAATTATACCGTGAACAATATATCTCTCAAGTACTAAATTATACCTTGCACAATATATCTCACAGATACTAAATTATACCGTGCACAATATATCTCTCAAGTACTAAATTATACCTTGCACAATATATCTCACAGATACTAAATTATACCGTGCACAATATATCTCTCAAGTACTAAATTATACCGTGCACAATATATCTCTCAAGTACTAAATTATACCGTGCACAATATATCTCTCAAGTACTAAATTATACCGTGCACAATATATCTCTCAAGTACTAAATTATACCGTGCACAATATATCTCTCAAGTACTAAATTATACCGTGCACAATATATCTCTCAAGTACTAAATTATACCGTGCACAATATATCTCTCAAGTACTAAATTATACCGTGCACAATATATCTCTCAAGTACTAAATTATATCGTGCACAATATATCTCCCAAATACTAAATTATACCGTGCACAATATATCTCACAAATACTAAATTATACCGTGCACAATATATCTCTCAAGTACTAAATTATACCGTGCACAATATATCTCTCAAGTACTAAATTATACCGTGCACAATATATCTCTCAAGTACTAAATTATACCGTGCACAATATATCTCACAAATACTACATTATACCATGCACAATATATCTCTCAAGTACAAAATTATACCGTGCGCAATATATCTTCCAAGTACTAAATTATACTTTGCGCAATACATCTCCCAAGTACTAAATTATACCGTGCGCAATTGCGGATTGAACAGAACAACTCCACCCACAGTGGAATGAAAGATACACTAGCCAGGCTCGTCGGCCACAAGGGATGTGTCTACTGTTTGTGGACCGACCTTCCTGTCAGTCCGAGTGGCGTGAGTAGTTCGACCAAGAGCTCCTGCTCTGGCTTGAAATGTGACGAGGCAGTTGTGACCAACAAAAACCCATCCACCGTCTATGAAGAAACAAGAATAACCGTTAAAGTGACGAACGAAAACACCGGATGACAAGTGCCTCAGCTGATTTCTGACGACGAGCTGTTGGCAGACTCATCTACGTTTTGCGATGAGCCTGAAGTTTGTGGCGATGCCAGCTTATCGTCGCTTTTACTCGAGGATAATGTCGATGGCTGTTGTTGAATCTGAGTTTTCTCGTGTCCTCTGCTTTGTTCATTGAGCTCTTTGATGGCCTGCAGTTCTTTCTTCTCCTTCATTCGACGATTCTGGAACCATATTTTGATCTGTCTCTCCGTTAGACACAGCATGTGGGACAGCTCGATGCGACGTCTCCGCGTTAAGTAGCGATTAAACTTGAACTCCTTTTCCAGTTCTAGCGTTTGGAACCTGGTGTAGGTCTGCCGGCCTCGGCGTCTCTGGTTGGAGTTCGGACCTGGTAGAATAGAAAAAAACAAAACAAATTAGTTTAGAGTATTTTTTTTTTCGCATATCCTTTACAGGCCATCGCTGTCAACACAAGCATTTTACCGCTGTCGTTGATTTCTTGGCACGATTACGCTCAGTAGGTTGCCATTGCTTTCTGAGCGGCCGGCTCACTTATCCCGTAAGTTACCAACGCAGCGAGAAACATTTCCAATTCTCGCGCGATGCGTTACCCTACTTAGAAAAAACGGGATTACGGAGAAAGTCGTTTAAACCCTAGCCAGGGAGACAGGCAGAGTTTATAGCCAATGCTTAATGCGAGAAATTATATAATTAATGTCTTTCTTTCTTTCTTTCTTTCTTTCTTTCTTTCTTTCTTTCTTTCTTTCTTTCTTTCTTTTTTGCTGTCTGTCTGTCTGTCTGTCTGTCTGTCTGTCTGTCTGTCTGTCTGTCTGTCTGTCTGTCTGTCTGTCTGTCTGTCTGTCTGTCTGTCTGTCTGTCTGTCTGTCTGTCTGTCTGTCTGTCTGTCTGTCTGTCTGTAATCTTATGTTTTCGCTGTCTCTTTCTCACTTCACAACATTAGCAAAACGAGAGACGCATACATCTGAGTCAATCAGAGTTTTAAGTATATATTTTAGTCTGTGAAATATTTAAGCATGCATCCAAGGTAATCAAAGATATATATATATAATTTGAGTCAGCCAAAGTATTTTAGTAAAGATTCCAGTCAGACAAAGATTTTATTAGCCCTTTGATACAACCAAAGTATTTAAATCAAAACTTTGAATTGGACTAAATATTTCACTTAAACTGTGAGTCATAGAAACTATTCCAGTGAAAGTGTGAATCCATGAAAGTATTTCAATTAAACTTATTTCAGACAAAGTATCCCAGTACAAGTGTGAATCAACGTAATCCATTGAAAGTGTGAATCCAACAAAGTATTATCACGGCTGTAATACTAAATAACATCTCTGAGGCCAAGAAGTTACTTATGTAGTTCTTAATCCTGCATACAGTGTTCGAAACACAGCTGCCGGCGATATGGCAGCAGACCGACTTGAGTTAGTTTTATTACAGTGGTATGAATGTCGGCCGTTCAGAAAGCAATGGGAAACTTCTGAACCTAACTTTGCTAAGAAATCACAAGGAAACAGAGGAAAACAAATGCTGAGTTTGACTGCGACGTCCTATAAAGGATACGCAACTAACTTTATGTAAATATTACATCGCCCGAATGTACTCTCGCCAGGGCCCATAACCCACGCTGTCCCAAAGAAATATTACAGTAACCCACTTTCCTGCGGCAGTAGTTCTTCAGACTTTACCAGTTTTCCCATGAACTCACACTCAGCCCAGGGGAACAGTAGTGGCGCAACGATAACACGCTGGCTCTCGGTTCAAAGGTGACGTATTAGAACCCCCATAAGACAGGGTTCTTATTTCCACAGTCACCACGGCTTCAGGATCTACCCCGGGTACCAAAACATGTCCCAGAGTCACCACAGCGTCAGGGTTCACCCTGGGTACCAGGACATGCCCCACAGTCGCCACAGCGTCAGGGTCCACCCCGGGTACCAGGACATGTCCCACAGTGTCAGGGTCCACCCTGGGTACGAGAACATGTCCCAGAGTCACCACAGCGTCAGGGTACCAGGACATGTCCCGGGTAGTGATGCCTGACCCTGTGGCTAGAATGTCGAATTCTCCTTCCGTAGACCCGCATTCGAACCCTCAGTAAGATATGCATTTTTTTTTTCTGTCTCAGGACAAAAAGAAAAACCCTAACCTGCTCAGTTCGCGGCGACTGCACTAGTCAGGCGGCCATAATTCCTCAGACTCAAGATCCCCTGTCCTACACCGCAAGGTACTATAGACAGTAGATGACAGTAGATGACAGTAGATGACAGTAGATGACAGTAGATGACAGTAGATGACAGTAGATGACAGTGACAGTAAAGGCATCCATTTGGGATGGTGACCAAGTCACCAATCGAATCCTGATTGGTCTATAAACACAGAGAACTAC
>OY992883.1:123724974-123742474 GCA_963921405.1 Cepaea hortensis
CTTTACGCAGGGCGAGCCACCGAGAGCGCCGCACAAAGCACGAACACCGTAGCTACAGCGACGACTCCCAGGAGCCTCCTGAAAAAAGCACTCGAGAACCGAAAAGGCAAACCAGTCAATCCAGCAACAGCCGGCCGTCATCGTTCCGAACTTGCAGTTTGCGCTAAAAACAACCGCGGACAGATGCAAAAGCATTCCACTACAGCTCACAGTGTCACGCCACGCACTCACTCAGTAGCAGGGCAACGGAACCATAGCCTCCTTAGTCGCCTCTTACGACGTGCTTGGTAGGCAACAGTGTTACTATTCTTTGCTCCCCCGTATGGGCCCCGGCAACACACGGCGCTCTAAACAAGTAAAGTAAACTAAAGTAAAGTACATTAAAGTACATTAAAGTAAAGTAAAGTAAAGTAAAGTAAAGTAAAGTAAAGTAAAGTAAAGGTAAGCACAGTAAAGTAAATTACAGTACAGTAAAGTACAGTAAAGTAAAGTAAAGTAAAGTAAAGTAAAGTAAAGTAAAGGTAAGCACAGTAAAGTAAAGTAAAGTAAAGTAAAGTAAAGTAAAGTAAAGTAAAGTAAAGTAAAGTAAAGTAAAGTAAAGTAAAGGACAGTTAAGTACCGCACAGTACAGTAAACTAAAGTAAAGTACATTAAGGTACAGTAAAGTACAGTAAACTAAAGTAAAGTCAGTAAAGTATAGTAAAGTACAGTAAAGTACAGTAAAGTACAGTAAGTCAAGTCAAGTCAAGTCAAGTCAAATCAAGTCAAGTCAAGTCAAGTCAAATCAAGTCAAGTCAAGCCAAGTCAAGCCAAGCCAAGTCAAGTCAAGTCAAGTCAAGTCAAGTCAAGTCAAGTCAAGTCAAGTCAAGTCGTGTTGCACGTCTTGAGATGTGTTGGGTAAATAGAGCCATCCCCATAATTTTCTAAACCAACTGACATGCCAGAGGTGATGTAATCAATATCAAGCCGGCCTCCTACATTTTTGGTGGACCTGGGTTACAGGGATGTGTAATGTCTCCAGATCTGTTTTCCCTGTACAGTGAAAATATTTTCAGAAATATTGAAAATATGGAAGGAATCAACATTGGGGGACGATGCATCAATAACATTAGATATGCAGATGATACAGTCTTGATTGCAGACAATGAACAGGACCTGCAAAATTTAGTAGATGCGGTTGTTACACACAGTGAACAACAAGGGTTAGAATTAAATTGTAAAAAGACACAGATTATGGTCGTCACTAGGAAGAACGAAATACCACAGTGTAATATACAAGTAAATGGGAATATTCTTCAACAAGTGAATAGGTACAATTATCTCGGAACAGTAATAACATCTGATGGGAGATGCCTTGAAGAGATTAGAACAAGAATCGCCATGGCAAAAGTAGCCTTTAGCAAGATGAAAAACATACTGACCAATAAAAAGATGTCAATTGAAACGAGAAAAAGAGTGTTGAGATGCTACATAGAACCTGTACTTTTATATGGACGTGAAGCTTGGACAATGAGCAGCCAGGCTGAAAAACATCTGATGGCTGTAGAAATGTGGTTTCTGAAGAAAATGCAAAGAATACCATGGACAGCCAGAAAGACCAATGAACAAGTCCTTCAAGAAACAAATGAAGATCGTAAACTGATCAGAGACATTAGACGTAGACAGTCACAATTTTTTGGGCATGTTATGAGAAGAAATGATTTGGAGAACTTGGTGACAACTGGTAAGATCGAGGGGAACAGACCAAGGGGAAGACCTAGAAACAAGTATCTGGATGGCCTGGCCTTGTGGCATGGTCGAGACAGAAACACGGAACTGATCCACGACTCTGTTGATCGAGTGAGATGGCAGAACATGACCGCCCACGCTTACCGGCATGGCACTGGATGGAGGTTTCGTAATCATTGAAACAAAATCCCTGTCAAGAAGGGCCTTCGAATACACGACCACAGGGCCGACAGGCAAAACTTTAACTACTGTACCACCGCCGTTTTCGAAGGCAGTTGTGACCGAAATCACATCCACATCTCGCTAATACAATGAACATACCTCGTACACCGAAGCACAACACTAGAAGGATGAAGACAGTGAGCAAACACAGATATACAAATCCGACAGAAACACGTCTGGGCAATCTGTGACAAATGAAGCAAACCATTCAACTGTATGGTATTGTATAGTTGACTTGTGCCACACGTGCTACTCTTCATGTTATCAAGCTATCAATCAAAGGTTTTGTTCTTTTTTCCGGTATTTTGTGACTCTCGCATTACTTTCCGAACCAGGCTTAGGATATTTGCATAGATATAAATCAATTTCGTGCATGCGTATTACATATTGTACAAGTATCTAGCTATCCATCCATCCATCCATCCATCCATCCATCCATCCATCCATCCATCCATCCATCCATCCATCCATCCATCCATCCATCCATCCATCCATCCATCAACCCATCCATCACGCATGCATGCAAGCATCCACCCATCCATCATGCATGCATGCATGCATCCATCACCCAAACCCGCCCGCCCGTCCGTTCGTTCGTTCGTCCGTCCGTCAATCCGTCCGTCCTTCCGTCCTTCCGTCCTTCCGTCCGTCTGTCTGTCTGTCTGTCTGTCTGTCTGTCTGTCTGTCTGTCTGTCTGTCTAGATGTGTGAGTGTGTGTGTTGGTGGATGGGTGTGTGTGTGTGTGTGTTTATCAATGTGTGAGTGTTTGTTATATGTGTGTTTATGAGTGCGTATGTGTGTGTATTTGTGTGTATGTGTGTGTATGAGTGTGTATGCGTGTTCATGTTTGTGTATGTGTGTATAAGTATGTATGCGAGTGTGTATGCGAGTGTATGTGTGTATATGATTAAGTGTGTGTTTTCGTCTGTGTGTGTATGTATGCTTATGTGTATACGTGTGTGTATGTGTGTAAATATGTGTGTATATCTGCGTATGTGTGAGTATGTGTGTATGTGTGTTTATGTGTCTACATGTGTGTATGTGTGTGTGTATGTGTATGTGTGTGTAGATATGCGTGTATGTGTATGAATGTGTGTATGTGTGAATGTGTGTTTATGTGTCTACATGTGTGTATGTGTTTGTATGTGTGTAAGTGTGGATGTATGTTTGTGTGTCTATGTGATTGTATGCGTGTGCATATGTGTGTATGTATATGTGTGTAAGTGTGCGTAAGTGTGTGTGTATGTGTGTATGGGTGTGTATGTGAGTATGTGTGTATGTGTGTATATGTGTGTTTGTGTGTATGTGTATGTGCATGTGTATGTATGTGTGTATATATGTGTGTGTATGTGTGCATGCATGCAGTGTATGCGAGGGAGTGTGTGTTTGTGTCTTTGAGTGTGTGCATAAATGTGAGAGTTTGTGCAAATGATGTAAGTATGTATGCAGGTATGTGTGTGTGTGTGTGTGTGTGTGTGCATGTGTGTATGTGTGTATGTGTGTGTGTTTATGAATGTGCGTGTGAACGCGTGTCTTCCTGTCTCATAACATGCAATATGCATTGTTTATGTTTACAAAATCCATTTGACAATGTTTATTTTTCCTATGTGAATGTAACATGCACAATTGATGAACAAAGGATGAGTGACTAGAAGGGCCGAATGTATGACGGGCCTGAGGGCCCAATTTGTAACGCTTTGAAAAAATAAAGTTCTTTTGCTCATTTTATCTATCAATCTGTGCTTCCGTTGGTCTGTGCTTCCGTCGGTCTGTCTGTCTGTTGTCTGTCTGTCTGTTAAATAAAAAAGACAACTCTCTGCGGTGACCTTAGTTAACCCCATCAATCGACGCTGGCAATCCAACAAATTATAATTTCTATGTTTATCTTTCTTCAAACTAAGTGATTATAATCATGTGATTAGGATCACGTGATTAGGATCATGTGATTAGGACCATGTGATCAGGATCATGTGATTAGTATTGAGTGATAGTCTCAACTTGCACTAACATTGTGGCGTAAGTCCTACCCCTCCACCACCTCCCCCCACCCCCCACGACCAGGAGCTGAGCCCCAGAAAGCAAGAACTTCTAGCGCATTCTAGTAAAATCCACACCCCATTCAAAGTGATACACACGCGCAAACACAGAACACACGAATGCAGTTTACCACGTTACCACGTCACTCACTCACACATTACACAGACACTCCAGGTAGCAATGAGCTGTATCCGTGCATGCACGCCAGTGTGGTAGCTCTGTCTGGAGCACCCCGCTACGCTTCCACGAACTGATATCCTTTGATCTATAATGGAAGATTCCAGAGGCAGGGGTGGAAACATTCACACACTTCTCACGGGCAGAGTGAGGATGTGTTAGCTCGTCTCTACGTGTCGTTGTTGCTCTTTCTTCTCTTTATCGTCATTTCTAGTAGTTGCATGAACAGGGAATGTGTAGATATGGGTAATGTCCATAATAGTACATAGGAGACGTAGGGAAATATACTAAGAAGAAGAAGAAGAAGAAGAAGAAGAAGAAGAAGAAGAAGAAGAAGAAGAAGAAGAAGAAGAAGAAGAAGAAGAAGAAGAAGAAGAAGAAGAAGAAGGAGGAGGAGGAGGAGGAGGAGGAGGAGGAGGAGGAGGAATTATATATATAGACAGACAGAGATAGAGAGAGAGAGAGAGGGAGAGAGAGAGAAAGAGAGAGAGAGAGAGAGAAAGAGAGAGATAGAGAGAGAGAGAGAGAAGAGAGAGAGAGAGAGAGAGAGAGAGAGAGAGAGAGAGAGAGAGAGAGAGAGAGAGAGAGAGAGAGAGAGAGAGAGAGAGAGAGAGAGAGAGAGAGAGAGAGAGCATGCTGGAAAAGATGAAGATAAAGAAATATGTTTGATGGAGAACATACGAGATAATAATAAAAGAGTAAAAAAAAATAAACAGTGACACTTCACAGCTATCAATCGACAATCCTAAATGTAGAATAATGATGAATTTAACAGTAGACTTAGACAGGAATTAGACAGAAAGAAAAATTCTTCACCAATGGGATAGTTTTAAATATCTAGGAGCATTTATAACGTCAGATGGAAGTTGCAAAACAGAGATTAAGAGCAGAATAGGACAAGCAAAGGCTGTATTTCAGAGCATGAAGGATATCTTATGCAATAAGTCACTATCATTGAATGTAAGAAAGAGAGTGCTGAAGTGCTATATAAAACCTATTTTGCTGTATGGCTGTGAATCTTGGAATGTAAATGAGCAAATCAGGAAGAGATTGGAAGCAACAGCAATGCGGTTCCTGAGGCTACTGTTGCGAATTCCTTGGACTGCCAGAGTAACTAACAACGACTGCCTGAAAAAGGCTAATGAAACTAGAACATTATATACAACAATAAGAAGGAGGGAAACGGCTTTTTTTTTTGGTGGTGGTAGGGGGGGGGGGTCATGTAATGAGATTTGCACCTTACTAAGAAAATCTACCGTACGACCCAGCACACACACACACACACACACACACACACACACACACACACACACACACACACACACACACTCACAGATACACACAGACATACACACAAAGATATATAATTTAAACATTTAGACGTGCATGAAGGACCGACAGATAGCAGCAACGTGTCTCAGAGATGTGCATTTAAAGAACGACATATAACAGCAACCTGTCTCAGAAATGTACGTGGAAGGAACGACATATAACAGCAACCTGTCTCAGAGATGTGCATGGAAGTGTAGTAATAGTTGACGGTCTAAGTTCTATTTATCTTATACGGGGGTGAGTCAATAAGTAAGTCGCACAGGTCTGTGGGATGGTAGGTAAATGTGGTTGGTGTTTTCTACAGGCGTCATTAGATGACAGAAACATCGAACTTTATATTCCCGTTCGTCAGGTGGCGCTAGGTGTCTCATGTGCACGCGCAGCGCATAAACAAAATGGCGACTGTACTTACGGAGTGTACAACGAAAGAGCAACGTGCTGTTGTGCGTTTTTGTTGTTATTGTTTTTTTTTTTTTTTTTTTTTTTTCTTTTGTGGGCAAAAGAACTGCCTGCAAATGATATTCATAAGGAAATGTTTCCTGTTTATGCTGACAAATGTTTGTCCCGTAAAGCGGTGCATAGCTGGGCAGAAAAATTGTCTCAAGGACGCTCTAAAATTGTTGGTGAAATCCGATCTGGTCGTCTTGTTGAGATTGCAACAGAAGCATCCATGCAGCGGGTGGAGGAGATGATTAGAGTTGACAGGAGAGTAACGATAGACTCTGTAGCATCTGCAATAGGGTGCTCACATGGTTCAGCATACAGCATATTGCATGATCGATTGAAATTTAAGAAAGTATGCTCAAGGTGGGTACCCAGACAATGCCAGACCACATAGGTCCGATTAAATCAGGAGAAAATTAATAAACTAAGGTGGGAAGTTCTGGAACATCCACCTTACAGCCCTGACTTAGCCCCTAGCGATTTCCACATTTTTGGTCCATTGAAAACTCACTTTGGTGGGAGACATTTCGCGAATGACGCCGAAGTTGAATGTGAAGTGGAAACATGGTGTAGAAAACGCAGCACGCAGCTCTATGCGGCCCGTTTGGGAGGACTGATAAAACGATAGGATAAGAGCATCATTGTTGGTGGAAATTATGTTGAGAAATAAAGGGACAATGTATGTATAAAAATAAACTGGTTTCAAGTTGTTATCATATTTAGTTATTTTTCTACAGCCATTTGTGACTTTCTTATTAACTTACCCGCGTAGGTTATTTTGTGATCGTTGACGGTCTAAATTATATTTATCTTACAGTTTCTTATGTGATAGTTGACAATCTTTGCTCTATTTATCTTACAGTTTCTTATGTGATTGTTGACCACCTTTGTTCTATTTATCTTTCAGTTTCTTATGTGATAATTGACGGTCTAAATTATATTTATCTTAGTTTCTTATTTAATGGTTGACGGTCTACGTTCTATTTATCTTACAGTTTCTTATGTGATTGTTGACGATCTTTGTTCTATTTATCTTACAGTTTCTTATGTAATATTTCACGGTCTAAGTTCTATTTATCTTACAGTTTTTATGTGATAGTTGACGATCTTTGTTCTATTTATCTTACAATTTTTATGTGATAGCTGGCGATCTTTGTTCTATTTATCTTACACTTTCTAATGTAATAGTTGACGATCTTTGTTCTATTTATCTTACAGTTTTTATGTGATAGTTGGCGATCTTTGTTCTATTTATCTTACAGTTTCTTATGTGATAGTTGTTGATCTTTGTTCTATATATCTTACAGTTTTTATGTGATAGTTGTTGATCTTTGTTCTATTTATCTTACATTATCTTATGTTATTGTTGACGATCTTTGTTCTATTTATCTTACAGTTTCTTATGTGATAGTTGACGATCTTTGTTCTATTTATCTTACAGTTTTTATGTAATATTTCACGGTCTAAGTTCTATTTATCTTACAGTTTTTATGTGATAGTTGACGATCTTTGTTCTATTTATCTTACAGTTTTTATGTGATAGTTTTCGATCTTTATTCTATTTATCTTACATTATCTTATGTTATTGTTGACGATCTGTGTTCTATTTATCTTACAGTTTTTATGTAATATTTCACGGTCTAAGTTCTATTTATCTTACAGTTTCTTATGTGATAGTTGACGATCTTTGTTCTATTTATTTTACAGTTTTTATGTGATAGTTGACGATCTTTGTTCTATTTATCTTACAGTTTTTATGTGATAGTTGACGATCTTTGTTCTATTTATCTTACAGTTTTTATGTGATAGTTGACCATCTTTGTTCTATTTATCTTACAGTTTTTATGTGATAGTTGTCGATCTTTGTTCTATTTATCTTACAGTTTTTATGTGATAGTTTTCGATCTTTATTCTATTTATCTTACATTATCTTATGTTATTGTTGACGATCTTTGTTCTATTTATCTTACAGTTTCTTATGTAATATTTCACGGTCTAAGTTCTATTTATCTTACAATTTTTATGTTATAGTTGACGATCTTTGTTCTATTTATCTTACAGTTTCTTATATGATAGTTGGCGATCTTTGTTCTATTTATCTTACAGTTTTTATGTGATAGTTGACGATCTTTTTTCTATTTATCTTACAGTTTTTATGTGATAGTTGACGATCTTTGTTCTATTTATCTTACAGTTTCTTATATGATAGTTGGCGATCTTTTTTCTATTTATCTTACGTTATCTTATGTTATTGTTGACTATCTTTGTTCTATTTATCTTACAGTTTCTTATGTGATAGTTGACGATCTTTGTTCTATTTATCTTACAGTTTTTATGTAATATTTCACGATCTAAGTTCTATTTATCTTACAGTTTTTATGTGATAGTTGACGATCTTTGTTCTATTTATCTTACATTTTTTATGTGATAGTTGTCGATCTTTGTTCTATTTATCTTACATTATCTTATGTTATTGTTGACGATCTGTTTTCTATTTATCTTACAGTTTCTTATGTGATAGTTGTCGATCTTTGTTCTATTTATCTTACATTATCTTATGTTATTGTTGACGATCTTTGTTCTATTTATCTTACAGATTCTTATGTGATAGTTGACGATCTTTGTTCTATGTATCTTACAGTTTCTTATGTAATATTTCACGGTCTAAGTTCCATGTTTGTTCCATTTATTCAGGACTCCCTTATGTTATAATTAACTGTCTAATGTCTATTTATCTAATAGTTTCTGCTGTGATATTTGACGGCCTTTGTTATATTACTCCCAGAGTTCCGTATGTGATAGTAAGAGTCCTACGGTCTATTTATACGAGTTTGGTTTGTGATGGTTGACGTTCTGTGTTCTATTGTCTGACAGTTTCATATGAGACAAATGTTCTATTTATTGATTAAAGACAGACGAAGAAGGGAAGGAGGAAAAGTACTAGTGAGATAAAAATAAAATAAAATTACAGGAAAAAAAAAGAGAACAAAGTAAATCATTGTCATCAACTTGTACGAAGTTCCTCGTAAAACGTACCTCTCATAAGTGAACTCCAGGCAGACTCTAGATCCTTGGCCATATCGCCTACCTCATGCATTATCATGTCCATGGTGTCTTTACCCTCCTGTGCCCGAGTTGCGTTGGTCGACCATGTCATCCTTGATTTTGCTTTTTCCAAAACTTTCTAAGCCTTTTTCTGTTGTCAAAATGTGTTATTTTCCCAGAGATGTTGCCGTTCCTACGTCGGTTCTATTCGATGTTCACACGGTGTCGAATGTCAGAAATCTGTTTTTATCTGACCTCCGCCGTAATTTATGACATTTTCTTTATAGTTACGTTTACAGGGGGCAACATTCTGCGTTAGTTTTATTGAATTAGTTCATCATTTGGATAATTAATTAATCATTTAGGTAATTAATTGATCATTTAGACAATTAATTCATCGTTTAGACAATTAATTCACCATTCAGATACGTATTTTGCGACAGGGATGGCGCATGCTTTCAACTTTATTACTTTGATTTGATTACAAAGATTTGCTGAGCGGTAGAGACGTGCAGACAGAAGAAAAAACAATATGGAGACACTAATGAGTCGGAAGCAATCAGCGGCAGCGGCAGATGTGAAGACCAACAAGAAAAACAATCGGTATTTTAAAAAGGCAGAAAGATAGACAGAAATGACGTAAAAGAAAGAAGAAAAGAAAGGAAGAAAGAAAGAAAGAAAGAAAGAAAGAAAGAAAGAAAGAAAGAAAGTCCGACAGACAGGCAGGCAGGCAGGCAGGCAATCAGGCAGGCAGACAGAAAGCAAGAAAGAAAGAAAGAAAGAAAGAAAGAAAGAAAGAAAGAAAGAAAGAAAGAAAGAAAGAAAGAAAGAAAGAAAAAAAAGAAAGAAACTAACAACAATAAATAAAGAGGAAGAAATGGAATCAAACAGACACAAAAACAAACATGAAGATGGTAGACGTTAACTGAAGAAATAATCGACACAAGACCAGATGACGTAAAGACACAGACAGAAAAATGTCTTCCACCACGTCAGGGACTAGACACTAGAGCAGATACATTCTCAAGAGCCTGGCTAACTTGAACCCACACTCTCCATGTAAAAGGGGACACCTATGGAAACACATCACAGAACTGTCAATGTATTAAGGCGCCATGTCCGTTAGGATTTTCACGGCCAAATTTTACGACTGCAAATGACTAACTGTCTAGTTGCAGACGTTACACTCTTTAATCATTGCGATCTGAAATCTGGCCACTCCAAACCAAAATCAATTTACAGATGGAACTTCAGAAAAAACTATTAAACGGAACATAGTAAAATGTATTCTGTGTTAAACAGAACCCTCGTCCTTGAATTGGGGGAGCAAATTACAAGTACCACTGAAACTGGAGTGGGTTCGCCTGATGGCGAGGGACATTGGCAATAGGTGCAGTTAATCTACAAACAAACATAATTGTAGTGTACTAAAAGTAGTAGCACGTCTATGAACTACGCTCAAGTTCAGAACGAACGAATGAAAGATACACAGTGGCTCGCGGGCCTCGTGTGGCCCTGAACTTAGTTGAATGCGGATGTACGAGTCATTTATCTATCCTATATTAATTTATGCAGCCCTCGTGGCATAATGGTTAGTCCGTGTGCCTGCTAAAAGTGTGGTCAGTGCTCAATTCCCAGAAGAGGTAGGATGTTGTACGATCTGCATGGCTCTGAGTGGATCCAGTCTAATAACAGCTGGTTGTAGACACTGTTCATACATTTCTGGTGGTTGTCCGGGTAGGAAAGGCAGTGAGAAAGGGAAGTTACCACCCATGTCATCCTCCATGGTCTAGAATATGTGACTGTCCATAAGAAACATCGCACCGGCTTATTAGCAATCATAGAGTTTATAAACGAAACGTATACTGTGTTTGAAGAACAATAATCGTTTGCTCAAATATATAGAAACATTATCGATTAAACGGTTCCAGTCGTTGCTATGCAACCAGAAGGACTTCCTGTTAAATCGTAGACTTCCGCAAGGATAACGTTCTCCGCAATCGAACAATATCATTGACTAGACACTTAGTGTTGTAGTCAAAGTTTTAATCATGTATTCATTTCATATGTTATATAACCCTGTAGTATTCACCTGACGAGATGCAGCGAAACATGCCAGACAGGAAATCGTGCAATATATTGTTTGTGACTTCTGTGTTTGAACCACTAATGGAATGCATTGTTTTGAGCATGCGCCTTCTTTTATAATACTATTGTAAGCTTTAATATTTCTCTTATTGTAAAGTTAGTTGAATGTTCTTTGTTAACAGAACGTCGCAAATAACACCGGCATTTATTTGCTGTTTGCATTGTAATAGGCAGGTTCTACGATGAACAAATGCATCCATACATGCTGAATATTGAAGAAGGTTGGCTACTAAAAACGATAAAACAAGGAAAACTGAAACGTTTTAGTCACTTGAAACGTCATGAAAGTTTGGGGGAGAACAATAATGTCGGGGTAAATGCCCGGAAAGAGAAGAGGAGGAAGGCCAAAGAGAAGATGGGTGCAGGATGTGGCGGATGATCTCTAGATGGGTGTATCGGACGCGGTACATCTTGCTTGTAATCGAGAAGTTTCCAGGAAGGTTGTTATGGGAGCGAGGTTCTTCTTCTTCTTCTGCGTTCATCCGGAGTTTTTTTTTCTTTTTCGGACGTGATTGCGTTGTGCCTGTTTACAGCATAGCTGCGTTCTTGCGCCGTTAGGCCGACACATCCGACTTCTGCGGGCATTTGTTAACCGGGTTAACCTTCCCGGGGGGGGGGGCGAGGTTCTACAAAGGACATGCTACTGAATGAATGAATTGTTCTGGGCAATGCTATGTGCAGTAGGTTGCCATTGATCTATTTCTCTCGCTCTTAGAAAAAAAAACAAAAAACAAATAATGTCCTAAAGCGGTGACCTACCACGGTTTGGGATGTGATAGAACCATCACCCGGGAAGGTTAACCCGGTCAACAAATGCCCGCAGAAGTCGGATGTGTCGGCCTAACGGCGCAAGAACGCAGCTCTGCTGTAAACAGGCACAACGCAATCACATCCGAAAAAAAACTCCGGATGAACGAAGAAGAAGAAGAAGAAGAACCATCACATCTTGCGGGCATGAGTGCACAGAAACGCTGACAGATATCTAGTGGCAATGGACATACGGTTTCTGAGGAAAATGCAAAGAATACCAAGAACAGACAGAATCACCAATGACCAAGTACTACAATAGGCAAATAGGAACCGTAAACTGATTACAGAAATTAGACGTAGACAGTAAACATTTTTGGACACATTAGAGAAGAAATAAATTGAAGAACTTTGTGACAACTGGCAAGATCGAGGGTAAAAGAACAAGGGGAAGGCAGTGAAGTAAATACCTGGATGGTTTGGCCAAGTGGCATTGTTGAGACAAGAACGATGTATGCAAGGAGAAACAGGTGGCCAGACTTTTCCTCTGTTAGAGGACGACGAATGCAGGCGCCCAACTCTCGCCCGACCGAGCCCGAGGCATTATCCGTATCGTCCCCTAGCAACCACACAAACACGCCGACATATCTCTCTGCATGTAAACTGTTGTCCAGTTGTGTTAGACCAGGGACGATGTTGGTTGTTTTATAAATGAAAGATGGCTGTCGCTGTTGGTATACAGGTAAACAAATGTACAGTTACACATGTGAACGCTCATATTATAACTACATCACACAGGCACGCAAGAACTATCATACACAGGCTTGAGCTGTTCTGAAGAGAAATCAACTTAACTCAGTCAAGTGCCGTCTTCACAATGAAGGTTGGCTGCAATGGATCTCCAACACTGTCGGTCTCTCGCCTTGACTGTACAGTCGCTCAGGCTGCTGTTCATCCATCTCTTGATGTTATCTTCCCACTTAAATCGTTGCCTATCTTTTACTCGCTTGCCTTTAACTTTACCCCCTAGTATAGCTTTCGTAAGAGTTGTATGTCTTTTAACATGGCAGAAATATTTCACTTGCCTCTTTCTTATTTCTTTCATCAACTCTCTTTTCATTCCCAGCTTTTCTAGAATGTTTGTATTTGATTGTTATTGTTTCCGTGAAATATAACATATTCTTGTTCTGATGCCGAGGTAAGATATTCAACCCCTACACCGGAGAGTTGGACTAAAATTTTGACCTATATTTATTGACTTTGGGACGTAAATTACAAGTACCTGTGAAGTCGGAGTGGGTTTGCCTGATGGCGAGGGACACTGTTAGTAGGGAAAGCTAATCCACACGCAAGATTCAGTCCAGCACTTCTAGAAACAGTGTGTATGGACTACGACTGAGTTCAAAGTGAGCGAGCGCAAAAAACAAACAAACAAACAAAAAACAAAACCCAGTTTTTCTAGAGCCGCTGTATTTGATTGTTGTTATTTCCATGAAAAACGACATTTTCTAGTGTATATCCACATATTCAGGGTCTCTATTCGACTTTATTGTTGCTTGTTCAATGTCCAGGTTTCCGTAAAACAAAACAAAATAAAAGAATGATAAAATTAAAATTAAAAGACAATAAAATAAAAAAAAATAAGTATACTAGGACACAACGAACGACGTTTCGATTATACAGATATTCATTAGGAACAACACAGCCAGATCTACAGAAAAACACGAAATTACAAAATGTAATCACATGAAAACTCAAACAGAAAAAGTCTAGGTAGGACACGTTGCTTTACATCCGTCGTTGTTAGGGAGGAGGTGCGGAAGTTCAGTTGCGAAAAGTAAGATATTGTAGCAGTCAGACGTGGCCAAAGATTGTAGCAGTCAAACGTGGTCAGAGATTGTAGCAGCCAGACGTGGTCAGAGATTGTAGCAGTCAGACGTGGTCAGAGATTGTAGCAGTCAGACGTGGTCAAAGATTGTAGCAGTCAGACGTGGTCAGATATCGTAGCAGTCAGACGTGGTCAGAGATTGTAGCAGTCAGACGTGGTCAGAGATTGTAGCAGTCAGACGTGGTCAAAGATTGTAGCAGTCAGACGTGATCAAAGATTGTAGCAGTCAGACGTGGTCAAAGATTGTAGCAGTCAGACGTGGTCAGAGATTGTAGCAGTCAGACGTGGTCAGATATTGTAGCAGTCTGCCGTGGTCAGAGATTGTAGCAGTCAGACGTGGTCAAAGATTGTAGCAGTCAGACGTGGTCAAAGATTGTAGCAGTCAGACGTGGTCAAAGATTGTAGCAGTCAGACGTGGTCAGAGATTGTAGAGTCAGACGTGGTCAGATATCGTAGCAGTCAGCCGTGGTCAGAGATTGTAGCAGTCAGACGTGGTCAGATATCGTAGCAGTCAGACGTGGTCAGAGATTGTAGCAGTCAGACGTGGTCAAAGATTGTAGCAGTCAGACGTGGTCAAAGATTGTAGCAGTCAGACGTGGTCAAAGATTGTAGCAGTCAGACGTGGTCAAAGATTGTAGCAGTCAGCCGTGGTCAGAGATTGTAGCAGTCAGACGTGGTCAAAGATTGTAGCAGTCAGACGTGGTCAAAGATTGTAGCAGTCAGACGTGGTCAAAGATTGTAGCAGTCAGACGTGGTCAGAGATTGTAGCAGTCAGACGTGGTCAGATATCGTAGCAGTCAGACGTGGTCAGAGATTGTAGCAGTCAGACGTGGTCAGAGATTGTAGCAGTCAGACGTGGTCAGATATCGTAGCAGTCAGACGTGGTCAGAGATTGTAGCAGTCAGACGTGGTCAGATATTGTAGCAGTCAGCCGTGGTCAGGGAATGGTGAGCTCTGGGAATTGGGCTGCAATGCTGAACTGACAGACGTGGATATAGAGTGCTGAGCTGAAGCGGACATTATGTGACCTTCGACTGGCCTGGAGACGACGATGGACTGCATGCTGACCACGAAGCTGCACATCGAGCACCACCACCGATGGTAACGGCACTGACTGGCGGAAGTGGTTAGCGTCACGATGGCCCCAGCACATTCCAGAATATTTTCTGATACCACTTTATGATGTCAGTTTACCCCGAAGTCACGTTGACAGGTTTGAAGTGAACCAGCCACAAAGCCAGGCTTGCAGGCGAATGCGCTAACTACTGCACCACAGCGACACAAAGCCATCAATACAATTCTGGAGGCCCAATATCTCAGTGAATAGATTCATGGGGTGATTACTCGTCTTAGACGACTTCCCGTATCCACCGATGGCTTATGTACAGTAGTTTTCCCTATGCAACTCCCTTTACTTTGATGTATAATACAATATGTGGGCGGTCTCCGTAATCCCGTATATATACGTGATGGACACAGCTGCGCGAGATTTGGCAGCGGATCGAGTCGCGTTGGTTACTTACGGGGTATGTGAGCTGGTCGTTCAGAAAGCAATGGCAAACTACTGAGCGTAATCTTGCCAAGAACAACAACAACAGCTGAAAAATGCTGGTGTTGACTGCAACGTCCTGTAAGGGATATGCAACTTTATAAAATTAAAAAAAAAATAAATACAATATGTCGGCTACCATATTAACAACTTGTAAGTAATAACTGTCATCCACCCCTACTCCATATTTTCCGCCATCCATGTTGTTTGGTAGAAACCTTCTTAATCTTTGGCTCTGAATTTGTTAAGAAAGTATTAGACGGGTCTTAATTTATATTTAAACTAATTCGTCGCTATTATTTAACATTTGGAACAGAAAGCAGCTATCGCACTGTCCCTAATGCAAATGATTCAATCAACAAACTGCCACACAGTCTGACATTCTGCCATGTTATAATTCTTCCGTCTAAAAGTGGCAATTCAATAGCAAAGTAAAACGAACAAACACAGCAGCGCACAATTACAGCAACAATCGCCAAATGCTCCTTAGCTCAACAACTGTCTACTTCTTACATGCACGTGGCCGTCAGGTCAATCAATGGGAAGAAATACATAAATACAAAAGAAATCGTAAACATCGCTTTCTTTCTATGTTTTAGTCACGCCCAGATTGGCTTGTATAGCACGCCAGTTGGTGATATTACTTCGCTGCGCGTTTGCCGACCAATGTGTGAACAATAATTCCGTTTATGACGCTAAAAAAAGAGATTTACAATATGATAATTAATTATACATGTTTTAGTTGGTGGGAGCAACAACTGAGTTCCTTGTTTGTTGTGCGGAATATTTCGTGTGACGGCAAACACGGACAAGGAATATACCACGTGTCCAAATTTATATTTAAACTCAAACACGCGTTAAAAAGAGGCGGCGATGTTTTGAGGCTGTTATGAAGGCCTCATGCCCAGGAGACGCCGAGTTTTGCTCCAGCGCTTGGGTTGCGAATTAAAAAAACAATAATATCTAATGATAAGACAGGTCGCTTGTTCCATAATCTCGTAGGTTGTAAGATTCAGCCAAGAACCGACATCCTTGCACTTAGGACATTCCCATACGCGCTCCGTCCCCTCGTTCAACAGCCAGCGAAGAGTCATACTACTAATCGTTTCTACCGCTATATGATTGAAAGTTCTCCTGGTCTTCCCCCTCAGTTTTGATATTCTTCCAGAACCTCTGCCAATCTCCTGCAATCTCATTCTTTCCACATACGGATTCTCAATCTGTTTCCCCATCTTCTACACCCGGTCCCACAGTCGCTCGACCACCTCTCCCTCCCCCATAGGTAATCTACCACCAAGAAGTGAATTCCCTGCCAGCCTTTCAGCCTGTTCATTCTCCCCGCACTCCCGCATGGCCAGGGCAAAAAATCCGTACAATTCTCACAAACTTTGCCCTGTGAAGCGAGGTGAGTTACATTTAACACGAACCATTCCTCTCTCCACATTTCTAAACATACTCATTGAGTTCGTAGGTTGTAAGATAACTCCTCGTGTCATAAAAAGAAGCAATACAAGAGGTTCCGTGTGTAAGATACCCAGGCAACACATTCAAAGCAACTAGCAATGACATCGAGTATATCGTAAGGCAATTGTCCTGGCAAAGGTGTTAGTGGAAAGACAACCTTCTCACGGGTAAGGCATCCGGCTATTTTGCACAAAACCTGACAAGACAAGTTAGTTATCCTTTACAGGACGTCGCATTCAACCCCGGCATAATTTGGCCGTTTGTGATTTCTTGGCAAAGTTACGTTTAGTAATTTCCATTGCTTTCTGAACAACCGACACTCATAAGCTTGTTTGAAAACTAGCGCAAGACAGTCTGCTTTCAAATCGCTTGCAGCTGTGTTTCGAACGCGATATGCGGGAATAGACACAATAGGGGAATAGAGGCGGAATAGAGCGCCGGCTGAATAGACAAACCGGACAAAGATACATGCAGAAGTCCAACATAATTAGTTACAGTTTTGAACATACCAAAGTGTGAAGTACTCACATTGGAAGAGACAGAAAGAAGATGAAGAGACTATATTACATACTAGAAGTATGTCAAGGACACGGAGTGCTGGACGCATGGTGCGAGAGCCGTGTGTGTATAGAACAATGGACACTCCAGTGCAGTAGCCGGCACCTTGCCTGCCCAACTAGTGGTCGTGTGTGTGTGTGTAGATCCTCGGGGTTGACATG
>OY992883.1:123747474-123764974 GCA_963921405.1 Cepaea hortensis
GATTTTTTGAGAGCAGAAATTACCAATCTTCAAAGGCAAAAGTGATAAACCCAGACGGCTGTTGAAGTGGTGAGGCGGGGACCCCAGTCGCTAGGCATCAGATGCTCTCAAGCGAGCGGGGCGATGGGGCATGCACGCATCGCGAGACAACTGGAGAACGTTGAATAATATACATGTATATTACAGTCAAATCTCCAGGACTCCTTCACGCGTTTAAGACCCGCTGGGCATACGGTACTAAACCTATCATTGTAAAAAACATTGGGCGCCCGGTCGATAATATGGTCAGTTTCAGGTCGGCTGCTTTACTTCCCAAAACGTTTCCTAGTTCCCATTTAAATGTAGATCGGCATGGCAGCCCAAGTCAATTAAAAACATAATCCATCCCTATACAGACTCGAACCCACGTCCACCGGGTCATCATCAAGCGTCAAGCCACTACACCACCGTGACACAACCCCCTCCCCCGCCTCCCCCCCCCACACACACACACAAGTCCAACTGTCATGAATAATATCGGGTCCTAAAATTGTCGACCACAAAAAGTATTTTGCACATAAAGAAATATATGATGTCTTGCAAACAATATATAATAATCACCGGGAAAACACACATGGGCCTTGGAATGTATATACACAAGGTTTTAGAAATGTATTGGATGAGAAAAAGAGCGGAAAGATCTGTCCAAAAAGATCTCTGAAGTGAAGAAGATTCATTTTAAAGACAGACTCAATGAAGAAATACGAACTATTTTAGACCTGTGAAAACACAATAGTCTAGACATGATAAGTATAGTGGAAGGCAGAGGAGGAGGAGAACGAAACGACGAACGAACGGACGAACAAACGAACTTTATTTTCAAAGAATAACAAACTCGGCACACAGGTTCGTCTTACATCCGGCCATTCCAACCACTTATCATTGGTGCATCAGTCATATGTCATTTATGTTATCTACTATGCCGAGCCTCTCTCCGGGGCGTTGGCGTTGCGGACGCTATTCGTAATTCCGCTTACTCCTGTTCGAAACACAGCGGTGACCGATTTGGTAGCAGACCGTCTCGTGCTGGTTTTAACGTGTTGATATGGGTGCCGGTGGTTCAGAAAGCAATGGCAAACTACTGGACGTAAAACTTGCCATGACATCAACAACGGCAGTAAAAATGCTGGTGTTGACTGCAACGTCCGGTAAAGGATATGTAGTTTTTAAAAAAAATATGTCGAGAAGAGGCAGACGACACTGCAGATTGATTGAAGATGTGGTAGATCATTCACACGTCACAGCAGCAAAAGTGAAATATGTGATTTATGATAGACATTTCCAAGATGTGACACCGATATACAACAACACCGGATAAAAGATGTGGCAGAGATAAAGTGACACCTAGATTAAAATACAACACAGAGATAAAGTGACACCTAGATTAAAATACAACACAGAGATAAAGTGACACCTAGATTAAAATACAACATACGTAAAGTGACACCTAGATTAAAATACAACACAGAGGTAAAGTGACACATATAGAAGATGTGATAGAGATAAAGTGACATCTAGATTAAAATACAACACAGATTTAAAGTGACACAGGTAGAAGATGTGATAGAGATAAAGTGACACCTAGATTAAAATACAACACAGAGATAAAGTGACACAGTTGGAAGATGTGATAGAGATAAAGTGACACCTAGATTAAAATACAACACAGAGATAAAGTGACACAGGTAGAAGATGTGATAGAGATAAAGTGACACCTAGATTAAAATACAACACAGAGATAAAGTGACACAGGTAGAAGATGTGATAGAGATAAAGTGACACCTAGATTAAAATACAACACAGAGATAAAGTGACACAGTTGGAAGATGTGATAGAGATAAAGTGACACCTAGATCAAAATACAACACAGAGATAAAGTGACACAGGTAGAAGATGTGATAGAGATAAAGTGACACCTAGATTAAAATACAACACAGAGATAAAGTGACACAGGTAGAAGATGTGATAGAGATAAAGTGACACCTAGATTAAAATACAACACAGAGATAAAGTGACACAGGTAGAAGATGTGATAGAGATAAAGTGACACCTAGATTAAAATACAACACAGAGATAAAGTGACACAGGTAGAAGATGTTATAGAGATAAAGTGACACCTAGATTAAAATACAACACAGAGATAAAGTGACACAGGTAGAAGATGTGATAGAGATAAAGTGACACCTAGATTAAAATACAACACAGAGATAAAGTGACACAGGTGAAATATGTGACAGAGATAAAGTGACATCTGGATTAAAATACAACACATAGATAAAGTGACACAGATAAAAGATGTCACTGAGAAATAAAGTGACACCTAAATGAATATGTAACACAGAGATAAAGTGACACAGTTGAAAGTTGTGGCAGAGATAAAGTGACACGTAGATTAAAATACAACAGATTAGATACTCGACACCCAGTACCATTCTTGCAGACTAGCTTGTGGGTGGGTCTCTGGGGACTGGTCTATTCGAAAGCTCCCCAGAGTCCGTCTCTTAATTCGATATGTAAATGTTGGTGACAACTCTCCTTCTTTCCTTGCACTATTTTTTAACAGTCCATTATGTTTCCTCTCTTCCTGCATGTACCTCAGTGAGGCGTGTGTGTGTGTGTATGTGTGTGTGTGTGTGTGTGTGTCGGGAGGGGAGGGGTGTAGCTGGACCGCACATCTCCTTGTTTCCTTTCTGGCATATCCGCATGGACAGTTACATCTTACATAGGCTGGCCGGGGATGTCGTAGACACATCTCCCATAGGCTGGCCGGGGATGTCGTAGACACATCTCCCATAGGCTGGCCGGGGATGTCGTAGACACATCTCCCAAAAGATGGCCGGGCCTGTCGTAGACACATCTCCCATAGGCTGGCCGGGGATGTCGTAGACACATCTTCCATAGGCTGGCCGGGGATGTCGTAGACACATCTCCCATAGGCTGGCCGGGGATGTCGTAGACACATCTCCCATAGGCTGGCCGGGGATGTCGTAGACACATCTTCCATATGCTGGCCGGGGATGTCGTAGACATATCTCCCATAGGCTGGCCGGGGATGTCGTAGACACATCTTCCATAGGCTGGCCGGGGATGTCGTAGACACATCTTCCATAGGCTGGCCGGGGATGTCGTAGATACATCTCCCATAGGCTGGCCGGGGATGTCGTAGACACATCTCCCAAAGGCTGGCCGGGGATGTCGTAGACACATCTTCCATAGGCTGGCCGGGGATGTCGTAGACACATCTTCCATAGGCTGGCCGGCTTGTCGTAGACACATCTCCCATAGGCTGGCCGGGGATGTCGTAAACACATATCTCAGAGGCTGGCCGGGGATGTCGTAGACACATCTTCCATAGGCTGGCCGGGGATGTCATAGACACATCTCCCATAGGCTGGCCGGGGATGTCGTAAACACATATCTCAGAGGCTGGCCGGGGATGTCGTAGACACATCTCCCATAGGCTGGCAGGGCGTGTCGTAGGCACATCTCCCATAGGCTGGCTGGCCGGGGATGTTGTAGACACATCTCCCATAGGCTGGCCGGGGATGTCGTAGGCACATCTTCCATAGGCTGGCCGGGGATGTCGTAGGCACGTCTTCCATAGGCTGGCCGGGGATGTCATAGACACATCTTCCATAGGCTGGCCGGCTTGTCGTAGACACATCTCCCATAGGCTGGCCGGGGATGTCGTAAACACATATCTCAGAGGCTGGCCGGGGATGTCGTAGACACATCTCCCATAGGCTGGCAGGGCGTGTCGTAGGCACATCTCCCATAGGCTGGCTGTCCGGGGATGTCGTAGCACATCTCCCATAGGCTGGTCGGGGATGTCGTAGACACATCTCCCATAGGCTGGCCGGGGATGTCGTAGGCACATCTCCCATAGGCTGGTCGGGGATGTCGTAGACACATCTCCCATAGGCTGGCCGGGGATGTCGTAGGCACATCTCCGATAGGCTGGCAGGGCGTGTCGTAGGCACATCTCCCATAGGCTGGCTGGCCGGGGATGTCGTAGGCACATCTCCCATAGGCTGGTCGGGGATGTCGTAGACACATCTCCCATAGGCTGGCCGGGGATGTCGTAGGCACATCTCCCATAGGCTGGTCGGGGATGTCGTAGACACATCTCCCATAGGCTGGCCGGGGATGTCGTAGGCACATCTCCCATAGGCTGGCACGGCGTGTCGTAGGCACATCTCCCATAGGCTGGCTGGCCGGGGATGTCGTAGGCACATCTCCCATAGGCTGGTCGGGGATGTCGTAGACACATCTCCCATAGGCTGGCCGGGGACGTCGTAGGCACATCTCCCATAGGCTGGTCGGGGATGTCGTAGACACATCTCCCATAGGCTGGCCGGGGATGTCGTAGACACATCTCCCATAGGCTGGCTGGCCGGGGATGTCGTAGGCACATCTCCCATAGGCTGGCTGGCCGGGGATGTCGTAGGCACATCTCCCATAGGCTGGCCGGGGATGTCGTAGACACATCTCCCATAGGCTGGTCGGGGATGTCGTAGACACATCTCCCATAGGCTGGTCGGGGATGTCGTAGACACATCTCCCATAGGCTGGTCGGGGATGTCGTAGACACATCTCCCATAGGCTGGTCGGGGATGTCGTAGACACATCTCCCATAGACTGGCAGGGCCTGTCATATAAACCTTGAATGTAAGTCCCCTTGGTTAGTTATATTGGCTTGCCTTTATCTCTTATAGTGATGTGAAGTCTCTGGTGTTTCCTTCTCCCCCTGCCTCCCCTGCTGCCTCTCCTGTTGCCCCCTTGCTATGCCATGCAAATATTGTCTTCTATCCGCCTTATCCGTGTTCTAATCTCTTTATTATCCCCCGGGTATTTGTCCTAGCCCATGGCTTCAGCAACTCTGAATTAAAGTAAATAACAGTAACAAACACCTTTGTACACCCCTTTGGCGCACTGGGTAAAGGGTGTGCATACTTCCCGGGTATCCAACATTGTTGCATTCCCACAAATGTATGCAACATCCATTCTGACTTGTATAGTATAAAATTAATTTATCAATTATAACTAAAACAGTAGAACATTTTCAAGGACACTTCCACTGCCACGCCTGGAGGAGACCTTGCAATCAAGTCAATGTTTTTATTGACCAATCGCCACTCGAGACAGCTCCGTGGCAGTGGGAGCCAAGTACACGATTCAAACATTAAATAGACAGACAGACGGAGACACAGACGAACGGACGGAACGAACGAACAAACGAACGAACAAACTTTATTTTCAAAGGGTTAAGAATTGGGCACGCAGGCCCGTCTTACATTCTGCCCTTCTATCACTCTCTTTCATACATTATTTCATTCACACATCATTCAAGGCTAACAAAGAACGGCAACAATATAAAAGATATGCATTATAAAGGCATGGGCAAAATGCGAACATCAAAACTACACGACACAGTAATATTAGATAATGGTCTGACACTTGTTATTAGCCATGTGGAATATACTGGCCTACCAAAAGGGGACTGGCTGTTATACTAGGGTTTTGTTATTATTATTATTATTAGCTCTATTATTAAGGGGGAAAGTAATCCGT
Source organism: Cepaea hortensis (assembly GCA_963921405.1). Classification (NCBI taxonomy): domain Eukaryota; kingdom Metazoa; phylum Mollusca; class Gastropoda; order Stylommatophora; family Helicidae; genus Cepaea; species Cepaea hortensis. Next base: position 123,753,085 of record OY992883.1, read on the forward strand.
ATTGAGATAGTGTTCGAATAATTTGCGATTATGTGAATAGGGATTGGTGATGTCTTTGATTTCTTGTGGAAGATTGTTCCACAGCTGAGCTGCAGAGTACGTTAAGCTTGTTTTGTATAAGTCAATCCTAGGCTTCGGAATGTGTAGTATATTTAAGCGTTTACTGTGTCTAGCATTATATTTAAACAATGGCCAAGGGTAATTTGGGGCATTCCGATGCAGGATTTTGTTAATTAGTTTAGCTTTATTGAAAAGCAGGCGTTTGCGGAATGGGAGTAACTGACGGCGTTTATACAGGCTAGGATTGTTAGATAAATAATTGCTATAAATTAGACTCATGGCACGTTTCTGGAGTGAGTAAAGTCGCTTTAGAGTGAGGGGGATAGACGGATGGAGGTGGGAGGGATGAATGAACGGACAGGTGCATGGATGGATGGATAGATTTATGGGGGGGGGGGAGAAGAGATGGATGGACGGACGGACGGAGGGGCGTGCGGGCGGGGGGGGGGAGGATGGATGGATGGATAGATGGACGGACGGACGGATGGATGGATGGATTTAAGGGGAGGGATGGATGGACAGACTGACGGACAGACATATATACAGATAGATAGATAGACAGACAGACAGACAGACAGACAGACAGACAGACAGACAGACAGACAGACAGACAGATTAAGGACACACAGAGAAGCAAACTACGAGATCTTGAGACAGACATTTGTTGAAACCATTAGTCGTCCTGTCTGTCGGCCTCGGAGCCTTCCAATTCTTTTATTTACCACATTCGCCACACCAACATCGCCAGCCAATTTCTCTAAATCACTGCTGGTGTTTTGAAGTATTTTTCCTAGCTTCAGAAAATAAGTCGTTATGTTTTTGTCTTCCATAACGGGTGCAGCAGTAACCGCTGAACCCTACCAACGGTAACGCCGCTGAATTGGATGCCGGCGGAAACTTCAAAGGAATCGTAGAAGGATATTAACGCGCCCCGTTTTATGTTCGGCGTCCAGCGTGCGTTATTTCCGTTTTACGACCTGAAATTGTCCTTCCCTCCTTTAATGAAAACAGAGAAGAAGAAGATAAAAAACGAATAGACCCCCCCCCCCCCCCCAAAAAAAAAAAAAAAATGACAATATTATGCAGATGTGGGGTGTAAATTTCATGTACGAGGTTTATGTCGCAACCTGCTTTTGAATGGTGCCATTTCAAGTCAAAATCCGCGAAGCAGAGTTCAGTTTCCAAGATGAAAATGTACACTTCGGACGTGACTGCTCCACAATTTTGTAAAAATCTGTGATAGTCAGCTCACGCCACGGACATGAGATCAGGTTTTACTAATTGCGAATTCAAATTTAAGATGGGTTTTCTGGCAGCGCCGTGCGGTGTTTGGGATTATACATGATTTACTCGTGAGTACGTTTATAATATCTGTAACACCTGTCTTATCAATAAGTTTGTAGTGTTTAGGTTAACCGAGTACTGTCGTCTCGCTAAGTGAAGCAGCGACTGACCACCAATTTCTGACTGCGCTCAGGACTGCACAGCGTGAGGGTGCTATCACAGCAAATTTCTGTTTCGTTACATGTTTTGTTTTGTGTGTGGTATGTACAAGTATATGTGTCTCTCTTCTCCTCCTCTACCTACCTACCTACCTACCTACCTACATACCTACCTACCTACTTACCTACCTACCTACCTACCTGTCTGTCTGTCTGCCTGCCTGCCTGCATGGCTACCTACCTGCTTACCTACCTGCCTACCTACCTACGTCCCTACCTGCTTAACTACTTGCCTATGTTCCTGCCTGCCTACCTACCTACCAACCTATCTACCTACCTACGTACGTACGTACTTATCTACCTACCTACCTACCTGCATGCCTGCTTTTCTAAATACCTGCCTGCCTGCGTGCCTGCCTGCTTGAGTACCTACCTTCCTGCCTGCGTGCCTGCTTACCCGCCTACCATGAAGACACAGTGAAGACACCTTATTTTTTATAAATATTGAAAATACAAAGAGAATGCTCCAAAAACAATCCTACGTCTTAGCCAATATGACAATTAACAATGAAGAAATCGCACGTGTCGCAGCCTGTGTGAGCCATGGCTCCACAATGATCAACAACGGGAACTTGTGAAAAGTATCAGGACGATGGATGGCCTCGGTGGCACACTGGGTAAACAATAGTGCGAATTGTAAACATCGTTATGTGCACATCACCAACACAGAAATAAGTGTCAACAATCTGGAAGTAAACATCTTTCGGCGTTCACCATATAGATGTAAATCATGGACATTTCACAATCACTGAAGAAGAAAATCGGGGTATTTTAACTTACATTTGACGGGAAACGTCTTAGAATGGTGATGATACGGACTACTCGCATGTGACAAGATATGGACATCGCATGAAACATCACATAACGAAAGTGAAATGTGGGCCGTTGTGAAGGTTACAGAATTGAGTTTGAGTTGAGTTGAGTTGAGTTGAGTCAAGAACTGACATCACAGCCCTCAGGACACTCCCATATGTGCACCGTGCTCATCTGCCACAGCCAGTGAAGAGTCCCAATACTAATGGTGCCAATAGTAGTCTGATTATGTGTCCGCCTGGCTTGTCTTCGGAGTCCTGAGTGTCGGTCAGAACCTCGGGAGCGTCATTCTCCCCAAGCCACGATGATGTACTCGTACTTCTGCACTATACACATGATTCTAAAGGGCCTCGATATGGTTTCTGGAAGAAGAAGCAGAGGTGGAGCCAGACGACGGTTAACACACGGTAGTAAAGACACCTTGAACTGAAATTGTGAGACACGGAAACTTGAGAACAATCTTATTGTTTGGTTTCCTGGTGGGCCGTGGTGATGGCGCCGTTCTGCAACGAACCAGGCACGTGATGATGATGGCTGAAACCACGTGTGTCAATAAATGTTCTGTTATCTTCCACCATGTCAGGCCTGGGATGTCTGCTACTGGCGTTGTCCACTGCCTGGCCTTGTGGGTAGCAGGAGGTACTCGTAAATGAATGCATCTTTCTGCACTTAACCTTCGTCCCTCGTCGACATATAATATTATCATAATCGTCATCATTATTTCCTCCGAAGTCGGAGAGTGTCTGCCTGCACGGCGAGAAACATCCAGTCTGCACACCAATAAGTCAGACATGGGACAACGGATACTCACGCAAACCTCAAGTCCTGTATGACATCACATTGATGTTGGACAACAGGATGTCTTAATCCGACATACAGGACTTCACGCTGGAGATCACAGCCAGCGAACACAAACAAGCAAGCAAGCAGTCATCATTATGTGCACTGCCAGTGGGTTTAGGCGTTCGTGTCTCTCCACAGATCTCGGTCTTTGGTATTCTGAATCAACTCTGTTGATAATATTCCTCCATGCCACCATCTCAGTCCATCCAGCATCATTTCTCTTGGTCTGCCACCGTCTCGTTTCCCATTTATCTTACCAGATGTCAGCGGTATATATTGTAATCTGACCACTGGCATATCCCTGATGGTCATTCACTTGTTAGGAAGAGCTTTCAGGTAGCGGAGATGTGGTTTCCGAGATGAGTTTTCCGAATATCCAAACCCCCAGAAGAACTCATGATTATATGGAAAATAACCACGAAAGTCGAATAGGATAGAGTTTCTTTGGTCGCATCAACATCATTATCTATTTGTTTGGTCTGTCTGGAAGAGGACCTTGAAAGTCGAATATTGCACAGTTTCTTTGGTCGATTCAACATTATCATCCATTTGTTTGTTCTGTCTGAAAGAGGACATTGAAAGCCGAATATTGTACAGTTTCTTTGGTCGCATCAACGTCATCAGCGGATTGGTTCTCCTGTCCAGAAATGTATTTCCATAATAGTCTTTCCCTGTGTGTGTCTATCGTAGCCGAACTCCCTGCCTCTACTGCTGTCACGTGTACATGATCTATCATATCTTGAATGCATCTCCATTGTGGTTACCCTCTTCTTCGCTTTCCCTGTACACACACTCTTTCCTCCTCCTCCTGCATAATTAACTTTCCCAGGCATGCTTGTCTTTCTACACGTCCAAAACATTTCGTTGTCCTCAACGATATTTGTCTCTGTAGCCCATCTTCTATGATACCGTGTTCTCATGTATAAATCTGTTTGTTCTGTATTTCGTCCAATGTATCTTTAGTAGTACGTATTTGTTACTCGTCCTCAAACACATTTGCTCATTACTGTAACCCGTGTGGTTTTTAAAGATTGTCACTTTAACTCTCCATCGAAAGGTTCAGTGCGTATCTTCATCATATCACTCCGGGCATATTCAAAGGAGATCCGTCATCATCATCATCCTCACGTGCCATGCCGGCAAGCGTGGGCGGTCATGTTTCGCCATCTTCCGCGATCACGAGAGTCGTGGATCAGCTCTGTTTTTTTGTTCTCTCGACGACGCCATAAAGCCAAGCCATCTAGATATTTACCTCTCTGTCTCCCCCTTGTTCTTCCTCTTAATCTTGCCAGTTGTCACTAAATTCTCCAGTTTATTTCTTCTCATACCGTGCCTACAAGTATTGGCTAAGTCTAATTCACAAGGTTAACGACATTGTTCTTAATCCCGTATATCCACGTGGGGAAAACAGCAGCTGCGAGAATCGGCAGCGGTTCGCGCCGCGCTGGTAACTTACTGGGGTATGTGAACCTGTCGTTCAGAAAGCAATGGCAAACTACTGAACGTAAAACTTGCCTAGTACACCAACAGCAGCAGCAAAATGCTGGTGTTGACTGCAACGTCCTGTAAGGGATATGCAACATTAAAAAAAAATTATATAATTAGTATACGGTTTTCATTTTTTCTTGCAGGACTAGCCCATTGTTCCTGATTCAGGGTAATAAATCCACCAGCGTGGAGGAATTAACTATCCTCATATTGATTGACGAGTCTCCTCGCACGCTTGGTACGCTGCTCTTGTGTAGCTACACCGGTCACCAATCCGCTCGCTTGCACCCGAAATATGAATGTTGATTCGAGTCGGGGTTTCAGTCCACCTCTCTTACGTTCTCAGACGTAATGTTGCATTCATTATATCGATTTCAGACTACATTGCTTTAAATGTTTTTGTTTAGTTTAGTTTAGCCGACGGATCAACATCACGACACACGGGTGTAAACCATAAATGCTCCGTTCTATTCCTAACTCAAGCCTGAGTCGGGAAAATCTCAGCCTAGTGCACGAACTCCGTAACATCGGCGAGGATTCTTAAATAATTTGGGTATATTTTTAACTCGAAATTTTGCCCGGGCAGCGCCGTTAGGCTACTCTTTTTAGATTTCCAACTGCCAAGGGATTTTTTACGTGCGCAACAATACACACGGGCGTCCGATCTCACTACCCAGAAAGCAGGGGAAATTATTTTACTAGATGTCCACGTAAAAAATTCCCGGCCCTCACCGGAGCTTGAACCCGGGACCTCCAACACTCGAGGCGGACACCATACCTCGAGACCACTCAGCCCTGCCCCTGCACCCCCACCCCCAGTTTTTTGTTTGACATGATATATCTTTCAATGTTTGTATTTATCATGATGTATCGTTAAGTAATCTGAAGGATTTATCTCATTACCTTAGTATATGTTTTATGATTTCGACAGTATGCGTTCAGAAAGCAATGGCAAACTACTGAACGTAACCTTGCCCAGGAATCATGAACAGCCAAAAATGCTGGGGTTGACTGCTACGTCCTGTGAAGGACATGCAACATATTGTTAACAACAGTATGCAAATGTTTCGATCTCAAAATATCTTGCTTTAATTATTTCTACGAGTATTTGAAATGAGTGTGTTTTAATGTTTCTATTTCATTTTAAAAAACAAAATCTTGCATATCCCTTCCATGGACGTTGCAGTTCAACACCAGCATTTTTCAGCTGCTGTTGATGTACTAGGCAAGTGTTACGTTCAGTAGTTTGCCATTGCTTTCTGAACGACCGGCTCACATACCAACACGTTATAACACAACGCGACACGGTCTGCTGCACAAATTGGTTGCGGCTGCGTTTCGAACGCCTGGTAAGCGGCTCACGAACCGCGTTCGCAAGCCTTTGGCCACGGAGCTAGGCTCAAATTATGTTATTTTTTTCCTTGTATATTCTACATTATGTTTCTATTTCTCATTATCTTGTTTTAATCGGTTATATTTTAATTTATGTTGCTTATATGTTCCGATTTCAAATGATGTTGTTTTAAGTGTTTCTAACTTAATGCTGGCGGACTGCTTTATTTCCAAACGGCTCACGTGCAATGCATATTGGTCAAACCTGAAAGTTATTGTATCAGAACTGTTTAGGGTATGAAGAGTTAAAGTGAAAGGTCGGATATTATCGCTGTGTTAGGACATGAAGAGTTAAGGTCAAAGGTCAGATATCATTGCTGTTGTGCAAACCAGTCCAGGGTGACCTCGTTGCGTAGCTCTCGTTCCCCTCTCCAAACAAATAAACACAGCGGGGTGTGCAATACCGGTGCTGGAATATCACATCTCTTGACAGGGACATTGACATGTGGCACAACCGGTGCTGGAATATCACATCTCTTGACAGGGACATTAACATGTGGCACAACCGGTGCTGGAATATCACATCTCTTGACAGGGACATTAACATGTGGCACAACCGGTGCTGGAATATCACATCTCTTGACAGGGACATTAACATGTGGCACAACCGGTGCTGGAATATCACATCTCTTGACAGGGACATTAACATGTGGCACAACCGGTGCTGGAATATCACATCTCTTGACAGGGACATTAACATGTGGCACAACCGGTGCTGGAATATCACATCTCTTGACAGGGACATTAACATGTGGCACAACCGGTGCTGGAATATCACATCTCTTGACAGGGACATTAACATGTGACCTGCTCACGATTCAGTGCATGAAGCCTGGGTGGGGTGGGGCCTGGGACGGCCATGTTTCCTTCACCAGCTTTAGACATTTAATAGTTTAAAGAGGGTTAACGTCGACTTCATTGCACCGGGTTTTAACCCACACAGTTTGGTATCTTTCCGCAGGGCGACCTGTCGAAAGCTTCACATAAAGCCCGATCATAGTAGCTCCAGCGACGACCCCCTGGAACCTCTGATAACACTGCACTCTGAACCAAATCTCGGGGTCCAGAATCGAACCCACAACTTCCGGATTGTGAAGTAGACGGCTTGACCACTTCGCCACGGAGCTCCCATTGGTTTACTCTTAACTGACACTCCAACCCAATTACCAGAGGCGCAGGTTCCTGGTCAGCCCTATACTGTCAACATCTTGCCTGATATTCTCGGATAATTTGTCAGTTGCTAACGGTCGTTGACAGTGGTGAGTGACAGGACAATACGTCATCATTGGCCATTGCTGATAAGCGTGAGCGATCATGGTTCGCTGCCTCAAGCGAGGACAATACCACAGTGGATTAGGAATGCGGTGGATACAATACTATGATAGACAAGCATTCAACATATGCCGTAATGTATTTGGATAGGTTACAGTAGTATAGCAGACAGTCTTTATTTACACGAGAAGGTACTAAAACATTACAATACAATACAATACAATACAATACAATACAATACAATGCAATACAATACAATACAGTGCAATACAATACAATACAATACAACACAATACAACACAACACACAACACAACACAATACAATACAATACAATACAACACAACACAACACAATACAATACATTACAATACAATACAGTACAATACAATACAATACAATACAATACAATACAATACAATACAGTACAATACAATACAGTACAATACAATACAATACAGTACAATACAATACAATACAGTACAGTACAATACAATACAGTACAATACAATACAATACAATACAATACAATACAATACAGTACATTACAATACAATACAGTACAATACAATACAATACAATACAATACAATACAATACAATACAACACAACACAATACAATACGATACGATACGATACGATACAATACGATACGATACCATACCATACCATACCATATCATATCATATCATACAATACAATACAATACAATACAATATAATATAATATAATATAATATAATATAATATAATATAATATAATATAATATGATATAATATAATACAATACAATACAATATAATATAATATAATATAATATAATATAATATAATATAATATAATATAATATAATATAATATAATATAATATAATATAAAACATCCTAACACATCACGACTTAAACAGGCAAACAAAAGACAATAAAATGCAATTGAATCAGAAATATCTAGTGGCAGTTCAGGCTAATAATTTCTTCATCAGCAAACGAGGCAGAATGACGGGCTACTTAATAACTGTCATATTGGCGGTAATTTGCAGTTGTGAGGTGAGAGCAATGTGACACGGAGGCAGGTATTCACGGCGGCCATTGTCACCTGGTCTACACCTGTGTGGTATACCTGTAGCTGATCAATTTATGGGCGGGTAGGAAAACACTTCAAAGGAAAGTGAATCATCATCCTCTAGTGGCCTGTTGTGCGCACAACTTTGTACTGATGCCAGTCTTGGGAAATGTCTGACTGTCATAAGCCGGGTGTACTTTATGTCTGATTGTCATAAGCCGGGTGTACTTTATTTCCGATTGTCATAAGCCGATTGTACTTTATGTCTGATTGTCATAAACCGTTTGTGTTTGGGTGCTGGTGCCGACACTCTGCAGACCGCCGTCTGTGTTTGGGGGTAGTGAACGTGTTTCATAATCCTGCATACCAGGTTCGAAATTATCTGCAAGCGGTTTGGAAGCAGATCGCCTGCTTTGATTTCTAACAACTGTATGAGCGTCGGTGGTTCAGAAAGCAATGGCAAACTACTGAGCGTAGAAGAAGCATAAAGTCACAAACAGCCAACGATGTTGCAGTTGATTGTGACCTGCTGTAAATGCCACGCCTGTCACTGGAACATGTCACATGACCACATCACGTTCCTGCTGCGGATTTGCTTTGTTTTCTTTTGTTTTGATAAGCACCGTGTCCCATTACTGTTGCAGATAAGTACATGTTTCTGTCATAACTATAATCTGTCCACGTTGTGGACTTTCTCTTATCCGCTAGCTTGTGTCAAACAATCATGTGCCGTCTCCATAATGGAAGTTGGCCGCAATGGATCTCCAACACTGTCTATCTTGTACATTCCGTCAGATTGCTGTCCGACCATCTCTTGATGTTATCTTTCCACTTGTATCCTTGTCTACAGCTTATTGTTTCATATTGTATAATTTTCATATTTGTGTACACACACACACACACGCGCGCGCGCGCACACACACACACACACACACACACAGACAGAGGTGTGTTATTGTTTCATATTGTTGCATGTTTATATTTGTACATAGCTGTGTTATGTGGCCGAAATATTTCACTTGCTTCTATGTTGTTTTTTTTGGGTGTAAATTTCTTTCATGAAGTCTCTTTTCACTTGCAGTTGTTCTATGTCCTCTGTATTTGATTTGTATTTGATTTGTATTTGATTTGTATTTGATTTGTATTTGATACTTTATTGGCTTGGTGTGCTGGGGCACGAGCGGGCAGACAGATTGGTTGGGTCTGCTACACTTGTTAGGCTATTGGTGCCTGATACGGCAGAAGTGTTCGGGGCCCTGTGGGGTCGTGCGTATAGTGCAGGAATACAGACATATCATCACGAATTGGAGAGAATGGCACTGCAGGCATGGAGGGACCAGAGGATCTGGCCGACACACAAAACTGCAAGCCTGAAGGGGACATAATTAGACTTCTGCAGGTACCAATATTAATGGGACTCTTCGCTGGCTGTTAAAGATACGAACGGAGAACGCACGGGTTGTCCCTAGAGCTGTGATATTGATTCTTGACGCAACTCAACTCATGTTTATATTTGTACACACCCAGCTGTGATACTGTTTCATATGGTATCATGTTAATACTTATACACATCAAGCTGTTATACTGTTTCATATTGTATCATGTTTATATTTGTATGCAGCCAGCTGTTAAACTGTTTCCTATTGTTTCGTGTTTATATTTGTGCACACCAAGCTGTTTTACTGTTTCACATTGTATAATGTTTTTATTTGTACACATCCAGCTGTTAAACTGTTTCCTATTGTTTCGTGTTTATATTTGTGCACACCAAGCTGTTATACTGTTTCATATTGTTTCATGTTTATATTTGTACACAACTAGCTGTTAAACTGTTTCCTATTGTTTCGTGTTTATATTTGTGCACACCAAGCTGTTATACTGTTTCATGTTGTTTCATGTTTATATTTCTACACACACAGCTGAGTTATTGTTTCATATTGTATTATATTTACATTTGTATACACCCAGCTGTTTAATATTGTATCATGTTTATATTTACATACACCCAGCTGTGATACTGTTTCATGTTGTACCATAGTGGTTCTCAACCTTTTTTGGCCCGTTCCCCCCTTGACCATATTTTCAGAACGTCATTCCCCCCCCCCCCTTCCTATAAAAAATTTGGCCCGTTCCCCCCTTCATCGTATTTTCAGAATATCATCCCCCCCCCTTTCATATATCCTGTCTAAAAATCCCCCCACCCCTATACAGTATACGTAAAAATGTAAGGTAAATTTCATAGCACATGCTAAAACAAGTCTAGACATCCACATAAAACATGATTTGTGGGTCTACTGACTTTATAAAATGAATTTTCGAAGGATGAGACATACTTAACTGTAAAGTATGAAGGGAAAAACAATATCAAGTCATCGGTTCTTGTATTAACGTTATCTTGAAATGGTCTTCATCCCCCCCCCCCCTGGAAACCCTAAAATTCCCCCCTGGGGGGGGGGAATTCCCCACCGGTTGAGAACCACTGTTGTATCATGTTTATATTTATGTACACCCAGCTGTGATACTGTTTCATATTGTACACGCACAGTTGTGTTATTGTTTCATATTTTATCCATGCTATATTTATATACACCCAGCTGTGCTATTGTTTCATATTGTATCATTGCTATATTTATATACACCCAGCTATGTTATTGTTTCATATTTTATCCTTGCTATATTTATATGCACCCAGCTGTGTTATTTTTTCATATTTTATCTTTGCTATACTTATATACACCCAGCTGTGTTATTGGGAGTGTGTGAGTGGCTTAGGGATGTGTAGGTGGGTGAGGGAGTTGTATGTGTCGGGGTGGGATGTGTGAGTGGGTGGATGATGTGTGTGGGTAGGGGTATTGTGATCGAGAGATGTTTGGTTGGGGGTGGGTGTGTGGGGGTGTGTGGGTGCGTAGTGGAGGATGTATGCGTGAGTGAGTGTGTGTTGGTGGACGGGTAGGGAATGCGTGTGTGGGTGGGGAGAGGTGTGTGGTGTGTTTGTTGGGGATATTGTGTGGGTGAGGTATGTGTGTGTGGGTGGGGGATTTTTGTGGTGTGTGAGTGGGGGTATGTGGGGTGAATGGGTAAGGGTATCTGTGTGGGTGTGGGTGAGAATATTGTGTGGTATCTGGGTGGGGGTTATGTGTGTGGTGTGTAAGTGGGGATGTGTTGGTGAGGGAAATGTGTGTGTGTGTGTGGTGCGTGGGTTGGGAATAGTGCGTGGTAGGGGGTGTATGTGATGTGCAGGTGGGGGATTGTGTGGTGGGGGATTTTGTGGTGGGGGATTAGGTTAAGGCATGTGTGGGTGGGTGGAAGTTGTATGTGTTGGTGGTGGGGTGTGTGAGTGGATTGGGGATGTATGGGTGGTTAGGGTGATGTATGTGTGTGTGTGTGTGGGGGGGGGGGGTAGGGACATGTCAGTTGGTGGGGATGTGTGTGTATGGTTTGGGGATGTGTGAGTGGATGTG
>OY992883.1:123769974-123855901 GCA_963921405.1 Cepaea hortensis
ACGGACGGAAGGACGAAGTACCTACCTACCTACTACCCACATAACCACCTACCCTACTACCCATCTACCCACCCACCCGCCTACCTACCTGCCTACCTGCCTACCTGCCTGTCATATCAATAGTAGAACGGTTCCGTCGAAATCCACACTGTGATTTTGGGTAGACTTAACCTCCCAGGACTTGAAGTTTGCGCAGAACAATTCTGGCAAATACTTTCCCAACAATACACAGAAGTGAGATACCCCTATAGTTGTTGCAGTCGCTCCGATCACCCTTGTTCTTGTGCAGTATTATGATGCTTGAATCTTTGAAATACTGCGGGACTTGTCCTTCTCTCCAGCTTAGCTCTATTAGTTGGTGGATCTGTATAGTGAGTGTGTCTTGCCCACTCCTGATAACCTCTATTGGAATCCCATCCTTATCTGGAGCCTTGCCAGACGCAATTTCATTAATACCACACTTAACACCTATTGTGGTGGGACGTGTGTCCAGGTGGTCAAGAGTTGACACGGCCTCTATTGCGTTGAAGGTATCATCCGCTTCCGGTCAAGATGGCGGCAGACGGTCGTGTTGTTTTGTGACCGTTTCCTTTTATCGCGTAGGGGGATATTTTCATCTCTTGCGTGTAATTTGTGCGCCAGGATGTAAAACCAGGAGTTTCTTTCTCAAGATCTTCGCCGATGTTACGGACTTCGTGCATTGAGCGAAGCAATCCTTGAGTGAAATTTCGCAACGTGTGTGGTTCTGTGGTGTTCGTTTTTTTTTCAACATGGTGGAACAACGTTTGTGCTCCGTGCGGAGGGCAGTCAAACTAACACGGCGACGGTCGCGGCGGGAAGGCTGTAAGAGGCTGTAAAAGTCTGGCGTGGTGGGGCAAGCGTTTTAGACTCAAGTGTGACCGTCTGGGCCTCAGGAATACTAGTATACAGGGACGACATTGTAGCACTTCAGGAGACGAGACTGGGTAATCAGTTACCCCAAATTGTCGGCTTCAAATGTTTATACAACAGGCGACATCTGGGAATAGCGATTCTCATCTGCCATAGTATGGTGGCTTCAGAGCTAGACATGTCCAGTTGGGACAGTGACGATATGCAAATACAGGCGGTTAGAGTTCAATCCGGTCTACCATTCGTGTTGGTTAATGTTTATGCCCGTAACGCGTGTGTGAATTCCCAGAAGTGACAGTGCTTAAGTGACATATTAGGTCACTATAGAAATGTTATTTTCTGTAGCGATTTCAACGCTAAAGGCAGATCATGGGGAACCATTTCCTCTAACACACAGGGGGGGGGGGGGAGCTCGAGACTGCAATTGAAACCATTGATCTGGTTTGTATCAACAGTGGCTGTGTTACGAGGACAGCAAGTCGTCCATGTGACGAGGACAATGTTATTGATCTTGCGCTGGTCTCTCCTTCACTCGGTACAGTATGCAGATGGGGTGTCCTATGGTACAATGGCAACGATCACCACCCTTGCAGCATATTGGTGGAGAAAAACATTACCAGGCAGCACAAGTCAACGGTCAAGACATTCCAGTATGACCGTACAGGGCAAGATGTGGTGAGTAAAATAAGGAGCGACAAGCGAAGAAAGCTTCAGATTGCATAAGATATGACGACATCAATATGTGTACCGACAACTAGCTAGAGACATTAGCCGACATGTACAACAACAGTATAGGGAGCGCTAGCATCAAGGAGGAATGGTTACACAGCTATCTGATTCTCTTGCCGAAGCCTGGCAAAGACCACACAAAAATTCTGGGATATCGAGTAATAACCATGCAGAATACAATAGGCAAGCTGCTGGAGAAGTTAATTGCCAGAAAAATATCAAGCCAGCTAGAGAGGCAAGGTGTTTTCCCACCTACCCTGGGAGGGTACCGTCCAAAAAGAGAAACCTGGACCAATGCAGCAGTCTTTGTCCATGATGTCTATGAAGGTTTCCACTCAGGCATTGAAACATTTTCTGTAGCGATTCATCACGAGGACGCGTACAACAGAGTACAATTGGATTTTTAAATGCTTCAGCTTCTTGAACTCAAGATAAGTCCTTTCCCGCTTAGTTGGATCGCTGCCACCCTCTTCCAGCGGAAAGTAGTCGTTAGATTTGGCAGTTGGACTTCAGAACCAACAACAATATATCCAAGCCTACCACATGGATCACCATTATCTCCGGTGCTGTTCAACGCCTACACTGTGAGAATCATTAGCGAGCAAATCATAGGACAGTTGAGGACATTGTCATATGCCGACGATGTTTTAGTGTATCGTCAGGGTAATGATAGAGATCAGGTTGCTGTGGAACTACAAACCAAACTCAATCGCATAAGCACTTGGTGTGTTGAAGCTGGAGCAATGGTAAACCCAACAAAGGCAACAGTGACATAGTTATCTTTGAATAACCATATTGTCAACACCCCAACGCCAACTGTTAATCTGGGTTCAGAGAAGGTGGAAACAACGCAGGTAATGAATTACCTGGGAATACAATTTGATCGAAGCCTAGCTTATACTGAGCATGTAGACCAGGTGATAGCAAAGGCAGGAGGAGTTTGGCTACGATGCGGGTGATGGCGGCGGCAAACTGTGAGCAGCGCCATCTATGTCTTCTTTACGAGGGTCTGGTCCTTTCTGTTTTGGAGTACGCGATGGCGATCCTGACTCTCAACCATAAGCCTATAGAAAGGATGTAAAGGATACAGAACAAAGCCATGCGTATTATTCTTTGATATACAAGAGATACAGCATGCAGGGCGATGCCTTACCTTCTTGATTTTCCAACCATGAGGGACAGAATACGCTTTTGCCAAGCACGTGCCTATCTCAGAGTCAACGCAAGCACATAACATCCACTGCACAAGAAGGTAAAGGGCAGCAGGTTAAAAAGAGGAAAGTCGTGGATGGGTTAAGCCGAAGACATTCTTCAGCAGGTGTGTTCACTTGAGGACTTAGAACCCGGCGAGGAGTGGGTACAAGTGCCAACAGTGTTCTGTACATCCTGTTCAGTGTGCATTCAACTAGACAGGAAATGCAGACACGAAAATCCAGCTACTGTGGAGGCGGAAGTTCAGGCTCTGATCTTCGAGAATTCGTTAGAGGATGATGCTGTCATTTACACGGATAAGTCAGTCGTCCGAGGAGTGAGAAGTTCATGTGCCTGTACTTCTCAGGTCGGAGGGAAAAGTGTGAAAGAAGAGTCTGGCGCTTTTGCTTTAACCACAAGCAGCTTGACTATGGAAGTCATGGCAGTAAGTAAGGCAATAACATGGCTCGAGACACAAACATTCAATCGGGCATGTGTCCTTAGTGACTCAATGAGTATGCTCAGAATGATAGAGATGGAATGGGCCCGAAGAGAGTGGCTGGTGTTTCTGGAGCGGTCTCGACTGGCAAAGATTAGTTTCATCTTCGAGCCAGGGCAAGCGGGTGTACAAGGAAATGAGCGGGCTGACAAGCTAGCAGGTGAGGCTGCGGTGGAGGACGGACGAGCTATGGACCAGGCTGACATTATGAATGCTCTACGAGAAGTAAGACTTTTGCGAGAACCAAGTCATGACTGTGAATCTACAACCATGGTCAGACTGCGAGAACAGCAAGTTAAAAGAGGTGTAGCCAAACAAGAACACTACGCAGGAAGCCAATGAAGATTGATAAACCAACACAGAACTGGTGTCGTGAGCCGCTTCACGCTGCGGGATTTACTGAGGAGGGAATCCGAGCACTTATGGACTGTATGGTTCGATGTGCAATGAGGATGATCTGTCGACTAACTAACTAACATCCGCTTGTTTGGTAAAGCTCCAAATAGTGCTCTACCCATCTATCCATCTGCTGTTTATTATCAGTGATTTCTCCAGTCAGTTTTCAGTGGTGCACTTTTTTCTTATCATCGGACCACAGGCCTTCTTTATCTCTTCATACATGCTTCTGATGTTTCCCTTATCACTTGCATTTTGAATGTATTTGCATAACTGATTCAATAGTCATTTGCACACTGCCTCGCAGTCTTTTGCACATCCTTCCTAGCGTGATTCAGCTCACTGAGTGTTTCGCTTTGTTCTTTCCTTCTTTCTTAAGATAGCTATCTTTCTTTTATTAATCAAGGGCTGCAGAGTCTGGCTGTTTGCCGCAAACCAGTCCTGCCTCTTATGATCCACAGTGCCGTAAACCCCTACGGCAGTTTTATAAAGAGTTTCCTTAAGTTTACTCTACTTTTCACTTCTTGTATAAATGTCTGATGTATCAGTGAAAGCTTCTGCAAGTTGCTGTTGGAACTGAAAGCACTTATCAGGATCTCGTGGTAATAATATTAATCTTGGTTCCAGATTTGTGTTTAGTCGTGTAGATTCTTTTTGGTCTCAGTCTAACCCTTGCAACAACTAAAGAATGATCAGTATCACAATCAGCACTGTGGTAACTTCGAGTTAATGATGTTTGGTTCAAATGTTGATTTCATGTGATGGTGAAGTCCAGCTGATGCCAATGGATGGATCGTGACTGTTTCCATGTGACCTTATGTCGCTCTTTTGTTTAATAAAAAGGGGGCTTGTAATACATAGGTCGTTTCTGGTGGAATGCTTCAGTCTTTGCCCATTTTCATTCATGTGCCCGATATTGTATTTTCCAAAGCATGCAGGCCATAAACTCGAATCCTTGCCAACACGAGCATTAAAATCACCGAGTATATAAATGCAGTAAGATTTTTGGTACTGCCTTGATCACACAGTTTAACTCCTTATGGAGTAAATCCTTCACATTATCAGAAGAAGTGAGTGTCGGTGCACATGCAGTGATAATGGTGGCAAAAACACAAGTGGTTGCCAAGCGCAGGGATAATAAATCTTCCATTTCCACCAGCTGGAACTTCAATCATTCCCAGTAGTGAATTCTTCACTGTAAAGCCCACTCCATGTTGTCCGTGTACTTCCTGTCCTCTACCTTTCCACACAAAAAAAAGATGTAATAGTTTTCCCTGAGTGACCCTTCCTCAGCGAGGCGAGTCTCCTGCTGACGAGCAATATCTCGTTAACACGATTGAGTTCGGCATCAATCACAGCCGTTTTTCTCACATCGTCAACATTCGTCAGGTCAGTGGGAAATCCTGGACACGTGGTTCTTACGTTCCATGTTGTAAGTCGTAGATTGAGGTTTCTATTTTACTTTTTAGTAGTACCTCGTGCATTGGTTTTACAGCCTGCGATACAGATTTTGTCCTAACCCCAAGCACCCATTTAAGCAGGCAGGCTGTGGCGGACCATCACTCAGTTTGCCGGGGGCTGCCCAGCTTAAGTCGGGCGGTAGCTGATCAGTGACACCTTTAGGTGTCTCCCACCGTCAGAGGTAACGCGTGGCGTCCCATGTTTACGCCAATTTACAAGGACTTGTAACCCGTAACTGCCATATCTTGCCTTGATTCTGAGACCGGTAAAGACCAGGGATGGAGTTATACCTCTCCATAGCACAAAGCCTGAGCTGAAATACAGAGACCATGTGTTGCCCATGCAGCATGATCCCTCTCTCGGCCAGCCTAGTTCACTCAAGAGGAAAAGTAACATCAATACATCTGGAACAAGACAAGCCGCAGAAGCTGCCGGATCAGCAAAGCAATGCTCTAATTTTCCGCCTATCGGAGATTCCATACTAGACGAGCTTCCAACGTCATTTCTGACTAAGACCTCTCTCTCTCTCTCCGCCTACCCCTCTCTCTCTCTCTCTCTCTCTCTCTCTCTCTCTCACACACACACACACACACACACACACTTACACAAACAAAAGCTCGCGCACACACACACACCCACCCAAACAAACACACAATCACGCACGTATCAGAAGAAGAAGAAGAAGAAGAAGAAGAAGAAGAAGAAGAAGAAGAAGAAGAAGAAGAAGAAGAAGAAGAAGAAGAAGAAGAAGAAGAAGAAGAAGAAGAAGAAGAAGAAGAAGAAGAAGAAGAAGAAGAAGAAGAAGAAGAAGAAGAAGAAGGAAGAAGAAGAAGAAGAAGAAGAAGAAGAAGAAGAAGAAGAAGAAGAAGAAGAAGAAGAAGAAGAAGAAGGAGGAGGAGGAGGAGGAAGAGAAGGATGAGGACGAGGACGAGAAAGAGGAGCAGGAGCAGGAGACGGGGAAAAAGAAGAAGAAGAAGAAGAAGAAGAAGAAGAAGAAGAAGAAGAAGAAGAAGAAGAAGAAGAAGAAGAAGAAGAAGAAGAAGAAGAAGAAGAAGATAATAGTGTCGATTGGGATGATGGGGATGATATTTGTAATGATGATGATGATGATGATGATGATGATGATGATGATGATGATGATGATGATGATGATGATGATGATGATGATGATGAACATGAATTTAAACTAAGACTTAAGACAATGTACTAAGATTATGATACCCTAACCAGACCAGGACATGAAAGAAAACGAAAGGCACAATTCTGTTTATTTTTTTCTCCAGAAGTATATATCTTCATTTTGCAATTCATCCACCATGTGACCGTGTCATCACCTGGCTTTCAAACAAACTCCGACAATTTCTCACTCTACCAATCACTAAGTGTTTATTGACCGACGCCACCCCACCCCTACCTCGTGTAAACACCAGCTACCGACGGGTCCCCGGAGCAATACACCAGCTAAGGAGGCAGGAACCCACGGCATCCATTCGTAAACCAACCCTCAGCCCAGGACAAGCTCATCTGACATATATTTATGGCATAAATTTCTCTGAGCTGGCAGAGGGAAAGTTCGTGTCTGGCAGAGGAAGAGTAGGTGTCTCGGATGTTGATATTAAGACAGTTACTGCCTGATCTATGAGGATCACGGCACTGTCTGTTTCGTCTCTATTTCAAGACTTGTTGCAACTTTTAACACTTTTAAACTGATAAATGTAAAATCGTGGTATTTAATGTCGTAGGGAAGATAAGTAGTGTATGTTCACATATCTTCATCGTCAATCAACAACATTTTCATGATCATCTTCATCATCAACATTATCATCAACACCACTGCCACCATCTTCACCTCTTTGTGTTGTCCACCCACATGTAACATTGTCTTCCAGTCCATCTCTTGATGTTGTCCACCCACATGTAACATTGTCTTCCAGTCCATCTCTTGATGTTGTCCACCCACATGTAACATTGTCTTCCAGTCCATCTCTTGATGTTGTCCACCCACATGTAACATTGTCTTAAGTCCATCTCTTGATGTTGTCCACTCACATGTAACATTGGCTTCGAGTTCATCCCTTGATGTTGTCCACCCACATGTAACAAGTTCTTCCAGTCCATCTCTTGATGTTGTCCACCCACATGTAACATTGGCTTCCAGTTCATCTCTTGATGTTGTCCACCCACATGTAACATTGGCTTCCAGTTCATCCCTTGATGTTGTCCACCCACATGTAACAAGTTCTTCCAGGGCATCTCTTGATGTTGTCCACCCACATGTAACATTGGCTTCCAGTTCATCCCTTGATGTTGTCCACCCACATGTAACATTGGCTTTCAGTTCATCTCTTGATGTTGTCCACCCACATGTAACATTGGCTTCCAGTCCATCTCTTGATGTTGTCCACCCACATGTAACATTGTCTTCCAGTTCATCTCTTGATGTTGTCCACCCACATATAACATTGTCTTCCAGTCCATCTTTTGATGTTGTCCATCCACATGTAACATTGTCTTCCAGTTCATCTCTTGATGTTGTCCACCCACATGTAACATTGGCTTCCAGTCCATCTCTTGATGTTGTCCACCCACATGTAACATTGTCTTCCAGTTCATCTCTTGATGTTGTCCACCCACATATAACATTGTCTTCCAGTCCATCTCTTGATGTTGTCCACCCACATGTAACATTGTCTTCCAGTCCATCTCTTGATGTTGTCAATCCACATGTAACATATATTCCAGTCCATCTCTTGATGTTGTCCACCCACATGTAACATTGTCTTCCAGTTCATCTCTTGATGTTGTCCACCCACATGTAACAAGTTCTTCCAGTCCATCTCTTGATGTTGTCCACCCACATGTAACATTGTCTTCCAGTGCACCTCTGAGACCTAAAATGTAGAGCTGGGACCTAATATGGCACAGGTGTGGAGCTGGGACCCAACATGGCACAGCTGTAGAGCTAGGACCTAACATGGCACAGCTGTAGAGCTAGGACCTAACACGGCACAGTTTTAGAGCTAGGACCTAACACGGCACAACTGTAGAGCTAGGACCTAACACGGCACAGCTGTAGAGCTAGGACCTAACATGGCACAGCTGAACAGCTGGGTGGATCGCTACAAGAACAGGAGTCTCCCTGGTTATGTGGTTACCCCGCCTGTCCCGCCTCAGAAAAGTTGTGGGTTCCATTCCTATCTACGTCGTTTGGTTAACAAGTGCAATTTTCTCAGAGCGGGTCTTCGCTGGAGCTAAAAAGTTTGAGCTTTGGGTGACGTCTTCGGCAGACCGTCCTACGGAAAGAACCATATGGGAGAACATCCGGTGCAATGAAGTCGATCCTGTGTTGTACAAGAAAAGAATTTCAGAAAGAAACCTCATGACACAGGGAACCCCGGTAGCACAGCGACTAGGCTGTGTGTTCACAAGGCCTGTGTTCACAACTGTGACCTGCCGACCCGGGGACTGTATGTTTACACCCACATCAAGGCCGGTGTTTACACCTGTCGGCACTCCCAGGTCAACACAGCTTAACGTTGGCACCAGCACAGGTCTGGGGAAGTCAACTCGGCCGGTGTAATACCGACCACAACTGCCCAGTAGCCTAGGATATGTACACGGGATCCTGACCGACTGATTGATTGATTGACTGACTGATTGATTGACTGACTGATTGATTGACTGACTGATTGACTGACTATTTGACTGACTGATTGACTGACTGACTATCTGATTGACTGACTGACTGATTGAGTGACTGATTAACTGATCGACTAATTATCTGAATGACTGACTGATTGATTAACTGACTGATTGATTGACTAACTGTTTGATTGACTGCCAGACTGATTGACTGACTGATTAATTGACTGATTTATTGACTGACTGTCTGTCTGCCTGACTGACTGATTGACTAACTGATTGATTGTCTGACTGATTGACTGACTGACTGATTGATTGATCGATTGACTAAATGATTAATTGATTGACTGACTGATTGATTGACTAACTGGCTGACTGATTTACTTATGAAACAGCAACATCAGTCTATGAAAGTGTCTTAGACAAGACAAACGACAGATCTGTCTATATGAAAAATGTCCCATATCGTTAGCTATGAAGGCAAGATCATGCCACAAATTGTAGATGGCGAGCACGATACGGCAGATCGTAACATCTAATCCAGAGAAGTTCGTGGAGCTGTTCTTGTGTGGTAACTGTTCGGTGACGGTCAGTCAACGACAACAGTGCTGCCCGGTATGCAGTCATGAAAGTCAACACGTATTGAACCAGCCAACTTCCTTCTGACATAAACTGTAGTGGGAGGTCATCGACATGAAATGGTCTCCTCCTTGTAGTAATGGGGGGGGGGGGGGTGTAGAGTTGGCTGAGTATAAGGGAGACAGAAACAGAAGAAGAAGCAAGACAAGAAGAATAGACAAAGCAGAAGACTAAAGAATCAGCAGCAGTAACAGAAGCAGCAGCAATAGTAGTAGCAGCAGCAGCAGTAGTAGTAGTAGTAGTAGTAGTAGTAGTAGTAGTAGTAGTAGTAGTAGTAGTAGTAGTAGTAGTAGCAGCAGCAGCAGTAGTAGTAGTAGAGTAGTAGTAGTAGTAGTAGTAGTAGTAGTAGTAGTAGTAGTAGTAGTAGTAGTAGCAGCAGCAGCAGTAGTAGTAGGAGCAGCAGCAGCAGCAGTAGTAGTAGTAGTAGTAGTAGTAGTAGTAGTAGTAGTAGTAGTAGTAGTAGTAGTAGTAGTAGTAGTAGTAGTAGTAGTAGTAGTAGTAGTAGAATCAGAACACTGAGAAACAATATACCATATGAACAGATAGAATGGACATTCTTGAAGCGAGCATTCAAGAGAGAGAGTAGAAACATGATGGGGTGGTGCCATAAATAGGGGTATATGGAAGAGGGTGGGAGTGGGGGAGGATAAAAAGCAGACGAGGGTGAGAATCGGAGAAAGGATAGAGGGTTGGGGGGGGGGGGGGTCAGATGTTATAGGACATGCTTCCCCGTCAGTGCTTGCTGTAGAGTCGGTGTTTAGATTCAGGCAGTGAGGGAGATAACCGCGATAAATGTCCAGCTTCCGGGGCAACAAGCTGGCAATAAATCACCAGCCCTATTTGTCGGTTGTCTTCTCTCTGGAGTACTTTGATTGACCAGTGGTCAGGCGGATGACCACTGAACAAATTAAGACGCCTATTTATTTCTTCTAGGGGAAAATGAGATGGGAGGGATTTACACGATGCATTATTTGATATTTAAATCGCTGTCTTTTCATGGTGGTCAGAAGAGCTTCCGGTGTGCAGTGTCCGGTGTGATTTCTCTTGCAAGAGTGACTTGCCCTTTAAATTATTATCTTTACTAATATTGCCTTGTAGTAGGGAGTCGAAGGGGAAAATTATTGCAGATATGTCACACACCGAGCGTATGAGACGTAAGATGGTGCATGATGGTAGAAATGACCATGTGTTCACATACATCCACCGCGGACGAACATTTACAGCAAGAATTGGCCTTATCAGCCACACTCGCCACCGCCATGGGTTGAAATTATTAAGTCTTTTTGAAGCACAATGTACCAAACTATCGTCTGCCAAGACGGCAAGGTGCCAATGAAGGGAGTCCCGCCCTGAGGAAAGAGACCAAGCCATATTTGGTAAAACCCGGTGCAGTGAAGTCGATTATCTTGCCTTTAAAAACACAGTTGTTACATTCTAGTGCAGTTGTTATCATATGTGTGGGTGCAGGAATGGTGTGGTTAACGTTTCCATTGGTCAGTGTTAACACGAAAAGTGGCATTGTTAAAACAGAGGTCATGGCTATAACCAAAGCAGAAAAAAAAATTCATCTAAAAGGACACCCACTGAAACGTGTAAAGAGCTTCAAGTACCTAGGAAGTATAATATCATCAACTGGCAAATCAGAAGACGAAATCGAATATAGATGCAATAAGGCAAACCAACTCACTGGACACATGGCACCAATAATAAAGAACAAACATGTATCAATAGTTACAAAGACAGCACTCTACAACCTAATCTTCCTACCAACTCTTTGCCACCAATGCCAAATCTGGACATTGAAAGAGAAAGGGAGAAGAAAAATTACAACAAAAATGAGATTCTTGCGAGAAATACTCAGCATATCAAGAAGCGAGAAAATCAGGAATGAAGAAATCAGGACTAAATTGGGGATTATAGCAGCACTATATTTAATCAGAAAACAGCACGTTAATATGGCTTGGCCATGTATCTAGATTCAGTCCTTCTAGCTCAGTCTTCGTAGACTTAGATAGATAGGACATCTTAGGAGGATGAATGATGGTAGAATACCAAAGGACATCTTTTTTGGTGAATTACAGAAGGGTAGGAGATCTCAGGGTCGGCCTCTACTACGATACAAAGATGTGTGTAAGCGGGACATGATTGATACAGGCATTGGCAATGCACATTGAGAGCAAGTGGCCGCTGAACGTGTTGCATGGAGGGCAAACATCAGAAATGGAATAAAGACAAAGGATAAAATTATTGTAGATAAGTCACACACCGAGCGTGTGAGACGTAAGATGGCCCATGATGGTGGAAATGACCACGTGTTCACATGCACCCACTGTGAACGAACATTTACAGCGCGATGCCTGTGTGTTGCCGGGGCCCATACGGGGGAGCAAAGAATAGTAACACTGTTGCCTACCCTGCCTGTCGTAAGAGGCGACTAAGGAGGATATGGTTCCGTCGCCCTGCTACTGAGTGAGTGCGTGGCGCGACACTGTGAGCTTTGAGTTTCACGAGGAATGCTTTTACATCTGTCCGCGGTTGTCTGTAGTGTGAACTGCACGTTCGGAACGATGGCGGCCGGAACGATGGCGGCCGGGCTGGATTGACTGGTTTGCCTATTCGGTCTCACGAGTGCATTTTTCAGGAGATTCCGGGGAGTCGCCACTGGAGCTACGAAGTTCGTGCTTTGTGCGGCACTTTCGGCGGGTTGTCCTGCGGAAAGAGACCGAACCATATGGGATAAAACCCGGGTCAATAAAGTATTTCTGGTGACTGCCGTTTCCATCGACGATGAACTGTATTTTTCATGGAGGTCTTTTGTGTTGGAATTCTGTAGGCGGCATTATGCACAGTGTACCTGTGCGGGCTGTTGGCTTGCCAATACTCCTGTCTATTCCATTGTTCACATTGGGCAGTGAGGAGATTTTTGTGTGGTATTCACTGGCACAGGAACGGAGCAATATGGGGACGACCCGTTGCCGTGATGTTGAAACCACGACTAACTAACTAACTAACTAACTAACTAACTAACTAACTAACTAACTAACTAACTAACTAACTAACTAACTAACTAATTTACAGCGCAAATTGGCCTTATCAGTCACACTCGCTACCGCCATGGGTAAAAGTTATTATGCCTTTTTAAAGCACAAACTATCGTCTGTCAAGACGGCAAGGTGCCAATGAAATGAAATGAAATGTAACTAGATTAATAACTGACAGTATACCACAACAAGCAATGATGTACAGACGAAATGCAAGCAGAAGAATAAGCCGGTTATGTAAACGATGGACAGAGGGAATAACAGAGTCCATGGGAATCTCGATACACGAATCCCATAAACGGGCACTCTTCCGCTGTGTATACTTCACCTCGACACCGCAAGTTACAAGAGGAACAAGATTAGATGAGATGAATGTTAGAAATCCAAGACAGGGCATCTTGTGAAAACTGAAGCCCAAGCGTAATCACCGGGAGTTGCCTACAGCAATGAAGTTTTAAAAATGAGAACTGGTCAGTGAATCAATTAAAGACACTACCACTGATTTGTGAAATCATATTTTGGATGCTAGATAACCCCGGGATG
The DNA here is from genome assembly GCA_963921405.1 of Cepaea hortensis. NCBI lineage: Eukaryota > Metazoa > Mollusca > Gastropoda > Stylommatophora > Helicidae > Cepaea > Cepaea hortensis. The sequence continues at coordinate 123,783,007 of OY992883.1, forward strand.
GTTAACCCGGTCAACAAATGCCCGCAGAAGTCGGGTGTGTCGGCCTAACGGCGCAAGAACGCAGCTTTGCTGTAAACAGGCACAACGCAATCACATCCGAAAAAATACTCTGGATGAACGAAGAAGAAAGGGAGGAAGATGCTAGATCCCACATCCGCGTGGAGCCATGGTAGAACGGGTGCTCGCTAACTGAGTGGTCATGGTTCAATCTCCGATGTGTGTGAATCTTAGCCTACTACACATGCTTGAGGTGAACCTGGACGACCAGCCGGTGTGGGCAAGGGAACTAATCACCTCAGGTTATAAGGAAGTGACCTAAACATGTGCAACTGGATAACTTTTGTGATCACTGGCAAACATAGCTGGCAAACAGAACCAAGTGGACAGCAATACACGTGAAGTTGGGTTCCGTCGGTTGGTTGATTGGTTGCTGTTGTGGTTGGTTGTGTGGGCTGGTTGATCGATTGATTGGTTGATTGGTTGAAGGATTAGTAGGTCGACTGATTTGCTTATTTGTTAGTTGATTTGCTGACTGATTAACTGGTTGATTGATCGATTGATGTATTGTTTGTTTGGTTTGTGGTTTGGTTGGGTGATTGCTTATTTGATGGTCGCTTTATTGGTCGATTGATTGGTTGTTAATTGACTGGATGAATGATATGTTGTTGTTTTTTTTTTTTGGGGGGGGGGAGGGGAGGGGGGAGTGATCGTTTGCTTTGAGTTTAGTTTAGTTTAGTCGACGGATCAACATCACGGCACACGGGTGTAACCATAAGTGCTCCGTTCTACTCCTCACTCAAGCCTGAGTCCGAAGAATTTCAGCTCAGAGCATGAACTCCATAGCAGCGTCGAGGATCCTGAAATACTTTGGGTAGATATTTAACTCTATATTTTGCTCGGGCAGCGCCGTTAGGCTACTCTTTTTCGATTTCCAACTGCCAAGGGATGTTTTACGTGCGCAACAATACACACGGACGTCTGATCTCACTACCCAGAGACCAGGGGAAATTTTGTTACTAGAAGTCCATGTGAAAAAATCCCGGCCATCACCGAGGCTTGAACCCTGGACCTCCAGCACTTGAGGCGGACACCATACATGGAGACCACTCAACCCCGACGTTTGCTTTGAACTCAATCATAGTCAATACACACTACCTCTAGTAGTGATGGACTCAATTTTGTGTGTGGATGAGCTTTTAACTATTAACAGTGTCCCTTGCCACCAGGTGAACCAACTCCGACTTCAGAGGTACTTGTAATTTACGTCCCCAGGTCAAGGACGAGATGTCAACATTTTAGTCCATCTGTCCGGTGTAGGGGTTGAACCCCTGACCTTGGCTTCAGTGCACCGGATGTTTAAGAACATGCATTCTTATCCATTCGGCCATGCTGACCTACGAATGCTTGTTTTATTGTATATTGAATTGAACGACTATCTGATTGATTGATTGATTGATTGATTGAATGAACGATTGGTTGGTTAGTTGACTGACTATTTGCTTAATTTGTTGAGAATTCGTTGGCAAACTCCCAATGTTAACTCTTAAGTGCCACGTGTAGGCGTTTATTTAACCCAAACTGTAAAGAGTTACTGCGCCTAGCCAGAGCGAGGTTATCATAGGGGGACTTCTCCAAAGAGGGTACCGAAACACCATCTTCCAGTTGCACTCTCTAGATCCAGAAACCCGCACTATTTGCAGGACATTTACTGGAACAACACGTCTCGGAAAGACACCCCAGAATATAACCAGATCATGGTAGAATACTGCGGGTTCGCTAAGGGATAGAGCAGGGACAACAGAGCAGACTTGATCCGAAATTACAGTGATTGTTGTGAGATGGCGAAACATCACGGTCTAGGTTTACCGATGCAGGCAGCATATTATGATGATTCTTTACATAGTCCATATCGTGTAGCGTTGGTCATCATTCTGTCCACAGAATTATGCTTCCTGTACAGACCATCTTTTTATAGAAGGCGGCAAGATAAAGACAACACTTGGCTGCTATTTTTTTCCATTATTCTGTATTCCTTTTAGGGCCTCACCTAAGCCCGCAGACACCTGAAATAACCCCGCGGACTCTGAGATTGGAGCATTCTCCAGCAGGACATGAGGACCTAACTTCTTCAGTCCTCCCTCCTGTTCAGTGGTCAAGCTTTGACGATCTTCCACCAGTGTCGTGTGCAGGAGGTCAAGGTTGTTCGTGATGATCCCAGACTCTGTGCAATGACACCAGAAGAAGCAAATGACATAGTGAAGACAAGGTACGTGCCAGATAGGTGCCAGACCTACTTACCTACCTACCTGCCTGTTTGTCTGTCTGCCTGCCTGCCTGCCTACCTACCAACATAACTACCTACCTATCTATCTACCTACCTACCTACCTACCTACCCAATCTTCAGTTATTCCTCGACATCTGAGTGTGGTTCGGGTCGTCTGTGTTGAGGACACAGGGTTACCAGGATCTCATGAAACCAGGGCAAACAATCTTTTTCAGGATAACTTCTGGTACCCTGGTGCAACACTTCATTGTAGAATCGCCCCCGACTGACCAGATGACCGACTGACCAGATGACAGTCCCCCACTTGACTTTCCCGTGGTTCATAAGGCTTCTCTCGGCACAGAGGATATCTTGAAATAGTGAAGCTATGGACACCTGGGTTATTATCGTCACACCGCTGAGAAAGTTCGTGGTGATACCATCCACACAAGGGGGATCCTTTGACAATTATAGAAATCAGGTGAACTCTCTAGATATAATCAAATTTCCTGACCTAATCACTCGTTTTGATACCAACATAATCCCGATATTTCGGATAGACAGGATCAGATCATTATCTCTGGTCTATCCAACAAGATATCATCTCTTTGAGAATAGACCTTCTTGCCGAAAAGATTCAAGATCAAGAAACATACCAAGACTGGAGATAATGACAAGAAAGTATTCTAGATCCAGACTCTAACTCCCCTAATAGAGAGCCGAAAGATAGGGACGGTATAAGCCCGCCCCTTTGAAGCAAAGTACATATATGTGCAGGGTCTCGTCTAATGATGATGAGACGAGGAATGTCATGAAACCTCCCTCTTTAGAGAGTTAATCGATCGTTATGTACTCGAGGAATAAGATTCTCGCTGAATTTCCCAGCGACCCTTCGCCCCACAAGCCTTAGGACTCAAAACAGACTTAAAAACCGTTTGACTCAAATCAGCCCGCGGGACTTCGTCATTTCCTGTTTTGCCCTAACGATCGGTTATCTGCGTCAAGGTGACACTTCTACTGACTGTGATGTCATCTTTCGTTCGATGCACTAAATTTCAATCAGACAGGCCGGATATTTTTATAAAATAGATTCTTACCTATGGTGTTAACAGTATTCCAATTGAATTTGATTGTAAACCTTCCCCTGTTATCAACAGGAGACGCTTGTTGTACAACGATCCTCCCAAACGTAGACTTGAAGTGATTCTTACTGTTCAGTCCGATACTCTGAAGTCATGGTTGAGCAAAATATGGACTCGGAATATGACCCTAGGAAAAGAAAAGATGGGCATAAGTGTAACTCAGTTTAGTTTATATTCCTTCTGGGAATACATGGGTTTTGTGTATTTCCTGGGATGGAACTTTTAGAGAGGTCGTGATGCATGGGTCCTCGTTGACCGACCCGAAGGTGGCACATTTTGTGACAGTGTGATATGATATGATATACTTCACAATATGATATGTTATGTTATATTGTGATATACCTCGGAATTTGATACTGTGTGTTTTGTTGTGATATACCTCGCAATAAGATACGGTATAGTATTGTGTGATGGTATGTTACGACATGATATGTGATGATATTGCGGTGCTATTGTGAACTGTGGTTAATGTGTAAGGGATCATTTTGCTTGGGTACGGATATTTACAGGGCTGTCCATGGGACATAATTTACATTGCGTGGTAATTTATGCATGTCCCTTCCCATCCCGTCCCATGGGACTTTCCCATGGGATTCCCATGGCCAAGCCTGGATATTTACACACGTTCTCAGTCTCCTCTCATAGATCATCCAAGGAGAGCTTTGACTGTGTGCAAGAACTCACATGTACCTAATTTAAGCTAAATAGACGAACAGCCAAAATGCTGGGGTTGACTGCTACGTCCTATGAAGGACATGCAACAATTTTAAAAAAAAATCTGTAATGTAATAGTCTCTCTTCCACACAATGAGACGCATATTCACATGGCAAAGAACAAGTATGTAAAGGACTCTCTTTACCCACTTCGAGGCGTGTTAGATGTACTGTGGTAGCTCCATAGACTTACACACCAATGGACAGTCGAGGGATATGGTCGAGATCACAGCGGCCGCCTTTACTCCCACAAGTATTTCCTGGTAGCTATTGTAATCTGGGTCGACCTGAGAGGGCAGGCAGGTACAAATAATCAATGGATTAGAATTCATGCTCCGTGGGTGGGCAGGTAAGCTTGCTATCCCCTGGAATACCGGGGCTGCCGCTGCACGCTGTCGCAGAGATACATACAGATAAGCCGAACTGATGGAGATCTGCATGCCCGAATAGATAAGAGCACTCGTTATTACACTTCCGGTGTGCTGATGCCGAGGTAGTGGGGTTAACCCCTACACCGGTCAGTTGGACTAAAATATTGACTTCTCATCAATGACGATGCGATGTAAATTACAAGTACGTCAGAAGTCGGAGTGAGTTCGTCAGGTAAACTGGTAAAAAGGAAGGCTAATCCACAGGCAAAAATCAGCCCAGTACACTAGAAGTAGCAACACGTGAATGGACAACGATTGAGTTCAAAGTGAGTGGGAAAAAAAGAGGTGACGCCATAGAGACATTACACCTGCATGTCGGACACGTCACCAGGATGTGGTAGATGATCTCCAGATGGGTGTATCGGACGCAGGACATCTTGCTTATTACTGAAAAGTTTCCCGGAAGGTTTTTTTTTTTTTTTTTGAGAGAGATTCTGCAAAGGACATGCTATTGAATGAATGAATCAGTACTAGGCAAGGGTGGCATATGACTTCTGCATATATTTTTGTCTTCTATGAGTTGTAATCAATACCAGAGAACCAAATGTGTCAACGAATTTCTCCATCTTCTCTGTTTTCTATGGAAGCCCATCCGTACCATATAATCTATTTCACAGACCAGCCCGGCCAAGTCCTAATGGCGCGCTAATGAAACGCCTTCACCTTTAACCTCATGCATGTTTTAATTCTGACCAGAGATCCAGTTTTTGGACAATAAATATACGAGTACCCCAGACTTCCATTAACCCATCTTGTCCCACTCCACAAATTGTCAGACGCGGGTTCTGGTCTTGCACCCAACCAGACAGAAACCAACAGAAATGGACACCGCGATGCTGTATTGATCTGCCTCGGCCAATCAGCATAAACCAGTGGCCGCACGAACAGGGGTATCTCAAAAGCCAGCTTTCAGGTCGGCCGCAATTCACTTCCCAGCTGGCTAGTTTATGATCCTAGCCAATTTTTTTGACGATCTGAGGGGCCTTATTAAATCCACGTGATTTTTTTTTATCCTCTTCGACAAAACGGGTTGTGCGGAGTTGTGTGTGTCTGGTTCTTCAAATACCAGGCCAGCTGGCTTAATCGATCACAGCGCCTCGCAGCTTACTGTCTCAAGTACATATGATGAATATAAGACAGAGGAAGATACAACTTAATGCAAGTGTGAAGACTTAAAAGGTCTTCACACCTAACTAGTCACCATAATTTAAGTGATAATTATCGTCTTCGTCATCATCATCATCATCATCATCATCATCATCATCATCATCATCATCATCATCATCATCATCATCATCATCATCATCATCACCACCACCACCATCACCACCACCACCATCTTCATCATCATCATCATCATCATCATCATCATCATCATCATCATCATCATCTTCATCAAGATACTGCTGGAACTCTGCAGTGGCGAGTGGACGTAGTGTAACTGCAACACGGAGGTCATCATGGCTGAATGGATATGACCGCTAGCGGGCATGGTTCGCCCAGTTCACACGATCACCAGCCTGGATCACATCTGTGTTCCTGTCTCGATTATGCCAGATATTTAACTCCGTGCCTTCCCCTTCTTCTTGTCCAATCAATCTTGCCAGTTGTCACAACATGTTCCAATTTATATCACCTCATAATGTGGCTAAATATCGTCTCTGATGAGGCCACATTTCTCGAACCAATGTGAGATTTCATGTTTTCATGTTTGTATCAAGTAAATATTGTAGTCGTTGTGGCGCCGCCGTGATGATTGTGCTGTGTGCATATCTGAGATTATTCACGCTTACTCCTCCAATGTCTCACCTGGGCACACCGCTTGTTTCTCTTAAAACGTTCTTTGTTTTAGGTTACAGCAGTTACAGAAAACACGCCTGCCTGTCCTCCCTTCTGACCAACGTCACTGACAACTTCACATCACCATCTCCTCCATGTTTCGCTGGTTCCAAATATAGACATGTACTTATTTGAATATCGCTGCCGGATAGACTGAAGACCAGATCAAGAGAGACACAACCTGCTGCCTTGCAAATAGACTGAGGATAGACAGTCAACTTCGGCAGTTGGAAATCGAAAAAGAGTAGCCTAACGCCATTGCCCGGGCAAAATTTCGAGTTAAAAATCTACCCAAAGTATTCCAGGATCCTCACCGGTGCTACGGAGTTTGTGCACTGAGCTGAGATTCTCCGGACTCAGGCTTGAGATAGAAGTAGAGCAGAAGACTTACTGGTTACACCCGTGTGCCGTGATGTTGATCCGTCGAATAAAGTAAATTAAACTAAACTAGGCAGTCAAAGTCCGAATCATGCCTCTAACTAATAGTCCAGACACATACTCAAAGGCTCTCTGCTGAGAGATATGATTGAACGCCTCTAAGCCATTAACCCTCGGATGTGAGAGCCGGACGATACTCAGCCACTGCAAAATGGAGGTGAGATAATGAGCACGCTACATTCTTGCTCCAGACACTTGTTCGAAGGCTCTCGGCCGAGGGATATGAGGGATCCCCTGGATGAGAGAGCCTGGCCGTTACTCGCTCTCTGATGCACGGAGGTAAGGTGCTGAGCCGGCAGCACATGTAGCCTACCTCGTGAGCGTTACTAATGGTGGAAAAAGCGATCCAGTATCACGCAATGGTCACGATGAAAGTCTGTATCTATACTCATAGAGTGATCGTGGTCAAAGGTGGAAAAACGTCTCATTAACACGAAATGAAACGCTTGGCTAGCGAATCCATTACGTGGAAGTCCGAAGCGAAAGCTTGCTGAGTGGATGTCGTCTGCAGACTGACCGTTCCTGGTCTGTGCAGGAGGCGAACGAAATGCCCAGTACATGGAAGTGAGGAATTAAAGCAGCCATGAGCATGACGTGGCGATTCCTTGGGTGAGCCAAGTCTCAGAGCTCTATGTGCCGGCTCTGCAATTATGGAAGCCTCCTTGGATAGCGGGGAATGCTTATGGTCTGCCCCTACCTTCCCTTGAGGGTTGACTGAGACTCTTTGACCGCTCTAACTTGACCAGCTGAGATGTAGATGATACAACAGTAAGAGTCTAATGTCCCTTGAAATCCTGTGAAGGCAAATCCGTAAAAACGCCCGCAGAAGTAGGATGTGCCGGCCTAAAAGGTGGCAAACAAATTGGCACAACGCAAATACGTCCAAGTGAAATGTCCCTCGTGCCCGGAACAGCTCTGACTATCTAGTTTTCCGGCCGGAACAGCTCTGACTGTCTAGTTTTTCGGACACAGCGTCCGTACACGTCCGAACCGAAAGCTCGCTGAGTGGAAGTCGTCTGCAGACTGACCGTTCCTGGTTTGTGCAGGAGCGGCCTGTGGCGAACGAAATGCCCAATTCATGGAAGTGAGGAATTAAAGCAGCCATGTGCAGGACGTGGCGATTCCTTGGGTCAGCCCAGCACCAGTGCGCAATGTGTCAGCTCTGCAATTATAGAAGCCCCCTTGGATGGCGGAAAATGCCATGGAGTGCCCCTGCCTTCCCTTGAGGGTTGATCGTGAAGTATTCGACCGTTCTAACTTGACCAGCTTGGATGTGGACAGCACCATAGCAGTGAGAGTCCCCTAGGAATGCTAACCTGATTAAACAATGCACGCTAAAGGAGGATGTGTCAAAGACTCGATAGTACCACACCTCGTGAAGCCATAGCACAGTTGAGTAGACACTCAACAGGCCACGTTTGCCAGCAGAGTGCGATGTGAGGTAACACGCACGAAGGTGAAGGTCACCCCGCGTGGTGTGTAACCACGGGAGAGAGGTTAGGTAGACGGGAGACTGGACTTGAGGCGTTCACATCGTTTAGAATAGCGTTAGGAGTTTTGCGTTCACTAATAGATAGAACTAGCATAGGGTTAGCAGTTTGTGTTAGATAATTCTGTGGCTGTATATTGTGTATTGCATTAGCGACTGTTTACCGCTTGTAAGCGAGCCAACGGCAATAAAATGGACCATGCATTTTGCCTCCCACACGACTTGCAAGTTGTCTTGTATGGGTGTGTGAGAAGTACCCGATAATGGCTGTCAGTTGAGTTGTTGACAGGCCAGGGTAATTGTGGTGTCAGAAAGTGGTGCTTGGACGAAAGCGCCAAGCTAATACCCACAGTAAAAGGGTAATTGTGGTGTCAAGAAGTGAAGCTTGAACGAAAAGTTCAAGCTAATCCACTCATTCACGGGCTCGAGACTAGGGTTTCATTTTTGTAGTAACGATAATTTGTGCAGACAGGAGAATTTGCGAGCTAGAAATATGCCTATCGTGACAAAATAGTGTTTAATTGTGTTTATGATATATTTATTGAATGAAATCATGTATTCTTCGAAGCTGTAAGTATTAATATTCTTATTTTCTTATATTTATTCATATATTTACCAATTTATTCTTGAATAAGCACCAAACATGATTCACGGCGCAGGAATACACAGGCAGCCGACAATATTGATTTTTGAGATCTAAAAATAGCGCTGCGCGATGACGTAGATTGATTGACAGACAGTTGTTCTGCGTCATTAGCATAAAGCAGTCGAGTGTTTACAAAATCGCTTAGCGGCGGCCCGCCTGAATCTGTGCTGTATATTGTTTATTATTTACTTATTTAAGTTACTAAATGAATATATTTATTTGTTGACACATTATTATGTTATTTTGATTTCTTTACAAGCATTTATTCATTTTTGGGTCTATTTTCTCTTTGCTTATCGTCACGATGGAACTATTTTCGGGCTAAGCATCTGATACTTAGCTGCACAACGTTTACAGAAATTAACTAGGTTGGTAACGAAAGGCAATGATTGTTTAAAACAAAGACAGGACATTGACATTAAAATTAATTAATACATATTCTAGGTGTTCGTAAGTCTGTCATTGTCTAAGTCATTGTCCTTAGTTGTCGAGTAAATCATATCGTTTAGTAGGCGTGTTTACTGCTGCCCTATATATCAGAGGGCAAACAACAGCTGTGCACATACACCTGTGGGCCAAATACCGTGTGCTACGTACGAAACGTGTCGCCACCCCAGTGTACCAAACAAGGTGACCTGTGTCAAAGGAGCTTCGTTCCCACATTAAGCTGAGTACACTTATATATTTTGTCATGCAATTTGATTAATAGTGCATCTCTTTTTCAGCGTGTAACGCGTTGACATATTTGTATACTCTGTTTTTCTGCAAGATAAATCTGGGCAGGGTAAAAACAGAAAGCACAACTGATAGTGATCAGATAAGAACAAACATAACATATCAAAGATAAATAACTGATTAAAGTCATCATTGCCTATCACTGTTAGCCAAGTACTAAAGTAAGATGGCAACTTTATCAGATTTCATAAAAGCAGGCAAAGAACTGGAATTAACAGGAAAAGAACTACAACAATATGCTGATCAGAAATTTAAAGAAACAAAAGAGGAACAAACACGAAAAGAGAATGCGGAAAGGGACGAACGCGCACGAGAAAGAGAACATGATAAGGAGATGAAACAAAAACAATTAGATCAAGAGAAAGAATTAAAACAAAAGGAATTAGATCTAAAGCAAAAAGAGATAGATGAAATGGCAAGAGTTAAAGAAAAACAAATTCAAGTAGAATCAGAGACACAATTAAAGATGAAAAGCATGGATGTAGACTCACACGCAGAGATCTCTGCCACTAAACTAAGAAGTCAACAAGAGGAAAATAAGTTCAACAAATACAAAAATATTATCAAACCATATTGTAAAGAGGACTCCATATCTGCCTGGACAGAGAATGTAGAGTATCAATTTAAATATCACCAAGTTCCTTTAGATATGTGGGCTCCGATTTACATGAAGAATCTAAGTGGTGAGCCCCTTAAAGTAATAGAGTCTATTCCTATTGAACTTAGATCTAGCTATCAATACATCCATGATAGGATTATGCAGCACTTTTTACTTGATGCCCCTGGGTATCAGGTTCAGTTCTCAAATTTAAAACCTAAACCTAGTGAAACTTTTATAGATTATTTTTCAAATGTGCAGAGTGTACTAAACAGGTGGCTTAAAGCAGCTAACATAGGAAAAGACTTTGATAGATTAAAAAACCTAATAGCTATGGACAAGTGTATATCTACTATACCTTCTCCTTTTGCTAAGTTTTTGCAGCAGTCAGACATTGAAAACATCGAGCAGTTCGAAAAAAAAGGCTCAGCATATTTTTCTTCTAACAGAGAGGTTTTTAAGACCTCAAGTGACTCTGAGATAGTTTCCTTTGTCAAAGACCAATCAAAAAACTATCAGGGTAACAGAAAACCTTTTCAGAAGTATGATAAGAAAGACAGAAAAGTTTCCAAATGCATGTACTGTCAACTAATGCACGACACTTATGCTATGTGCGACAAATCGCCGAATTATCCGGCGCATCTTGAAAATGTGATCAAGAAGCAGCAAAGCAAACGGTCTGCATACAGGCGTGCAATCAAATGTTTTTTTTTGTTCCTCTTATGGCCATTATTCTAATAAGTGCCTTGGCCGCCAACGTTTGAAAGCTAACAACGCTATGTTGATTGACACCTCTTCAGATAGTGGTAGTGAGAATGAGTGTGAGATTGAAAGTGACTTACCAACTAACCAAGCAGAGGATGTGTGTGCTGCTAACGATATATTAAGCTTTGACAGCTGTGAACGATGTCACCAATTCCATGCAGACGGAATACTAGAATGTGGACATACAGTACCATGCTCATCTGAGAGTGTGAATGCAGCATTAGCCTCCAGAGGCAAGTTAGTGTTCCACAATGCAATGGTCAATGATGTACCATGCCAATGTTTGCTGGATAGCGGCAGCACCCTTATTGGTCTTCGAAAAGAACTAGTGAGTCCGGGTGATTACACAGGTGACACTGTGAAATGCCGAACCTTTTCGGGTAACGTTGAAATTTACCCTTTGGCAAAAGCCCGTATTGATTCTCCTTTTCTTTCCGGTACCTTTACTTGTGCAATACTTAACAACCCTTGTACAGATTTAATTTTGGGGTGCTTACCTCAACTGAAACAATGTACTAGTGAAGAAATAGTTGCATGGGAGAAATTAAATGCAGCTAAGGCAACAACCAGAGTTGACACTTCAAAACATCATGACCCATTGCAAAATGAGGCACTACTAATGCTTTTTCCAACCAGCACAGATGACAAAAACACACAAAAACTTATACACCAGCAGAAATCTGATTTTAATGTGTCTCCATACTTAAAATTGTCAAGAGGCAAAGCCAAAATGACCAAGAATGCATCTTGGTTCGTTAGACGTAATAATGGCATTTCAACTACATGTCATATTACTAGTAACCATGAACAGGTGTTACTTGAACAACATCAGTTAGGTGTGCTAAACAATGCACACAAAACACCATGTGCGGGTCATCGTGCATACAGCAATGCCAGGCCAAGTTTTTTCAATAACAAATTATTTTGTCATGATCTATTTGCTGGTAATGGCTGTCATCAATTGATACAAAAGTTGAAGGGTAAACATCCTACAGCTGAAATACAACCCTTTACACTGGCACCCAAGCCATTTGATAGAGGAAGGGTCAGTTCTACCACAAGCACACAAACAAATGTGCGAAAACAAGTAATCTGGAACTTGATCAAGACAGATTTAGGCTACTTCCATACAAACGAAATGGCAAGGACCATTCAAAGTAGCACATAACCATGGTACATGTTGACTATGAAATATCGATAAACAGACACTTAGAGATATTCCATGTCAACATGCGGAAACCTCACTTTTCAAGACAAGAGACAGAAGTAGTGAGAGACGAACAGAATGCACCAACACCAAGTGATCAGACAACAGACATACACAACGCAACTACACTAGTTAGTGAGACTGGCAAATCCGACGAGGGGCATACATGTAGTGAACTTATAGAATACACATGAATAAATCAGAATACTGATGACTGGACAATACACCTACTGAAACTGAAACATGCCTTTGACAGAGTGCGACACTTCGGTCTCACGGTCAAACCAGCAAAGTCAAATTATGCCTAAAATAAATTCATTTTTGGGTCATGTCATTTCTCAAGTCCAACTGTAGACTGACCTGAAAAGTAGTACCAAAATTATGAATCTGACCATGTCTAACAGAAAGAAACAGGTCAGAAACCTTTTGGGATTAGTAAATTACTCAGAAATTACAAATATATTTTCCAATGTCTTAAAATCTTCTGGAAATGAAATGTGAAAGATGCATTATTAATTCCTGCATTGTCAAAATTGAAGATCCTTTTTTGTAAATATTCCAATCCCTCCGCTTGCCTAATCCTAGGCTCATTTATTATCTTAGGTCATATGCCAGCAGAATCTCCATCACTGCAGTACTAGGCCAATTTTTTTTTTTGAGGGCATCTTCCATCCGCTTTGCTGCGTGATCAGTAAGATCACACATGCTGAGTCCAAAGATTCCATATCACAGTTGCAGCCCTAGGCGTCATCTATACGGTGAGAAGGCTCCATCGAGTTCTGACGGATGTTCACTGCTTTGTCCAGACCGACAACTCCCTGATCACGGTCATACATAGTGGTGTGCATCAAAATGACCGGATATTCAGGTGGTCACTAGTTTTACCATCTGGGGTAAAAATACCTGAAATCCAACAGTAAATGTAGAGTGATGGTTGGTACATGAATATCTGATAATATAAGATGTAAAATAGCTTACATACATATCCACATTGTTGGTGTAGTCATGTACCAAAACAATGAACTATCATGTGTCCGTGGACATCAGATTAAGAACTGTGCTGCTATACTTAGATACCACCGTGTGAACTAGGACAGCTCATTTCCAACTAAGCTCCATTCCGGTGTATCATATATATGAACCGCAGAAAACAGTGTCAGAACAGTGCTTAATTACAGACACGAAAAGACAGAGCTACAACACCAGCGAACTCTACACGTGCACTACCGAGAGAACATTAAGATGACTGTGTAATGTATTTCAGATACCCAGGCAAAGTGTGTGGTTATATTATGCCTATACAACCATTGCACATACATGAAGGCAACTACTAACCTGTGTAAACCAAATACTATGTATATAAACTTATTGTGATATGTAATATAATATTTTAAGATAGTGATAAATTAGATGTAGGTTAGGAACTATAACAGTTCTCATTTATTTTAATAATGTAGTTAGTACAGTAATTAACCCATTAAAATTAGATTAGAATATTAGTTTAGACATAAGAATAGTTTGTTACAAGTTAAATTAAATTTATGATATGAATAGTACCATTTAGATTGTTATATTTCACTTAGTTTCATTGTAGTTAGTTTATTCCATCTTAATGAAACCATACCATCTTTCAAATATTACCATTTATTAGTATCATCATTTGACATCATAATAGATTAAAAAGAGTAGATAAGGTAACATACAGCATTTACACCAGTTAGATTAAGAACATCACTCATATAATTCCTTTGTGCATTTAAAAACATTATTTAGCATAGTATTTAGAAAAGTACATAAATTGTGGTCACATAATCCATTTAATTAAGTTACATAACTCACATCACAACAATTGCATTTAAATAGTTAGATTACATCACTTAGATTAGAAAAAAATAAGAAGTAATATAATCATATCATATAATTAACATAACAAATTTAATAAATTTAGGTAACACATTAAATACTTAGTTATAGAATTAGAATGGTATGTTAGAATGTAAAGTTTTCGTTAGTGAAATTGTGTTAGTGTGAATGTGTTGTCTGTAATATAGTTTAGAACTTAGATTACAGTATTTTGGGTTTCATAACAAGTGAATGTAGTCACGAATTAGTGTTATACACCTGTTTGTGGCCACATTGAACCAAATTATGACACTCAAAAAACTAACATACATACACATAGAATTTATAAATAGAGGATAGAAATTAGATTAGTAGATTTATTACATCCAAACACACAAACAAACAGAAAAACAAACATATAAATTGCATACACTATTTGTAAATCAAAGACAGATAACTATGGGGCCAGGGGACATAATAGACAACGAAGAACTAAATTAACAGTGAAATAAAGTCTTACGCGCGGAAGCGAAGGAGGTAAAGCATGTCGCACACACTCTTGTAGAATGGTTGTTAAATATTATATGGGGGACATGAAATAATTCATGTGTTGACCCTAAGAAAGTCAACTTTGTATGGGTAGTAAGTTAATTTACTATGTGAGGGCAGGTCTTATAAGACAACGGTCCGGTTCAGACATACCTCTGATAAATATAATATAGCATGTGAGAAGGGGCTCACGCCAACCAGTCAAGTTTGTGGCGATTGCCAGTAGCCAAGTAAGGCTTTGCTACATTGTGACAATAGTTATTAATAGTCTATTGGAATACCCAAAGCCAGGTTATCTAGAGTCTTTGACAAAAATTAGAGACACTAATTTTTTGTTTAGGAACCTCTTGCGTCACAACCAATGAGTGAAAGTTGATGACGCAACACAAGAGGGGTGGGTGTGTGTCAAAGACTCGATAGTACCACACCTCGTGAAGCCATAGCACAGTTGAGTAGACACTCAACAGGCCACGTTTGCCAGCAGAGTGCGATGTGAGGTAACACGCACGAAGGTGAAGGTCACCCCGCGTGGTGTGTAACCACGGGAGAGAGGTTAGGTAGACGGGAGACTGGACTTGAGGCGTTCACATCGTTTAGAATAGCGTTAGGAGTTTTGCGTTCACTAATAGATAGAACTAGCATAGGGTTAGCAGTTTGTGTTAGATAATTCTGTGGCTGTATATTGTGTATTGCATTAGCGACTGTTTACCGCTTGTAAGCGAGCCAACGGCAATAAAATGGACCATGCATTTTGCCTCCCACACGACTTGCAAGTTGTCTTGTATGGGTGTGTGAGAAGTACCCGATAATGGCTGTCAGTTGAGTTGTTGACAGATGTGTTGGCCTATGGATCTCGGTCCAAGGTTGCCTAACGAGACACACCGCAATTACGTCTGAAAAAACACTCCGGATGAACACAGAAGTTTGTAGCGTGAACAGCATGTTCGGAATAACGGCGGCCGGCTTTGTCTCAGAAATGACTGGATTGCCTTATGCAGAAATGTGTGTCTACTGGTTTTCTAGTGAATGCCGCTTCCATCTACAATAAACTGTATTTTTCGTGGAGGCCTTTTTATTGGCATTCTGACGGCGGCATTATGCACAGTTTACCTGTACGGGCTGTTGGTTTGTCCTGACTCCGGTCTGTTCCACTTTTCACATGGGGCCATGAGGAGTATTTTGTGTGATATTCACTGGCACAGGAACGGAGCATAACGAGGACGACCCGTTGCCGTGAAGTTGGAACCGCGACTAATGACTAATGTAAAACCCATCTTGACGCGGATTCGAATCCATGATCACCTGGCCGACAGGCCAATGTATTTTTGGTCTTTCAATGGAATTATGTTGTCACTATCACCTTGACACAGACACGTCCCAGCATTGTGTCCTGCATCTTCTTGGTGCCTTCAAACAGATCTATTCCAGTCCATCTCTTGTGTTGTCCACCTACATGTAACATTGTCTTCCAGTTCATCTCTTGATGTTGTCCACCCACATGTAACATTGTCTTCTAGTCCATCTCTTGATGTTGTCCAGCCACATGTAACATTGTCTTCCTGTCCATCTCTTGATAATGTCCACTCACCCACATGTGACATTCTCTTCCAGTCCATCTCTTCACGTTGCCCACCCACATGTAACATTGTCTTCCAGTCCATCTCTTGATGTTGTCCACCCACATGTCACATTGTCTTCCAGTCCATCTCTTGATGTTGTCCACCCACATGTAACATTGTCTTCCAGTCCATCTCTTGATGTTGTCCACCCACATGTCACATTGTCTTTCAGTCCATCTCTTGATGTTGTCCACCCACATGTCACATTGTCTTCCAGTCCATCTCTTGATGTTGTCCACCCACATGTCACATTGTCTTCCAGTCCATCTCTTGATGTTGTCCACCCACATGTAACATTGTCTTCCAGTCCATCTCTTGATGTTGTCCTACCACATGTAACATTGTCTTCCGGTCCATTTCTTGATGTTGTCCACCCACAATTAACATTGTCTTCCAGTCCATCTCTTGATGTTGTCCAATCACATGTCACATTGTCTTCCATTCCATCTCTTGATGTTGTCCACTCTCAGTTAACATGCTCTTCGTCATGCCTGCATCCGTTTATATTTTTCCCTCCAGCAAACTTGTATGAAGAAACTGTCTATATGTGTGTGTTTAATTTACCTTAATTGTCTGACCGTAAACACGTCAGGACTAGTTTAATTACCCACATGTTGCGTAATACGTCTGTGTTATAATAAGTGTGCAACAGTAAATAAATGCCGATGTTTATAAAGACGCTACCTATACACTATATTAATTATTTCTACTGTCTAGGCCAGTGGTTCTCAACCGGTGGGGAATTTCCCCCCCCCCCCCCCAGGGGGGAATTTTAGGGTTTCTAGGGGGGAATTAAGATTATTTCAAGATCGCGTTACTACAAGAACCGATCACTTGATATTGTTTTTCCTTTCATACTTTACGGTTCTGTAAGTCTCAACCTTCTAAAATTCATTTTATAAAGCAAGTAGACCCACAAATCACGTTTTATGAGGACGTCTAGACTTGTTTTAGTATGTGCTATTAAATTTAGCTTCCATTATTACGTATACTGTGTAAGAGGGGGGTGGGGGATTTTTAAGTAGGAAATACGAAAGGGGGAATGACGTTCTGAAAATATGGTGAAGAGATGCACGGGCCAAAAAAAGGTTGAGAACCACTAGTCTAGGCCAACCAGCGGTATGGCGTTGGTGGTAGTGAAACCACGGTTCACATTTCCCCGATATACGGAATCGAGGGTTGCGAAATCAGTCTCGAGCTATTAGGAAGCGGACTGCTTTGGTTTTGTGTTGATGGTTTGATTTTCCAAACCAAATTGATTACGATGTCGTGTCAACTGCCCTGCCATGTCACGAGGTACTTAGAAATAATAGATTGGCACGTGTATAGGCCACCTCGAAGAGGAACACTGGGGGTGAAAAGCGAGGCGTGAAACAGTCTATAACTGATCGCCTCTTGCACGAGGAAAATAATCGGCGACCTCATGCAGCTAAAACTAAAGGAGCAAGGAATCTAGTTCGGCACTAGCAGGAACAATCGTGGTAGAGGTAACAGTATGGGCATGCTGAACTATCTGGCCACAGGAACTAGAAGCATCCGCACTCTTGGATGCAGCCGAATCTGTGCGATGGTTAAGTTTTGTACAAAACTGTTAAGCGCAGTCAGATATTCTGAATGGAGATGCAATATTTATATGCATGTCTCCTCAAAGTGGGATATTCATCACTGCTTAAGTAAAGTTTATAGAACCCAAGCTGTGGGCTGTTTGCCACGGGACCACTGGAGTTAACGATCAGATGATAGATTTACAGAGACAGCTGCAACTTTTTGTTGATAGGGGGAGGGGGGGGGGGACACTTCCATCGGATAAAACGAAACCAAACGTCCCTGAGATTTCCCCAGGACACAGGAAAATTGTCGGCATGTTATTTTACCCGAATCGCAAGATGAAAGTAAAAACGCCGTCTTGATTTGGTTGCCGCCAAGACCACCTTTTGTTGACAGCGAATGACGTCACTCGGACAATCTCCGACTGGAGGAAACATAACTTATTTGCCGCCAGTGTGAAAAATGGAATTAAACTAGACTGAAGTGTTTGGCTAGCTCTGTTCTAAATTGGAAAGAATCTATTGTTTTCTGTGTCAATTAAAGTTGATGAACATGTGTCTTTCATGGCAATGTGTATATTCGATTCAGGATAGAGCTGGTGTACATAAGGTATTCACTAGATAGCGTTTAGGTATAAGTAATGTAGGATAGTCTAGTGATAGATAGAGTGTAGGACTTGAGCATAGTGTTGTTGCTTTGTGGTTAGGTATTCTAGGAGTGTCGGCGACAGTAGGCAATCGCGTTGTTAAACTAACTAGTGTGAGATGTCAATTAGCTCAGCTGGTTGAGAATAGTGTAGTGGGATGATATTTAGAGAGATTGGGGATGGTTGGGGGATGGGGGAAATGTCCAATGGTGGGATCTTCCAGTGGGGTGTCTACTGGGGTTCGGCTCTTTAAATTTGCTCTTTCCTTGTCTGACCCTAATTCAGACTGATGTGATGAGCTCCTCTGTCCCATGACAGAGTTTAGTTCACTGTTATGTATCTGAGTGAGGTCGTCGGCCTGCACTCATCTAATAGGGGTCAGTGTCGGATCGCACTCACCAGGTGTGTTCTCTCTTTCACAGGCTCCACTCCGGTTATGAAGAAGAAAAGCTGAAAATTCACTGTTTAAGATTCTGGATGATTCAGTGAAGGAAGTTTTATTCAGAGTTTTGTTCCCCCTGGGCCCATAATCAAGAGGGTCTGAAGGAACATGGCTCTGTTGAGCAGAAACAGATAACTATCTGGAAATGACTCCTTAGTGATAGGGTTCACGGAAGTTGAGTGAAATCATTTTCCATACCACATGTAAAAAGAACAATATGAGTTATAAGGGGAACAGGAACAACGAACAAAGCGTTCTTCTCAGTTATTAGATTCCTGTGGAACTGTAATCATTAACTGTGTAATCGTGAAACTCTAGAACATTTAAGAATGAATCATTTTGTTTCAAGTGACAGTGATCTGTGTTTTCACGATACAGGGATTGTTAAATCTCAGAACGGTAGGGACATTTAGTAACATTGTGTGTGATCGATTCAGGAGCAGTATTGGACTATATCCGTGATTGGTGACCAGGTATTTGGGTTATCAAAGAGCTACCGGAGGAAGTCAACATCTGGCAGGAGGGATACATCGTTTGGTGAGGTCATTGTGTGCTGAACTATGATGATGTTGTGTAGTCCTTACAGGGATGATCAGACTTTGCTCCTGAGCTGTCCGGTCTGATTCTGCAGACACACTAGAGTATACGACATACATTCTACACATACACTTCGCACATACATACACTCTCCTTCATTAAATTAAATTGTTATTAATGTTTAGAAGCTAGAGTTGTGTAGTATGTTGTTTTGGGGAAGAATGAGAGGGGGCATGATCCAGTGGTGAGTGGTGAGAGAGAAAGAGGTATCCAGGATTAACGGGGTCTTGTGGACGGAATCTAGTGGATTCTCCAGAATAATGATATGGGGTTAAAAAGAATGTGAGTGTTGATTCCCCTCACTCCATGGACGACACTATCAATAAATACACGACACTGTTGTTGTGGTTAGATTTCAGCTTATCATCACATTGCAGCTGAATGATTGCCTGCGGTAAGTTATCAGGCGCATCAGCTGGTTCCATATTTAACGTTAAAGCAAAGATGTTCAATTCAAATTGTTTGCTTATTACGTCTTTGAATCGTCCTTTAACTGTCTCAGTAAGTTTCCCACATCCACCAAGCATATACAATTGTCGTAGATGGTTGCTATCCTTCCAGCTTGGGGACATGTATCTTGTTATTCCTCTAGAGTTGCGCTTTCCGCGGCCTTAATTTACCTTCAAAGCTGAGCAACCGACAAGGAGCATACGTATCTATCCAGTTATAAAATCAGACACATAATGTCAATGCCTTAATGGACTTTCCTTTCTTGTTCCTTAAACTTTAAGTTATCATTATGTTTCACTTAATATGAATGTATGTTGCTATGGAAAGAAAAAGTCATTAGTTATTAGTCGCGTTTCCAACTTCACTGCAAATGGTTGTCTCCATTATGCTCCGTTCCTGTGCCAGTGAATATTATACAAAATGCTCCTCACTGCCCCATGTGAAAATTGGAACCAACAGCAGTCTCGGCAAACCAACAGCCCGCACAGGTACGCTGTGCATAATGCCGCCGCCAGAATGCCAACACAAACGTCCGTCACGAAAAATACAGTTCGTCGTCGATGGAAGTGGTAGTCACTTGAAAACCAGGAGCCACACATTAGTGCATAAGGCAATCCAGTTAGTTCTGCGACAAGCCGGCCGCCATTATTCCGAACATGCAGTTCACTCTATAAACAACCACGGATAGATGTAAAAGCATTTCACACGAAATTCACAGCTCACATTGTCGCGAACCGCGCTCAACTCAGTAGCAAGCCGACGGAACCATACACTTCCAGCCCAGCATGAAGACAATGCGAATGCAAACGGTAGCCACGAGAATAAACACCTCAGAGGCCTTAGCTGTTTATCTGCCTGTCCTCCATGTTGGGGACCGGAAGTCCAAATCTATGCTACGGAAAAAAAGCTCCTAGATGCGTTGTATGTTAAGTCTTGTCTGCAGCTGTCTGACATGGCCAGACGTAATGATTTCCCTGCCTTCTATGGCCCGCTGGCCGGACATTCTTCGGCCCTGACATGCGGCGTGTACCATGTCATCATCATCATCATCATCATCATCATCATCATCATCATCATCATCATCATCATCATCATCATCATCATCATCATCATCATCATCATCATCATCGTCGTCGTCATCATCATCGTCATCATCATCATCATCATCATCATCATCATCATCATCATCATCATCATCATCATCATCATCATCATCATCAAGTAATGTGTAGGCAATTGCACATGCCATAAATGTAATATTATCGCATATGTGTATATTAATGCATTTGTTGTATTCGGAATTTTAAAGGAAAACATGAATTTAAATTTTTAAAAAAAAATGTTTTACAGGCCAAATAATCTGACAATTATTATTATTTATTATTTATTATTATTATTACTTATTATTATTAATACGTTTATTACTACTGCTACCATTATTATTAATTTTCCCATTATTATATTTGGGTGTGGATGCAGGTGTGTGTGTGTGTGTGTTGCATGTATTTGCACACGCATGTGTACGAGTGTGTGTTTGTGTGTGTGTGCGCGCGTTTACATGCACTATGCCATAAATGTCATAATATAACTGTATATATGTATGTATTTGCTTTGTTCACACATGTGACACCTAACACTAACAAACGGCAACGCTCTGTAATATACACAAACAAAAGAAACACACATTACACCTTGTAAATATACATTGATTTGTATGAAATAAACGTTTAATAAAAAGAAAAAAGAAAAAAAAAAAGTGATGTGACTTGTGTGTTGGTTGACAAATTGCTACGTGTCGTGATTCACGTGGAAATATTCCATGGAATCATAGTCTACCACAAATTTGGGATCGTTGTCTTTGCTCGAGTCCCTGAGGCCAGTTGTGTATGTGGACGTTATGTTATATCTGTATGTGGAAGTTATGTTATATCTGTATGTGGACATTATGTTATATCTGTATGTGACAGTTATGTTATATCTGTATATTGTAGTTATATTACATCTGTATGTTGCAGTTGTATCAAATCTGTATGTTGCAATTGTATCAAATCTGTATGTTGCAGCTATATCGATATGTATGTTGTTGTTATATCAATCTGTATGTTGCAGTTATATTACATATATATGTTGCAGTTGTATCAAATCTGTATCATGCAATTGTTTCAAATCTGTATGTTGCAGTTATATCAATCTGTATGTTGCAGTTGTATCAAATCTGTATGTTGCAATTGTTTCAAATCCGTATGTTGCAGTTATATCAATCTGTATGTTGTAGTTATATCAAATCTGTATATTGTAAGTATATCAATCTGTATGTTGCAGGTATATCAGTATGTATGTTACAGTTATATCACATCTGTATGTCTCACTCATAAAACTGCTGTAGGGGTTTACGGCACTGTGGATCATAAGAGGCAGGACATGTTTGCGGCAAACAGCGAGACTCTGCAGCCCTTGATTGATAAGAAGAAGAAAGCTCTCTTAAGAAACAAGGAAAGACGAACGCGTAACACTCTGAATGAACTAAGGCAAGCTAGAAAGGATGTGCAAAAGGCTGCCAGGCAGTGTGCAAATGATTATTGAATCAAGTTATGTGAATCCATTCAAATCGCAAGTGATAAGGGAAACACCAGAAGCATGTATGAAGGAATAAAGAAAGCCTGTGGTCCAATGATCAAAAGAAGTGCACCATTGAACACCTTGACTGGAGAAATCATAACTGATAAGAAACAGCAGATGGACAGATGGGTAGAGCACTATTTGGAGCTTTACTCAAGTGAGACCAAACTAGCGGATGATGCCCTCAACGCCATAGAGGCTCTACCAACTCTTGACCACCTGGACACACTTCCCACCATAACAGAAGTTAAGTGTGTTATAAACGAACTTGCATCTGGCAAGGCTCCAGGTAAGGATGGGATTCCAATAGAGGTTATCAGGAGTGGGCAAGACGCACTCACTCTACAGATCCACCAGCTAATAGAGCTATGCTGGCGTGAAGGACAAGTCCCACAGGATTTCAAAGATTCAAGCATCATAACACTGTACAAGAACAAGGACGATCGGAGCGATTGCAACAATTATAGGGGTATCTCACTTCTGTGTATTGTTGGAAAAGTATTTGCCAGAATTGTTCTGCGCAGACTTCAAGTTCTAGGAGATCAAGTCTACCCCGAATCACAGTGTGGCTTTCGACAGAACTGGTCTACCATTGATATGATATTCTCATTGCGACAAATGCAAGAAAAATGCCGTGAACAGAATCAACCACTGTTTATTGCCTTCATCGACCCCACAAAGGCATTTCATTTGGTCAGTCGTGAGGGTCTGTTCAAGGCACTAAAGAAGATTGGCTGCCCACCAACTCTTCTGTCCATTGTGGAATCGTTCCACACAGGCATGAAGGGTATAATCAAGGTTGATGGTGCAACTTCTGAAGAGTTTGAAATCAAGAGTGGAGTTAAGCAAGGTTGTGTACTAGCTCCCACCCTCTTTGGAATATACTTTTCACTTCTACTGAAATATGCCTTTCGCGATCAGGATGGTGGTATATACATTCACTCACGCTCAGATGGCGGCCTCTACAATGCTCAGAGATTGAAGGCCAAGACCAAAATTAGGAGGGTACTGATCAGAGTGTTGCTTTTTGCAGATGATGCTGCAGTTACGACCCACTCTGAGGAAGAATTGCAATGTCTACTATCTGCATTCTCCAATGCTTGTTCTGAATTTGGTTTAACAATTAGCAAAAAGAAGACACAGATTATGTCACAAGGTGCACATGGGGTACCATCAATCTTTATTGACGACGCCGAACTAGAGATGGTAGACCATTTTACATATCTAGGATCAGTGGTAAATAGCAAATTATCCCTAGATAAGGAAATCAACATCCGGATTGGTAAGGCAGCAACAACAATGAACAGGTTAAGAAAAAGAGTCTGGGAGAACAGGAAGCTTACTGCTAAAACAAAAGTCCTTGTCTATCAAGCCTGTGTCCATAGTACTCTTCTTTATGGCAGTGAAACCTGGACAATTTACTCACACCAAGACAAACGTTTAAACAGCTTTCATATGCTGTGTCTGAGAAGAATTCTTGGTATTAAGTGGCAAGACAAAATCACAAATACCGAAGTATTGGAAAGATCAGGTTGTGTGACGGTTTATTCCATGCTGTCTTCGTAGACTTAGATGGATAGAACATCTTAGAAGGATGGATGATGGTAGAATACCAAAGGACATCTTTTTGGGTTAATTACAGATGGGTAAGAGATCTCAGGGTCGGCCTCTACTACGATACAAAGATGTGTGTAAGCGGGACATGATTGATACAGACATTGATAATGCACATTGGCAGCAAGTCGCCGCTGAACGTTTTGCATGGAGGGCAAACATCAGAAATGGAATAAAGACAAAGGAGAACATTATTGCAGATAAGTCACACACCGAGAGTGTGAGACGTAAGATGGTACATGATGGTGGAAATGACCACGTGTTCACATGCACCCATTGTGAACGAACATTTACAGCGCGAATTGGCCTTATCAGTCACATTCGCTACCACCATAGGTAAAAGTTATTATGCTTTTTTAAAGCACAAACTATCGTCTGTCAAGACGGCAAGGTGCCAATGGTATGTTTCACTTACATCAATCTGTATGTAGCAGGTATATCAATCTGTATGTTTCAGTTACATCAATCTGTATGTTGCTGTTATATCAAATCGGTATGCCACAGCTATATCAATCTGTATGTTATAGTTATATCAGTCGGTATATGACAGTTGCTGTTTCCCGTGATACTGCATTCAAATATACTCTTCTGTATCAACCAGAAGGTGAAGTGAGTTGACTCAAGGGCCGACAACACAGTACAAGGGACATTCCCATACTCACCCCAGGCATTAGCGAGAACTCACGTTACTCACGTCAACACTAGGTAGCGTGGCAATACAAGCCCACACAAGGCCGGAGACCAATACCAGATCAAACGTAAGTGTCAGAAGCTGTTACTGTGACCAATCATGCATGGTTATTGGTTAATGTAGAATATACATAGGGTTGTCAAATGTGTGGGCACCAAAAGGAGGACATAGTAAGACCAACAAAAAAAGAAAGAGGACAAAGGAGGACATATTGCATATTTCATTTGAATCCTTCCAGATTAAACCCACAATCAGAAATATTTTATTACAATAGCTGCCAATAAGTGTATCTTACGCTTAGTCAATTGACCAAGAAAAAAATCATGTTAAAAAATAAATATGAATTCAATGGAGTCCTTTTTCAAAATGCCAGAAATCATTATTTAAACAGCCGATTGTACACTTATTACCTTATAATCTTTATTATTTACTCATAACATAATTAAAAAAAAAAAAAAAAAAAAAATTAAAAAAAAAAAAGAAAAGAAAAGAAAAACAAACATAAAATATAAGAAAAGCCGGACATTTTAAAGGTTGTTAGCTTTGCCTGCCGGACGGAGAATATTAGGCTCTTTATGCCGGACGTCTGGCAACCCTAAATATAAATCATATAACTCGGGACAAACTCATTGGTGTCCCGCCTTCCTCAGCAAATCTTGCAAGGTGTAGTTGCTGTGTGCCCTAGTGTGTTGCCACGCAAGTCATAAACCGCGTATAGATCTCTGCTAATCGTGAATGCGCGAAATGAAAAAAAAAAAAATAACAACAACAAAAAATACAACAACAACAGGGTTCTGGCTATCCAAAATGATGTGGGTGCCATTTCCCCGAGATGGTTATCTCTCCATCCTATCGTATCTGGTGATCATCATCATCATCATCATCATCATCTTCCACTTCTGCCGTCAAGCGTCGTGGGGAGGAATAATTTGCGTTCCAGCGCCCGGTGGACGGCACTGGATAGTGTCATTCCGTGTGGTTGTACAATGTCTTTGATGTCGTCAATCCATTTTCTTCTTGGACGTCCTCGTGGTCTCGTCGCAGATGATCTTTGATGTAAGGCCAGTGATGGTAGTTGCTGATGTTGCATTCTAACAACATGGCCAAACCACTTGATCTTCTGTCTTTCAATAAATGTGGCACAAGGTGTTGATCCCACAGTCTGTCTGATAGTAACATTTCTTACTCGGTCTCGGATTGTTAAGTTGGCAGCTCTCCTCAGGCATCTCATTTCGCAGGTGTTGATCTTGCGAAGGTGTAATTTGGATAAAGTCCAGGTTTGAGATTGGTAGCATAGGGTTGGTGTGAATATGCTGTTTATTATCTGTCGTTTTGCGGACATGGGTATGTTTGGATGTTTCAGTAAGGGTGACAGTTGATATGTAAGTGCACTAGCTTTTTGACATCTGATTTAAATTTCTCTGTCTAATCTGCCATCTTCTGTGATCATACTTCCAAGGTATTTGAATTCTTTAACTTGTTTCAGAGGTGTGTTATTTATCTGTATACTTAGTGGGCCTGGCGATCTGCTAACTTGCATTACTTCGGTTTTGGCTGTGTTTATACTCATATTGTATCTGCTGCAGGTTGAACTCAGATTAGTAATATGATTTTGTAGTCTGCCCTCGTCGCTGTAAAACAGGCACTGATCATCTGCAAATAGAAGTTCATTTATTCCCTGTGGGTCAGTTGTTTCATCTGGAGTAAAGAGTTCTAAATTTTCTGAATCTGGTCTGTCGAGACTTGCTTCTTTGGAAATTCTGTCCATGTAGATATTGAACAGCAGGGGAGAGAGTACACATCCCTGTCTCACTCCTGTATTGACTGTGAACATATCTGATATACCTTCCTGTGTTCTTACTGCACTTTGGCTCGAGTGGTACATGGCTATGATGTTTTCTAGCAGTTGCCCTTGTATCCCATAGTCTTCAAGGATGGTCCATAATTTGTATCTGTCTACTCTATCAAAAGCCTTTTCCTGATCTACAAACACAATATTCTGCTGGTCACTATATTCAATAGTTTTTTCACAAATTTGTCTAAGTGTAAATAATGCATCAGTGCAACTTTTACCTTTCCGAAAACCGAATTGTGCTTTGCTTAACTGTTGTTCAACTATTGGTCTAGCTCTTTGTTCCAAAAGTTTTGCATACATTTTCCCTATATGGCTCAGGAGTGATATACCTCTGTATGTTTCGCACTCTCTCATATTGCCTTTCTTTTTCCATATTGGTAATATTATTGCCTGTTGCCAATCATCTGGGACTTTTCTTTCTTCCCATGCTATATTAAAAAGTCTTGTTAGCCATTTAACTCCTGTTTCCCCACAGGCCTGAATAGCTTCTGTGGTTATTCCATCTGGACCTGGTGATTTGTTTTTAGGACTTTTCTGTATAACCGCTTTGACTTCTGCAGGTATGAAATTTGGTTCTTGCTGTCCCTGGCGTTTAGGCACAAAAGTGAGGTTTCCTATGTTATCTGTGGGGTTAAGTAGTTCTTGAAAGTATTCTGCCCACCTTGCTAGTCTTTGTTGTGGATTAAATATTGGTATACCTCTTTTGCTGTTTATGATGGTGGTTGGGTTGTAACATGCATCTGTTTCTAATTGTGGTGACACGTTTATAAAATTCTCTTGGGCAGTCTTTGCTAAGGGTCGCCGTATATTCTCCAGGATTCATCTTTAGATGCTCTAATTGTTCGTTTGGCATTACGTCGTGCTATTCTATAAGTAATATAGTCCTGTTCAGATTTAGTAGTGATCCACTTTTTGAATGCTACCTTCTTTTTGAATATGCTATCTTTAACTTCGTTGTTCCACCAGGCTGTTCTTAATCTTTTGTCCTGCCCTACTTTCTTTGTTCCACATTTATATTTCAGTGTGTCGAGCATGGCAGCCTTGAAACATGTCCATTCCTTATCTACGCTTGAGTGGTCATCGGGGATGTTCTTATGTAGGTTTTGGATTTCTTGATTGAATTCGTCTTTAACCGTATTTTCCTGCAGCCTCCTATAATTGATGACATGTGTTGTTACCTTTTTGTTTCTTATTTTCCTGTGTGGTGAAATCTTCTTCATTATGACTGGCTTGTGATCAGTATCAACATCTGTATTTGGGAGTGCTCTTGAATCCAATAGTAGCCATCTGTCTGATTTCCTAATTAGAATAAAGTCAATTTGAGATGCTTGGTTTATGTCATTCCATTTATACCAGGTTTTGGTGTGGCTACGACGATGTTGAAAAAAAACTATTTGCTATTATTAGTCCATGTTCCGAACATATGTTGAGTAGACGTTGACCATTGCTGTTACAATCAGTCTCTGTGTCGCTGAATGGCCCCATGCAATCCTCCCACGGTGTTCTTCGTGTGCCTATTCGTCCGTTAAAATCACCCATCACAACTAGTTCATCTGTCTCCTTGACATTATTTAACGTGTCTGCAAGTTTATCAAAATATTCGTCTTTGTCTTCGTCGCTGTAAGTGTCATTACATGGGGCGTATGTTTGTATAAAAGTTGTTGTTCTATTTCCTTCTTTGATCTGTACTAGTATTATCCTTTCTGATATAAATTTAGTGTTGATAATGGCTTTCGCTTTGTCTGGATGCAACAAAAAACCCACTCCATGTTTAGCTGTAGCTCGCTGGTCGACGCCACTCCATATAAGGACGTAACCTTCATGTGTTTGTTTCGTGTTCTGCCCCTTTTTCCTAGTGTCTGCGAGTCCTAATAATTGAATATTTGATTGTTTCATAAACTCTCCAAGAGCTGGTTCCTTATATCCTAGACCTGTAACATTCCAAGTTGCAAAAATCTCTTTTCTATTTGAAGTGTGTCGAAATGTCGTCGTTAGTCGCTTGTTGTGTCGCTTCGGTGTGTAGTTTCCGGCGTGAACGCTGATAGAGCTGCGTTTTTCTCTCAATTTCCTCCATAATTCTCGAGCAATAGTTCTTGAACAAATAAATTCCCTACCGGTTTGCTGGACCTGTCGTAGGTTCATCCTTATTTGGACAAATTGATGTTAAGAAACACGCACAGAACACATAATTAATCTCCGAATCGAGCGACGCGGTTTACACCGCCATCTTGGAATCACTTGGAATCACATTATAATAGACCAATCGACACTCGATGACAAAGAGGTCAAGCCTTGACCGTCTTTACTTCCAAACAATGTTATGATACCCACTTCAGTCCGGTACAAACTGGGAGCCCATTTCATTTAAAACAACGAACGAATCGATGGGGATCACCGGGTCTAAAGGCAAGAGTGCAAGCCACTTCACCACCGCTGGTTCCTCTACACTATGTAGTACAAATTACGCGGAGACTTCTAGTGTTCAAACCTACCCCTTAGGATTTGTGAGCCCGGAACTTCAAGGCACTTGACCACCCCGAGCACACTTACAATATTGCTATACTGTAATCTCGTTCACTAATTGGTGTGTTCCAGGTGTGAGGGTGTTATGTTATTGTCATCTAATCATGGAACAAACAAGCAACAAGAATACACATTCTTAAGAATTGCTAACTGATAATTTTGATTGCAAGAAGAAAGTGAAGAAATTGAGAAGAAGAAGAAGAAGAAGAAGAAGAAGAAGAAGAAGAAGAAGAAGAAGAAGAAGAAGAAGAAGAAGAAGAAGAAGAAGAAGAAGAAGAAGAAGAAGAAGAAGAAGAAGAAGAAGAAGAAAAAGCATTATGGGATATACTGCGCTGTCGACAGGTCTTAGTCAGATATGACTTAGCTACCGTATAACAGTAGACGGTACTACCTGCTTTCTGTCAGCGCCGAATGTTGGGCGGCGCTTACCAAACCCGACACCCCACATTGTGCCAACGGCTTCGGGCGGAAGAGCGCAATTGGGAGGGTACAAGCCTTACCCTGGTGCGAGGAAATGCAAGCTAAAGACAAAATGTCATGGCAGGGCAGACCAGGCCCTAAGCCTTGGTTGGCGGCTGGTCTAGGATCGAAGCTCCGACAGGCGGACAATTAGAGCATTGCTTTGCTGATCCGGCAGCTTCTACGGCTGGTCTTGTTCCAGATGTAGAGGTGTTACCTTTCCTCTGGAGTGAACTAGGCAGGCCGAGAGAGGGATCATGCTGCATGGGCAACACATGATCTCTATATTTTAGCCAAGGCTTCGTGCTATGGAGAGGCAATAAATCAGGAAATCAACATACGGATTGGTAAGGCAGCAACAGCAATGAACAGGTTAAGAAAAAGAGTCTGGGAGAACAGGAAGCTTACTGCAAAAACAAAAGTCCTTGTCTATCAAGCCTGTGACCTTAGTACTCTTCTTTATGGCAGTGAAACCTGGACAACTTACTCACACCAAGAGAAACATTTAAACAGCTTTCATATGCGGTATCTGCGAAGAATTCTTGGTATTAAGTGGCAAGACAAAATCACAAATACTGAAGTATTGGAAAGATCAGGTTGTGTGACGGTTTATTCCATGCTCAGTCTTCGTAGACTTAGATGGATAGGACATCTTAAGAGGATGGATGATGGTAGAATACCAAAGGACATCTCTTTTGGTGAATTACAAATGGGTAAGAGATCCCAGGGTCGGCCTCTACTACGATACAAAGATGTGTGTAAGCGGGACATGATTGATACAGGTATTGATAATGCACATTGGGAGCAAGTCGCCGCTGAACGTGTTGCGTGGAGGGCAAACATCAGAAATGGAATAAAGACAAAGGAGAAAATTATTGCAGATAAGTCACACACCGAGCGTTTGAGACGTAAGATGGTACATGATGGTGGAAATGACCACGTGTTCACATGCACCCACTGTGAACGGACATTTACAGCGCAAATTGGCCTTATCAGTCACATTCGCTACCGCCATAGGTAAAAGTTATTATGCCTTTTTAAAGCACAAACTATCGTCTGTCAAGACGGCAAGGTGCCAATGAAGTAAGAGGAAAAAAAATCCTCCAGCCGGATAGCAATATTATTTTAAGACACACAAAGTAAAGAATCTAAAAGGAGACGAAGAAGATAAGGAAACGGTTATTTATCAACACATTTTGTGTCGTTGGAGCCCTCATAAACTTTTTCTTCAAAATAATTATTGTATTGCTGTTTGTTTTTGAATATCTCTCCATTAGCCTTTCACTGTTATTAATTTTTGTGTCTTAATTTAATTGAGTAAATTGCGAGGATGTTCCTCCTTCGTTCCTCACTTTCTGGCCTCTCCTCCATGCTCCAACCTTCTGCGCTTCTTCTAAATCTCCTCCTTGCCTTTGTGACAGAATTTGTGACATGTCAATGACGAGCGTTCGGGCCTCATCACTTGTCACCTAAATCTCCGACAATCATCGGCAGACAGCTATAAACGAACCCATTTATGCCCTCCAAGGATCCGCGCAAAGACAAAAGATTCCCATTTTCACTCCGGAACCGTCAGTGCAAATTCGACTTCAAACGATGCACTAAATAAAACTGGAAACTTCTGAAGAACGACACCAAACACGTCGGCGAATCAAAAAGTGTAACTTCTTGCCTCGAGTCCAACACAAAGATTCTGAGCGAACAGAGGGCTGCAATTTGCTTCGTGGTTGAAGAAACCTGGATTTGGAAATAAAACATAAAGAAAATACTTGCAATTGTCTTACAAGCCATTATGAAAAATTATGGGATATTTCCCGTGATCTCTGTATAATCGTAGGAACCATCAAACACCGCGCGAAGACCAACACGCGGGGACTTCAAAGAAAGTTAATGGGCAGGCAAGGACAATATGCAAAGCCATAATCAACAATAGCCAGCCTGTAGTCGGGTAGAGTGGGGTCGGATCCCAGCGACTGGGGTCCGAGCGCTCAAGAACACCAGAATAGAGAATACATCCTTTTGTGCGTGGGGTTGTAGCGTTTTATTCTCCTAGGAGGTGATAGAAGAAACATTAACATATTGGTGGGTGTTGACAGGAGAGTGGCTTTGTGTTCCTAGAATACTGACTTTGTGGCTGTTGGGATGTGGGTCCAATCCTACACAGGCACGATCTAGAAGCTTTAAGCTAGTTGTGATATATATATATATATATATATATATATATATATATATATATATATATATATATATATATATATATATATATATATTAGGGCTGCGGAAGTTAACGATTAATTAATCGATTAATTGTTAATTGTAATTACGATTTTTTTTTTTTATCGAGTAATCGAAAACTTTTCTCTCATCACTTATACAATTGAACCGGATGTCGAATAATTGTCGGAGATTTTAAACATAGTGCTGCAAACACAACCGAGTTGCAAAATTGTACTGAGTCACCATTGTGTAAGCTGCATCAAGATGTACCAACAAGATGGAACAGTATGTTTATTATGCAACAGAGTCTTCTACAGATCAGGGAAGCATTAACTGTCTACATGTTAGATGAAAAGAAGCAATACAAAGGTCCAAAACTGTCAGATTCAGATTGGGAGAAGATTTCGAAATCTGTCAAAGTGTTTTGGATCTTATACTGTCAGACCACGGTCCTGCTTGGCGATCAAGATTTTGTTTCATGTAGCTGTGTATTGCCACTGCTATCATCGTTGACAAAGCATATGATGATACACGATGATGATCCGGGCTACATAGCTCAATTTAAGGCAGCGTGTATTAATGACTTCAGTGAACGTGTAGCTAATATGACAAGTATTTAAATACTACAGATTGCAAAAGCACTTGATCCACGCTACAAATACCTGAAGTGTTTGTCAAAAGATGCAAAAGAACGAACTTGGTCACGTATTGAACAACAAATAGCAGTTAATGTTCATGATGAGCAGATGGAGACTGCTGCAACAAATGATACTGATATTGACAATGAAACTATATATGAACCAGATGAAGAGAGTATTAAGCTAATTGAGTCTGAAATGGATAAGAAAGTTGCTGAATCAGTTCCTTGTGAACGATTGTTCAGCTCTGCTGGTTATATTGTTAAATAAGACGCGCTCGTCACTTACTGTCAAATACTGTCAACATACTCGTCTGTTTGCATAATTGGTTATTAGATGACACATGAACAAGACAATCTAGTGTTATTTCGATTTTTGACAAATGCAACTATAATGTGAGTTATATGACCATAATTGTTTTGCTTTAATCGAAATTAACGTTAATTATGTCATAGTGTATTGGATGAGACTGGATCAATGCGCACCACACAAGTGAAAAGGAATGGCAAT
This sequence comes from Cepaea hortensis, assembly GCA_963921405.1. Classification (NCBI taxonomy): domain Eukaryota; kingdom Metazoa; phylum Mollusca; class Gastropoda; order Stylommatophora; family Helicidae; genus Cepaea; species Cepaea hortensis. Next base: position 123,816,094 of record OY992883.1, read on the forward strand.
CAGTGGATGGAAAGATAAAGCGATATGTGCCCAGTAGTAAAGGACAGCGTTTGGTCATAGCCTATGCTGGTAGTACTCATAATGGCTTACTACAGAATGCTGGACTCGTGTTCGTATCAAAGCATACAGACAATAGATATTATCATAATGAGATGAATGGTAATGTATTTAGAGATTGGCTGGAGAATACACTACTTCCATCCTTTGATAGACCGTCTTGCCTAATCATGGACAATGCATCATATCACAATGTTGTTGCCAAGAACACAAAATACCTACGGCATCGAGCACAAAGGAAGCAATAAAGATATGGCTCCGAAGGAAATATACAAGGGTCTTCTCATAAGTCTTCAGCCTAATCATGAAGGAGTAGGCGGAGAAAATTGAAACTTTACACATGTATAGCTCATTCAATTTGTAATGGACATGTGAATTATTAATTTCCCTTCTCAACTGGTTTTCCCGATATGGTGCATGGCCCAACACCCTACTGACTAGATCTGCACATCCAACGGTTTGTCAGTACAATGGAGAAATCAGACGCCATGACTGATAAAATTCTTGATGTAACAGGGAAAAACATCTGCAGAAATACACAGGGAGACGGAGCCAGTGTTTGAGGAAGTCTGTCCTTCATATGCTTCTGTAAAAAAATTGGTGTTTGCTGTTTAAGTGTGGCCGTTCCCAAGTTTCTGATCTACCAAGATCAGGACGACCGTCCTGAGTACAATGATGCAAGTGCTGCAAAAGTGAAGAAAATCATAGACCAGGATAGGAAAATGATAATTGCAGAGATATCTGGTTCAGCAAAACTGAGTAAGAGTACAGTTTTTAGAATTTTACACAACAGACTGAACATGAGAAAAGTGTGTGGCCGTTGGACCCCTCGACTGCTGACATGTGAACAGAAACAAACACGGGTTGATTGCTGTGGCCAGTTGCTCAACATGTGGAGGTCGAAAAACATGTTGACGACCATGGTGAAGGTAGATGAGATTTGGATTGACTATTATGACCTAACATCCAAAATTGCCAGCATGCAGTGGAAATCCCCGGGCTCGCCAACACATGTCAAGCCAAGAGTACAAAAATCTGCAAGAAAACTTATGCTGACTGTTTTTTGGGATGTCAAAGGTGTCATATTGAAAGATTACATGCTTAATGGCAACACGGTTAATGGGCAGTACTATGTAAATCTCCTTATCAAACTAAGAAAGGCTGTGACCAGAAAACGAGGGATAGCGCATACACAAATTCTGCCTTTGCTTCAAGACAGCGCGCCCTCCCATAAAGCACGACTTGTGCTGCAAACTGCCAACGATTTGAATATTGAAATTCTTCCACACCCACCATATTCTCCAGATTTGGCTCCATCAGACTATTTTCTTTTCCCAAATCTTAAAAAAACAGCTGAAAGGAAATCGTTTTGACAGTGACGAAGATGTCATACTGGCTTGTGATAACTGGTTGAGTTCGAAAAATAGGTTGTTTTATTCTGAAGGTCTTTTCTAGATCATGCAGAGATGGCAGAAATGCATAAATTCAGGTGTTGGCTACATTGAGAAGGAATAAGCACTGTGCCAAATTTCAATTTTCACTGCCTACTCCTTCATGGTCAGGCTAAAGACGTATGAGAAGCCCCTTGTATACCATTTACAGAAACATATTTCAAACTACAGTTGTTGTCCCTTGTAAAACAGGCGCAAAAAAGCAAGAAATATCAAATTGGCAAGTTGATAGAAGAGCATGGCCATAGGTGCTTGAGACTTCCACAGTACCATTCACATTTAAACCCTATAGAGCTTGTGTGGGCTAAAATTAAAGGACAAGTGGCAGCTGACAATACTACATTCATATTGTCTGATGTTAAGATACTAACCAAGTCCACGCTATTAAATATCGATAAAAGTTACTGGGAAAATGTGATGACCATGTGTTGAAAGAGGAAGAGGACTATTGGAGAAAGGATGGATTGAATTTTATGCAACCGAGAGCAGTCATCAACATACTGGAATCATCCGACACAGATTAAGGTCTGGGCAGATCGCAGACCTTAATCCACGTGCACACTTACTGGGATATTTTGCTCCAACTATTCAGACGAATTGCAGGCCCTAAACATTACAGCATCAGCACACTGTCAATGGCAACAGTTTGTATTTTACAGTGATGAGTTTTCAATTCCGCAAACAACGGGTATTGAAAAAAAACAAAAAAAAAACACACACACTAAACGCATTGAATACCAACAGAAGAGTAATATTGCGGTGGAAACTGACATATTGTGGCATATCAAGAAACGTGAGACCAAACACGTTGTCAAATTAGGGGACAACACTCGTACATACGAATCAATATATAAACTTCAATGAAAAGAGGACCAACATCTTTGTCGTTAAGAAGACAGCCCACTACAGAGACACTGACAACTATTTTCATAGTGCAAAACAGGTAATCATGTTCCGTCTCTGAACGGTAAACAGCAGAGTAGACAATCTTTCACGAAGACTCAAAGCGGGTCTGTCACCCATGTGTACGTGTGAACAAACTACACAGACAACTGAACAGATCCTTAAAAATTGACACATGATGACTACATTGCGGTATCATTTCTGGTCACTACATACGCACATTAACTCACAGCTGTTTGGAAGCTTTCACGAACTCAATATAAAGAGCTAAATGCATCCTGGTCACATGACTCCTTGTGTACACATTATTAACCAGCAGCTGAAGAAACAAGAAGGAAACGAAAAAGAAGGCAAGAAATATATTCCTTCTACTTTCCTGTCAATTTACACATTATTTACCCCATGCCTCTGTAAATTCTCTGTCTTTACTAATATTACACATTGCACCCCTCTCGGGAGTCTCCGTGGTGAAGTGATCAAGCCGTCTGACTCGGACTCCGAAGGTTGTATGTTCGATTCCGGGCCGCGTCCTTCATTTCACGAGTGCATTTTTCAGAGACTCCCGAGGGTCGTCGCTGGAGCTACGGAGTTCGTGCTTTGTGCGACGCTTTCCGCGCTGCGGAAAGATACTGAGCCATATGGGATAAAAATCCGGTGCAATGCATTCGACCCTGTCGACTTTTAAGCGACTTTTTTTTTTATTGTACCCACTCCCATACGAATCTGGCTACGCCTTGTACTGGTGTCGTTACCTGAAATGACGTGCTTTACTGTAAGATTAGTTTGTTATCGTGAATTCACTACATTTTCGCCAAAACATCAAATAAATGTCGCCGCTTTCGATGATTTAAGTTGCCTTTGGTCCTATCAAAGACATATTCCTTGGGTAGGGGTAAATATAAGACGGCAGGAAAACTTTCATAATGATGCAAGAGACAGTTTTCATAAAAATTGATCGTGAATAAAGGCATTCATTTCTGAACAGACTATAGCAGCTGGCTGCTGCCACAACGGTACAAGCAGAGAAAGACTGGAGCTTTAACCCTCTCGCATGGTTTAATGACAGCCGGAAGTGGACTGTGTGTGTGGACTATGTGAGGTGCACTATGAGTGTGAACTAAGTAAGTGGACTATAGGACTGAACTATGGTAGTGGATTCAGAAAGTGGACTATGGAAGTTGAATATAGGATGTAACTATTGGAGTGGACTATGCACGTGGACTAGTAGTTTGAAATAACGAGGTGAGTTATGGAAGTGGACTAAACGTCTGATCTATGGAAGTTTACTACGGAAGTGGACTATGGAAATGGCTTATCGGTGTGGATTATGAAAGTGAACTATGGTAACGAATTAAGGAAGTGAACCTGTGGGGGTTGACTATAGAAGTGAACTATGGGAGTGCACAATGGGCTTTTTCTATGGGAGTTGACTATGAGAAGATCTCTGGCTGGTTCACAACGTTCGATCCATCTTCTCTAAGGGCTGGATACTGTGTTTAGTGTGGGTCAATGGTTAATGATGTTGGGGTGTGTGTCTATAGTTAATGATGCTGGGGTGTGGGTCAATGGTTAATGATGTTGGGGTGTGGGTCAATGGTTAATGATGCTGCGGTGTGGGTCAATGGTTAATGATGCTGGGGTGTGGGCTAATGGCAACTGGCGCTGGGGTGCTCTCACGGACAGTAGGTGTTGGTGTGACTATGGCGTGGTTGTATATTCTGTGCACGACGTTGTAATCATACCCAGGTTGAGTTTCTGGGCTGTTTTACGTCCAGTCCTCGTTCAGAATGCAATGGGAAACATTTTTCTGAAAGTCCATGCTGTGTGGCTTTGGTGATCATGTCTGTCCACAGCCTCCTGTCTCTTGTGCTGAGAATAATTTTTGATAGCGATTTTCCTCCCTGCCATGTGGTCAAACTGTCCAGCATCTTCTCTTTGGATTCCCCCCCCCCCCCTCCGCCTCTCTTCCCCTCCAGCCTTCCCGTTGCGACAACAGACTGTACCTATCTCCTTCTCATGACATAACCAAAGCATGTGGACTGTCTGTTTCTGACGCCAGTAACCAGTTTTATCTGTGACTTAACCTCTTTCCAGATATCTTCACTGCTCTTTCTATCCGTCCACACTGTCATCATTCTTCTATAAAACCACATTTCCGTACTTCTGCATAATTTCTCACTTGTGTGCTAATTGTCTATAATTCCCTCCACACACCAGGATTGGTTCAATACTGCTCTTAAGAAGATTGCAAACTACTAAACCTAAAATTGCTTAGAACATCAACCTGACGTTGAATGCGACGTCCTGCAAAGAACGGGCAACCTGTTAAGTTTACCATTGCCTTCTGAACGGAAGTTAACTTTTACGTTCTACTGACAGGTGCACGAATTTAACCAACTTCCATATCGTAAGCACACAGGAATGTTAATAGGAACGTTCTGACCGTTTAGGCCACACAGATCTGTGACTATGGCGTAGTCGCTTTATATTCTCCTATATCTCTGAGATAGTGTCTGCAATGTAATTACTTGTAATTACCTAAGACAGTCACGGCCAGGCTGATGTAGCCGCCCAAAGTGGGGTCGATTGGGGTCCCACCCACACCCCACCCACCTCCACTGCACACCCGGGGTAGGAGAATGTTGATGTTGAGCAAGGGAGATTGGGTAATGTCTATAAATAGTCTCATCTTGCACGAGCGAACACCAATGTGACGCTAGCAGGAAGGAGTGTGGTAGAGGCAGGAATAGAGGAGGCCCAACCAACAACCATATCCCGAGAAAGGCTGGGCACGCGTAGTCGTGGCTGGGTGAAGTGAAGTCAGAGGTCGGTAAAACATCTGAGAAAATGATGCGCTTGACTTGTGTCACCTGTGGTTGGGAGATGAGGTGTGCAGCCAGCGGGTACCACCAGATTGTCATAGACAAGGTTACAACGATGGCTGAATCAATATGTGCAGGAAGGCAGTCTGTTGGTATGTGTCTCTGTGTCTTTGTGTGTGTGTGTGTGTGTGTGTGTGTGTGTGTGTGTGTGCACATCGGTGTGTATATCTGTGTGAGCATTTGTGAATGTGAATGCGTGTATGCGCGTCTCTTCTCCACATATCCAACCTGTCTGGGGAAACAACTTAGTCAACTCCCACAGACCACTTCCACAATCCGAGGTCAGCGTGACTGAATGAATAAGAACGCTAGCTCTTAAACTTCTGGTGTGCTGATGCACAAGTACCTCTGAAGGTGGAGTGGGTTCTCCTGATGGCGTGAGGCACTGGTAACAGGGAAAGCTAATCCACGCGCAAAAATCAGCCCATTGCACTAGAAGTAGTAGCGCGTGTGTTGAAAGCTAGCTCTGTGTGTGGCTGTGTGTGTGTGTGTGTGTGTGTGTGTGTGTGCGTGTGTGTGTGTGTGTGTGTGTGTGAGAGATTTTGTGCCAATTTGGCTGGAGCTTTACCTCTCGGTGAGGTATTGGTGCACGATAAGTTAGATCAGATCCCTTGGGATCATGTGTATAGTATGGAAGAACTGATACACCATCATTGCTTGGAGAGAATGGTGCTGCAGGGAGTGCCCAGAGGATCTGTTCGACACTCAGTGCTCCCAGAAAAGGCCAGGCGGACAAATAACTAGATTGCAAATGGTACGAGTAGCATTGAGTCTCTTCGTTGACTGTTGAAGATGCGGACAGGGCGCGGATGAGAATGTCCCGAGTGCCGTGATGTCGGTTCGTGACTCGATTCTACACAACTCAACTCAGCTCAACTCAAGACAGCTCAGCTCAACTCAACACAACCTCAAGAAATGTGAGCTCATACCGAAGAAGATGGTGAACAAAAATGAACACTACAACTGGTGGCACGTACAAGCGATGATTAACAACAATGAAAACGTAAGGTGCCAGAAACGGCCTCCCAGGCAGACTGGCGTCGTCGGGTTAATTTGGGAACACGAGGTGTTGAAACCGAGGAAAGGTTTCTATTTATTTGATTTCCACGTCACCGAACGGATAAGCGCACTCCAGCTCTTAAACTTCCGGTACGCTGATGACAAGGTAGCGGAATCGTTTCCTGCACGCGTCAATTTCCACTTCCCAGTTCACCTTTCGTTCAGAGAGCAACGACAAACTTCTGAACGTAACAGTCTCCAGAAATATAACTGCTGTTAGGGTTGATTGTAAAGTCCTGCAAAGAACATGCAATTCGTAAAGAAAATTATTTATGTATTATTTACGTTTTCTTTTCATTATTTTAATAACAGGTTAATTCCACGTCCTTTATATAACCTTGCAGTCATCTCATCTCATCACATCATGTTCCTCTTGTACCATGCGGTGTCCAGGTGAAATATATACAGCGGGAGAGTGCCCGTCCTTCATCTAATCTTGTTCCTCTTCTACCTTGAGGTGTCCAGGTGAAATATATACAGCGGGAGAGTGCCCGTCCATCATCTCTATTATCTTCTTTGAGGAATTAACCATGTAAGGGATGTCTTCTCCTTTGAGAAAATTATCATCTAAGGGATGTCTCTGTCTTCACCTTTGGAAAAAATTATCACCTAACCGATGTCTCTGTCTTCTCTTTGGGAAAATTATCATCTAAGGCAGTTGTTCTTAACCTTTTTTGGCCCGTGCCCCCCTTCACCATATTTTCAGAACGTCATTCTCCCTTCACCATATTTTCAGAACGTCATTCTCCCTTCACCATATTTTCAGAACGTCATTCCTCTCTTTCGTATTTCCTCTCTAAAAATCCCCGCCCGCCCCTACACAGTATACGTAAAAATGGAAGCTTAGATTCTAAGCGATGTCTCTGTCTTCTCTTTGGGAATATTGTCATCTAAGGGATGACATCTGCCTTCTCCTTTTGGGAATATTATCCCTAAGGAATGTCTTTGTCTTCTCCTGTGGGAAAATTATCATCTAAGGGATGTCTATGTCTTCTCCCTTGGGAAAATTATCATCTAAGGCAGTGGTTCTCAACCTTTTTTGGCCCGTGCCCCCCTTCACCATATTTTCAGAACGTCATTCCCCCCCCCCCCCTTCCTATCAAAAATTTGGCCCGTGCCCCTCTTCACCGTATTTTCAGAACGTCATTCTCCTCCTTTCATATTTCCTATCTAAAATTCCCCCACCCCTATACAGTATACGTACAAATTGAAGGTAAATTTAATAGCATATGTTAATGTCGTATTTTATTTTATATGGTATATGACGTCCCTGGGGTGAGGGGAATCAACATCGACATCCTTTTACCCCCATATCACTATCTTGAGGATCTTCTTGATTTCTGTCTACAAAACCCCGTCGATCCCTGGATCCCTCCCTCTCTCTCTCTTTTATTACTGTATCAAGCCCCCTTTCATTCTTTTCCCAAAACACATTAAACAACACTGGCTCTATCAAAACAACAATTTAGTTTAATAGAGAAAAGTGTCATGTATGTGCAAAGTGTATGTGTAAGAATGTCTGTCGTATAATCTAGTGTGTATGCAGAATCAGACCGAACAGCCAAGGAGCACAGTCTGCTTCATCGTCGTACTGGCCACACCACAACACCATATCAGGGACAGAAAACCTCACCCAAGTGATGTGTCTCTCAGGCCAAGTGTCGACTTCTTCAGATAGCTCGTGAACACTCCGGATGCTTGGTCTTCAATAGTGGAAACAGTCCAATATTGATCATCTATCCAACACACACACAGTGTAACTACTCAGTTCATTAAATGTTCTGTGATCAGAGAATCCTACAGATAATGTTAATATCACTTTGGAAAACCTAAATGTTCGTATGCCACTTGTTGTAAGATTTTCCCAATGTTAACACACAATGTTACTGTTCCAGGTAGTTATATTTACTAGTGTTCCTGGTACAGGTGTTATTTACAGTGTCCTGAATTTACTGTGATGTAACTATCACTTAATAAACACACTTATAATCATCATGTCCTGCTCAGCAGAGGCCAGGTTCCTGCAGACCATCAGGGTTATGGGCCCAGTGCAAAAGCCTCTCAGTAAACTCTGCCTTCAATACTCGAGCCATCACTTTCTATGAATTTGTTGCTAGCTTCTTGGTAAAATAACGTGGAACAATCGAGTGGAACCTGTTGAATAGAGAACACACCTGGTGAGAGCAACCCGATTCTGACCTTTATTAGGTGAGTGAAGACCACCGGCCGCACTCAGAAATATAACAGAGAACCAAACTCTGTCATAAGGCCGAGGAGCTCATCACTTCGGTCTGAGTCATGGTAAGAGAAGGAAAGACTAAAGGAAACGGGTAGAAAACCAGCAGATGCCCTACTGGAAGATCCTACCATTTCACATTCCCTTCATCCCTCCCAACCATCCTCAATCTCTCTAAATATCATCCCACTACATTGTCCTTAACTCACTGAGTTAAATGATATCTCACACTAGCTAGTTTAAGCTATGCGATAGGCTACTGTTGCCGACGCTCTTATAATACGTTCTAACACCGCACAGTACTGCACTCTATTCCTAAGAATAATCTAAGTTAGATATGTTTAATAGAATACCTAATAGTTATTCCGGTTGTAGATGGAGACTATGAAATCACAGACTGGATCGATGTCCGCCGATATACATCAACAATAGACACTATAGTTCTCTCTATAGAAACAACTAGGAATACTGCATCGGTCCGTAGCACTTCTAACTTTTGGTCGACTAACCCAAAGTTGTTTATCTCAACCGTTTTTATTCTGGGTATAAATGACGTCACAAAACTGTCTATACGCTAGACCGTCTAGAATCTATTTTTCTCTCGCCTGTTTAGACTGGGTGGAAACAACCCGCCGTCTATTTTGCTTTCATCTGGTAACCTGTTTCCCGTACAACAAAAAGTCTTGTCCGCCTGTGAACCAAAGAATAATTTCCCCACAACACAAGATCTAGCCGACTTCTGCCCAGACATTCCGTCTATCACATCAAAGGCTGGCTGCCGCCTTGCAGACGGATGGCGCTATAGTACCTCCTCGAGCAACAACATATTAAAGAAATGCCGACTGTGTGTAGACATTTGGCGTGACTTTCTGTCATCGATGGAAACCTTCAAGTTTTTAATGTGACAACTAAAACAAGTCTAGACATCCACATAAAACATGATTTGTGGGTCTACTTACTTTATAAAATGAATATTAGAAGGATGAGACGTACATAACTTTTAAAGTATGAAGGGGAAAACAATATCAAGTAATCGGTTCTTGTATTAACGTGATCTTGAAATGGTCTTCATCCCCCCCCCCCCCTTGAAACCCTAAAATTCTCCCCTGGGGGGGGGGGGGGGAATTCCCCACCGGTTGAGAACCACTGATCTAAGGGATGTCTCTGTCTTCTCCTTTGGGAGAATTATCATGCAAGAGATGTCTCTGTCTTCTCCTTTGAGAAAATTATCATCTAAGGGATTTCTATCTCTTCCCCTTTGGGAACATTATCATCTAAGGGATTTCTCTGTCTTCCCCTTTGGGAGAATTATCATCTAAGGCAGAGGTTCCCAAATAACGGCCCGCGGGCCACTTGTGGCCCGCCAGCTGTCAGAAAGTGGCACGCGAGGCCTCGTTGTTTAATATAATATATTTTAATAAATTAAACCCAAAAAATGCACTCGTAGCGCCCCGGAACCGTGCGATAATTTACTCTGCTCGAGGTTGTTGTGCTCAGATATTATAGATTGCGCCTGTTCAGTTCGCAACGAAATGTTATGAAGTTCCCATATCCCAGCCTTGTCGACCAATCAGAGTGTGCAAGGCGCCATGTTGCCGTCTGTTACAACTGGTTAGCAGAGTCGATAGTATTGTGTGGAAATTCGATTTTTTCAAATAAAAAGTTACCTCTAAAGCCTATAAACATAGGGGAAATTCTAAAATCGAACAATGGTAAACAGCGAAAATGTGAAGATGTTGCTTGTCGTGAATTCAATGAAGATTGGATGGAGAAATGTTTGTTTATGCCTAACCGTAGTGGTAAACCAGTTTGCTTAAGTGCGGATTTTGTGTTTCTGTTACAAAAATATTTAATCTGGAACGACACTTTACGACCACATATTCAGACATAAATGCTCAATATCCGATTAATTCGGACTTAAGAAAAGATTTCATAGCTAAAAGAGAAAGTTCTCTGACCAGGCAGCAGTCATTTTTCACCAAGGCTAACGAACAGAGCAAGGGTGTTGTTGTTGCGTCGTACGAAGTTGCTCTTCACGTTGGCTCGCAAAAAGAAGCCGTTCACCGATGCAGAAGAAATATTCAAGCCTTCCTTTAAAATTGCTGCTAGAATGCTTGGCGGTAAATTGTGTGAAACAAAATTTGATCAGATTCCTTTGTCTAATAATACAATGGCCAGGCGAGTTGAAAATTTAGCCAACGATGTTCATCGTCAAGTATCAAAACTTGTATTATTTTGTTTTCCCATTTGCAATGAATGAATCCACTGACATTTCTGACACAGCTCAGGTCGCAGTTTTTGTTCGAGCAATAAACGATAATTTTTAAGTCATTGAAGAACTTCTAGGACTTGAATCGATGCATGCTACTACCAAAGGGACTGATCTGTTTGAAACTCTAAGTTGTGTGTAGAGAAAAACAACATAGAATGGACCAAATTGGACAGTGTATAAATCGACAGTGCTCCGACTTTGACGGGTAAAATGTCTGGATATCTAGCATTATTGGGACAGTTTCTTGGCCACACTATATTAAAATATCATTGTATCATTCACCAAGAAGCTCTGTGTGGAAAAACATTAAATCTGAAATAGGTTATGCATATTGTTCTGAGATGTTTGAACAAAATTCGAAGTAAGCCGCTGAACAGGCGTGAGTTCAGACAGTTTCTATCAGACCTGAACGAGAAATAGGGTGAGCTACTGTTACACTGTGATGTCAGATGGATATCTAAAGGGAAAGTTCTGTCTCGATTCTGGGCACTGAAAATAGTGTCTATCTGTTTCTGTCTGAAATAAATGAATTGCCTACAGAACGGGAATGTCTGCTAAACGATGACTGGCTTAATGACCTGGCATTTTTGGTGGCATTACGTCTCATTTAAACTCTTTAAGTACAAGGATCCAGGGAAAAAAAATAAACTATTCACAAATTTGTGCGATGACATTTCTTCATTCAAAATGAGACTACGACTTCTTATCGGACAGCTGACTGAAGGGACTTAAGATGGCATTTCCAACTCTGAAGACGCTTGTGGTGGAAAAGAAATGTGGCTTGTTACAGTACAAAGTAAAAGTTGAAAGTCTTTTGGATATCTTTCAGTCGAGATTTCAAGAGTTCTTAATAGAGGAGGATAATGTTGCCTTCTTCATAAATCCGTTCGTATTTCCTGATGCCAAACTCTGTCAATTACAACAAAACCTTCAGCATGAAGTAATTGATTTGAAATGCAATTCTGCACTGAGATGTAAATTTCTGGAGCTGCCTGCTTCACCTTCAGCTGATCATATGATTTTATTCTGGCGACTATTGCCTGTCGAACAATTTGAACATTTGCGTTCATTCACACAGAGATACCTTTGTCGTTTTGGTTCAACTTACAGATGCGAGCAGTCATTTTCCGCAATGACCGTTATATTAAAAAAAAAATAAAGCAACCTCCAGACTCACCGACAGTAACCTAGCTGCGCTTATGACTTTGGGCACGAAGATTTGTGCCCAGATATTGGTAAACTTGCATCTGAACTTAAGTAACTGGTTATGAAGAATACTTACAATTGTAAATTAATTACATTAATAGCGATTTTCGAAACTGATTGAAAATTTATTGGTAAATGAACTTTTGATTTTAAACCAAATAATGACCGCAGTGCAGTACTGCCACTGACTGTCTTTAAAGTTTTAGAATTTTGTTGACAAAACTTAAGAAAGGTAAGAATGATATTGCACGACTTTTATATTTTTATAACGTTGTGGCCCGCTTAACTACCTAAAAAAGTAGATATTGCCCTCTGCTTGAAAAGCTGGGAACCACTGATCTAAGGGATGTCTTTTTCTCCTCCTTTGTGAAAATTATCATCTAAGGGATTTCTATCTCTTCCCCCTTGGGAACATTATCATCTAAGGGATTTCTCTGTCTTCCCCTTTGGGAGAATTATCGTCTAAGGACTCTAAGGGATGTCTCTGTCTTCTCCTTTAGGAAAATTACCATCTAAAGGATGTCTCTGTCTTCTTCTTTGGGAAGATTATCATCTAAGGGATGTCTCTGTCTTCACTTTTGGGAAAATTAACATCTTATGCAGCGGTTCTCAACCGGTGCAGAATCCTCCCCCCCCCACCCCAGGGAAAAATCTTAGGGTTTTCATGGGAGTGGGGGAGGGGGGGGGATTAAGATTATTTGAATATCGCGTTAATACAATAACCGATTACTTGATATTTTTTTTCTCTCCATACTTTACGATTCTGTACTTCTGGTTCTTCTGAAATTCGTTAAATAACGTAAGTAGACCCGTAAATCACGTTTTATTTTTATGTAGACGTCTAGACCTGTTCTAGTATGCGTACTTAAATTTAGCTACTATTTTTACGCATACTGTGTAGGGACGGGGGGGGGGGGGTTTATAGTGAGGAAATACGAAAAGGGAGGTGGGGGATGACATTTTCAACATATGGTGAAGGGGTGCGTGGGCCAAAAAAATTTGAGAACCACTGATTTAAGAGATGTCTCTGACTCCCAGTCTGGGGAAAATATCATCAGTAGTTAGACAATTGGTGTGCTGATGACAGATTAGGGTGTTCACCCCCGACACCTGCATTAAGTTGACTTCTCGTTCAGATATCAATAGCAAACTAAAGAACGTAATGTTGCCTAGGACATCAAGCTTGGGTTGATCGCAACCTTCTGTACTAGACAGGCAACACACACACACACATACACACACACAGACACACACACACACAATCACACACACACACACACACACACAATAAAACACACACAATCACACACACAAAAGCACACACACAATCACACACACACACACACACACACAATCACACACACAGACACACACACAGACACGCACGCGCACACACACGCACACACACACACGTGCGCACATACACGCGCACACAGACACGCACGCACATACACGCATACATGCATACACGCACATACTCACACTCACACACTCACTGAGACACAAGGGTTGATAGATTGGGCGTCGGGGTGAAGAAGAAGGAGAGCAAGAAAAAGAAGAAGGACAGAACAAACAGGCCAAGAAATAGAAGAAGAAGGAGTAGAAAGAGGAGAAGTAAGGGGAGGTGAAGGAAAAAGAACGAAGAGGAGGAGGGTCAGGAGAACAAGGAGAGTAGGAGAAAAGAGCATTATAAAGAGCAGAACGGAGCTGAGGATATAAACAGATTAAGAATAAGAAGAAGAATAGGAAGGTTGAGACGAAGAAGAAGAAGAGAAGAAGAAGAAGAAGAAGAAGAAGAAGAAGAAGAAGAAGAAGAAGAAGAAGAAGAAGAAGAAGAAGAAGAAGAAGAAGAAGAAAGAAGAAGAAGAAGGAGGAGGAGGTGGAGGAGGAGGAGGAGGAGGAGGAGGAGAAGAAGAAGAAGAAGAAGAAGAAGAAGAAGAAGAAGAAGAAGAAGAAGAAGGAGGAGGAGGAGGAGGAGGAGGAGGAGGAGGAGGAGGAGGAGGAGGAGGAGGAGAAGAAGGAGAAGAAGAAGAAGAAGAAGAAGAAGAAGAAGAAGAAGAAGAAGAAGAAGAAGAAGAAGAAGAAGAAGAAGGAGGAGGAGGAGGAGGGAGGAGGAGGAGGAGGAGGAGGAGGAGGAGGAGGAGGAGAAGAAGAAGAAGAAGAAGAAGAAGAGAAGAAGAAGGAGGAGGAGGAGGAGGAGGAGGAGGAGGAGGAGGAGGAGGAGGAGGAGGAGGAGGAGGAGGAGGAGGAGGAGGAGGAGGAGGAGGAGGAGGAGGAGGAGGAGGAGGAGGAGGAGGAGGAGGAGGAGGAAGAAGAAGAAGAAGAAGAAGAAGAAGAAGAAGAAGGAGGAGGAGGAGGAGGAGAAGAAGAAAAGGAAGAAGAAGAAGAAGAAGAAGAAGAAGAAGAAGAAGAAGAAGAAGAAGAAGAAGAAGAAGAAGAAGAAGAAGAAGGAGGAGGAGGAGGAGGAGGAGGAGGAGGAGGAGGAGGAGGAGGAGGAGGAGGAGGAGGAGGAGAAGAAGAAGAAGAAGAAGAAGAAGAAGAAGAAGAAGAAGAAGAAGAAGAAGAAGAAGAAGAAGGAGGAGGAGGAGGAGGAGGAGGAGGAGGAGGAGTAGAAGAATAAGAAGAAGAAGAAGAAGAAGAAGAAGAAGAAGAAGAAGAAGAAGAAGAAGAAGAAGAAGAAGAAGAAGAAGAAGAAGAAGAAGAAGAAGAAGAAGAAGAAGAAGAAGAAAAAGAGGAAGAAGAAGAAGAAGAAGAAGAAGAAGAAGAAGAAGAAGAGGAAGAAGAAATACATTAAAAGAGAGAAATATGATGACTGATACGAGGGAGAATGGGAAGACAAAGAAAGGTAAAGAAGACGGAAGAAAGAGACAGACAAGGTGAATAAGGAAAAAAAAAAAAAAAAAAGCAAGTAAAACGAAGGAAGAAAGCAGGAATTTTGTTAATTTCATCCAGCGAGGCTCATGACGGACACATGGATAAGTTAACACAACTGATCACACACAGCAGCCTCGACAGCGAGAACACAACTAATATTACATGTTAACATTAGTCCACTTGAGTGGTTTTCGTTTGTTAACATTAGTCCACCAGAGTGGTTTTCGTTTGTTGGAGCGAACGGGCAATGGGTAGAAGCAGATTCATGTCGTGATTGCAATTAATGAAGATTGGATGAAGGGAAGTAATTCAACAAAAAGTGGATTGTACAGAAATGCAAGGGAGACAACCAATATTTTTTTTTTATTTCGCTCGTTCGCTTTGAACTCAAGCGTAGTGTGTACACATTACTTCGAGTGCACTGTACTAATGTTTTCGTGTAGATTAACTTTCATAATTACCAGTGTCCCACGTCCACTCCGACTTCAGAGGTACTTGTAATTCACGTTCGCAAGTCACGGACTATAGGTCAACATGTTTAGTCCAAGTGTCCGGTGTAGGGGTTGAACCCCTTACCTCGGCATCACCACACCGAGTTTTTAAGAACCAACCAACCGATATGAGTGGTTGCAATAAGTTAGCAATAAGTTAATGTACAAGTGGTTTCATCACCATCAGCATGTGCCTTGCGGATAAACGTGGGTTGCCATATTTCGTTACCTCACACGAACATCAGCGTCGTAGATCAGCTCCGTTTTCTTGTCTCGACCTTGCCACGTGGCCAGGTCATCCAGGTATTTACTTCTCTGCCTTGCCTTTGTTCTGTTTACTCCCAGTCTAGCCAATTGTCAGCAAGTTCCCTAATTTATTTCTTCACATAACGAGTAAAAAAAAAAAATGTAATTGTCTAGTTCCAATTTCTCTAATTAATTTACGGTTTTCATGTGTTTCTTGTAGGACTTGCTCGTTGGTTTTTCTATCTATTCGTGGTATTCTTTGTATTTTTCTCAGAAAAAGCATTTCCACAGCCATTAGATGTTTTTAGGCTTGTCTGATCATTGTCAACGCTTCACATCCATACAAAAGTACAGGTTCTTTGTAGCACTTCAACACTCTGTCTCATTGCAATCTTTCTGTTGGTGAGAATGTTTTCCAATTTGTAAAAAGGCTACCTTCGCCATAGCGATTCGTGTTCTAATCTCTTCAAGGCATCTCCCATCAGATGTAGTGACTGCTCCGAGATAGTTGTGCCGATTCACCTGTTTAAGAATATTCCCATTTGCCGGTATATTATATTGTTGTATTTACTTCTTCCTAGTAAAGATCATAATCTGTGTCTTCTTACAATTTAATTGTAACCAAAGATGTTCACTGTGCACAACAACCGCATCTACTAAATGTTTCAGATCCTGCTCATTGTCTGCAATCAAAACTGTATCATGGCCACATCTAATGTTATTGATGTTAGGTCCTCCAGTGGTGATTTCTCTCACATCTTCTATATTTCTAAAACATATTTTGACTGCATAGGGAAATAAAAAAAAGATCTGGAGACATTACACATCTCTTGTCGCACACCTCTCTTAATAGGCTGATATTGACCTACTTCGTTATCAATCTTTATATTTTAATATATGGTTGTTATAAGTCTTAGGACTTTCCCATCAATTTGTAGATCTGCAGGCATCTTCATCAAGTTAACGTGTCTTACTATATCCAGACTGCTTTTCGTCCATCTCTTGATGTTATCTGTCCACCTGTATCTTTGTCCATCTCTCGATGTTATCTGTCCATCTGTACCTTTGCCCATCTCTTGATGTTATCTGTCCATCTGTATCTTTGCCATCTCTTGGTGTTATCTGCCCACCTGTACCGACCAGCCACTACCACTCCAATAAATATTTCCTTTCTCAGAGTGACAATTATCATCAAGCCACAGTGTTCCCTGGGAACTATAGGACTCTGGTAGTTGCTGGAAAAATTTGTCCTTGACCGATCTGTTTATTTATGTGCAGCAATGTTGTTTGTCTATCAAGAATGACGATGACCATTCATTTCATCCAGTGGGGTTAAAAGTATGGAGCCGTGCGTTTCGAACTTTGGTAGCAGTCTCCCAAGTGTCATGATGAATTCCAAAAGCGTTTAGTGAGATCTTCAGAGTGTCTTTAAAGCGTTTCCTCTGGCCGCCTTGGGAGCGTTTGCCACAAATCAGTTCGCTGTAAAACATTCGTCAAATGACCAGACCGGCGCATCTGATTCTTCATCAGTATAGTGTGGATACTGGGCATGGACGCTCTTTCTAGGACTTCAGTGTCTGGGATCTTATATGGAGCAAAATTATCTCGGAGGCGTAATTAAATAAACATACAGGCAGGAATGCAAGCAGATATACAGACTGACTTTGGATTCTCAGGGTTTGGATCAATTAATAAATATGTAGATAATAGTTTATTTTAGTCGACAGATCAACATCACAGCACACGGGTGTAATCCATAAGTGCTCCGTGCTACTCCTAACTCAAACCTGAGTCTGGAGAATTTCAGCTTAGTGCACGAACTCCGAACGAAATCCAGCGAGGATCCTTAAATACTTTGGGTAGATGTTTAACTCGAAATTCTGCCCGGGTAGCTTCGTTAGGCTGTTCTTTTTCGATTTCCAACTGCCAATGGATTATTTACGTGCGCAACAATACACACGATCGTCCGATCTCACTACCCAGAGATCAGGGGAAATGTTGTTACTAGAAGTCCACGTGAAAAAAATCCCGGCTCTCACCGAGGCTTTAACCCCGGGATCTCAGCACTCGAGGCGGACATCATACCTCGAGACCACTCAGCCCCTTATATATAGATAAACAAATTGACAAACAGGCAACCAGTCAGAAAGATAGACTCATTATAATACTCATATACATAGACGGAAAGAGATAGATAAATATACAGACAGATATATATACACAGGCAGACAGAACTATAGACAGACAGACGGATAAACCTACCGATAGATAGATAGAACGAACAAAAGAACGAACGAACTTTATTTTCAAAGTGTCACAAGGTGGGCACACAGGCCGTCTTACTTTCGGCCCTTCTATTCACTCATCTTTCGTTCATCTATTGAGTATGCTACATTCATATAGGAAAAAACATTGTCAAATATATGTTGTGAAAATAAATAATGCATATTACCATGTTATGGGGCAAGGAGGCAGACACATATACACACACATATGAATAAACACACACATACCTGCATACACACTTATATCTTCTTCTTCTGCTGCGTTCATCCGCAGTTTTTTTTTTTTCGGACGTGATTGCGTTGTGCCTGTTTACAGCAGAGCTGCGTTCTTGCGCCGTTAGGCCGACACATCCGACTTCTGGGGGAATTTGTTGACCGGGTTAACCTTCCCGAGGAACACATATTATTTACACAAACTTTCACAGTTAGGCACCCACTCAATAACACACAAATATATACTTCCTCGCATAGGCATATGCTCACTCACAATCACAGACTCTCTAACGACAGACAGACAGACAGACAGACAGACAGACAGACAGACAGACAGACAGACAGACAGACAGACAGACAGACAGACAGATCATATTTTGCTTCAGTGTTTGTTTAATGTAAGGGAGATAATATCTACAACTATAACATTGTCTATGATATACAGGAGTTGCCTACCTTTGATTATTCCAGCTATAGTGATTTCAGTACACGTTGACGTCCGTCATGGAACACCCAACTACTTTACCAGCGCCAGCCTATATTATATTGGAAGAACGCCTGCGCACTGGCCCTGTTGTCATTAGTCTCAATTCACATCGTTATGAATTTTTACAACTGACCCGGTCTTACTGGTCGTCCCAGCTTACAATTTCACCAGGAAATGTTTTGTGAAGTTAAGTCGACCAATGTCATTACCCCTTCCTCCCTCGCCCACTGTCGATTGGTCTATGAAATAACGGACTAGGACCAGAAGTTCAAATACGCCTTAAGCGTGTGAAGTGTTCTTTACCGTTTTCTTTCTTCTATTAAACAACATTGGTTATTCATACTTTAGTTGGACACTTCAAGCACATAGTCACAGGTCATGTTCCAGTGTGGGTGTTTGTCATCCCTACGGTGATTCTACAATCTACAACAAACTCGTACTATTTGCATAAAACTGGCTGGAATCGATTAATTGTTGAGGCCTCACTACACTTCAGCAAAGGTTTATTGTTCGTGTATCTTGTAGTTATTTATGTTTCAGCCCTGTAATTATTTATGTGACCATCTTGCGGTTATGTATGTTTAAATTTTCTTAATAGTAATGTGTCAATCTTGCAGTTATTTATAATTCAATATTGTATTTTTTTTTATATTTCAGTCTAGTAATTATATATATTTCAAGCTTGTAGTTATTATTGTTTAATCTTGTGATTATTTGTATTTCAAACTTGTAACTATTTATGTTTCAATCTTGTTATTATTAATGTTGCAGTCACTTAGTTATTAAACATTAATGGTGTGATTATTTATGTTTCAGTCTTGTTGATATTTATATTTCAAGCATGTATTTATTTATATTTCATTCTTGTAATATTTTTTTTCTTTTTTTGTAATGATTTATGTTTTAATCTTGTACTAATGTTTCATATTTGTAATTATTAATGTTTCTATCTTCTAATTATTCATGTTTCAATCTTGTAGCTATTTATATTTCAATCTTTTGCTATTTATATTTTAACCTTGTAACTATTCTTGTTTCAATCTTGTAATCTTATATATAAATTAGGATCTCCGTCCGTCTGTCTGTCTGTATGTCTGTCTGTATGTCCGTATGTCCTTTATACGTTCGCGAACGGCCCATCCGATTGAGATGAAATTTTCTACACGCCTTCCTTTCATTCCAGAGCTGCCAACTGTGATATTTTGTTAGTGTGAAATCGCCTGCTTACTCAGTATTATTTCATTTTTCATTTTTCATCATAATTTCATATATTTCAGGGGACCTAACTCTGTAAAAAAATTTCAAGGGGCATAACTTTTCTGTATAACTTATAGTCATATTGTGGCATCGTTTTCAAAGATTTATAAACTCTTTGTCCATAGTTATGTACCGGCATATGAGTTATAATAAATAATGATACAATCTGTAAGGCATTTTCAAAGTTTTCATAAAAATAATGCACAATGCATAACATTGTAACTCATCTTTTTTTGCTTAAGAAGTTACTGTAGTCATGCAGGTGATTAGAAAAAGTTTTCATTAAAAATAATGGATGGTGTGTGGAAGAACGTCCTTTTAAGTTACTTTTTTTGTTGTATGAATTTAATGAAGCCGGACAGGGTCAGGCAGACAGATAGACAGACAGACAGACAGATAGACAGTCGGGAACAGGAACTTATATGACTACTTATATAAATTAAATGAGATGCTTCACACCAGGAGCTGTGCGATGCCGGGCCGGGTCAGACAGACAGACAGACAGACAGACAGATAGTCGGTAACGGGAACGGGAACTTATATGACTACTTATATGAATTAAATGAGATGCTCCACACCAGGAGCTGGGCAATGCCGGGCCGGGTCAGACAGACAGACAGACAGACAGACAGACAGACAGACAGACAGTCAGTCGGTAACGGGAACGAGAACTTATATGACTACTTATATGAATTAAATGAGATGCTCCACACCAGGAGCTGGGCAATGCCGGGCCAGGTCAAACAGACAGACAGACAGACAGACAGACAGACAGACAGACAGACAGACAGACAGACAGACAGACACAGACAGACAGACAGACAGTCGGTAACGGGAACGAAAACTTATATGACTACTTATATGAATTAAATGAGATGCTCCCCACCAGGGTCTGGGCGAAGCCGGGCAGGGTCAGCTAGTTATTTATATTTAAATCCTGTACTTATTTATATATCTTTCTTGTGATTATTTATATTTCAATCTCTTAATTATCTATATTGTAATATTGTAATTATTTATTCTTCAGTCTTGTAGATATTTATATTTCAATCTCTTAATTATCTATATTGTAATATTGTAATTATTTATTCTTCAGTCTTGTAGATATTTATATTTCAATCTTGTAGATATTTATGTTATAGTCCTGTAGTTATGTACATTTCAGACTTGTAGTAACTTATATTTTAATCTAGCAGTTACCTATATTTATAGTATGACCATTAAAAGAACGGAAACACACAAATACCTGGGTACAATCTTCAACTGCTCCAACATCATAAGGGAAGAAATACAAGCTAGAATCAATTCTGGAAATAAGATATACTATGCACTAAAATATCTACTAAAATCAAATGCGCTATCTCGTAACACCAAAATCACAATATACAAAACACTGATCAATCCAGATGTGCTTTATGACTCTGAAACCTGGAGTACAACGAAAGGAGACGAAGCCTAGTTACAAACCTTTGAAAACAAAGTTTTAAGGCATCTTTGGACCCATTAGGGATATACAACGTGGAGAGTGGAAAAGAAGAAGTAACAAAGCCATTTATGATCTATTTAAGTCCCCGCTAATCACTGGTATCATGAAGACTAATAGACTACAATGGCTGGGGCATATAGAAAGAATGGAAGATAATAGGGAAACAAAGCTCGCGTACACTCAGGAAATAAATGACCGTAGACCCCGAGGTAGACCAAGAATACGGTGGAGAGATAATACATGTACAGACCTACAAGTACTTGGAATCAACGACTGGCAAGAGAAGGTCCACCAGAGAGACGAATGGAGACGGATTGTATCTGCAGCAAAGAACCTCAATGGTTCGGAATGCTGAAGAAGAAGAAGAAGATACCTATATTTAAATTTTGTAGTTACGTACATTTCAATCTTGTAGTTATTCTCATATCAATCTTGTACTTATTTGTGTTTCTAGCTTGTGGTTATGTATGGTTAAACCTTGCAGTTATTTATATTTCAATCATTTAGTTATGTACATTTCAATCTTATAGTTATTTATGCTTCAATCAAGTAGTTATTTATATTTTATTCTTGTAGATATTTATATTTCTATCATGTAGATATTTATATTTCAATCTTGCAGTTATTTATGCTTCATTCTTGTAACTGAGAGACTGCCCGTCTCCAGACAGTCCTTGAGCCTGACTTTCTCGTGAATACAGCGCCGTTATCAGCTGACAGCTCTATTGAAGGAGGTTGGTTTGATGACAGCTCGCTTAGAAAACGCTCGATCCGTTATCAGTTCTGTTGCCATGTTTATTTCAATGGTGTCAGTAATGACATGTGTTCACGTTTGTCGGACCCTATCTACGCTACCACGGACCACGCCTTCGACACTTCTTCTTTCTAAGTCAGTGCTCAGTCTCATGTTGCCCAAGTATTTTAGTTTACTTGATTTTATAATAATTAAGAGCCAGATTTCTTCCTCGTTAAAATTTGAGAAATGTCCAGATTTTGTGTTTCTTCTCAATCTAAGTACTGACATAATTTTTCTGCAATATTAACTGTGAATGCTCCGAGTTTCTTCTTCTTCTCGCTCTTTAAGCGAGTTTCTTGTTTGTGAAAAGATCAATCATTCATATCAATTAATCGCCACACGATAGATGTTTGTTCATAGCATGTGACTTGTGCTTGTTTGTCGAGACTGTGTCATGTGTCTCCGGTCTGTTTCATCTATGGACTGCCATGGCTGGGAGCTTGATGCTTTACCGTAGACTCCCGGAGAGCATACCACAGGTTCTGATGTAACATTCAATGCCGTCAATGCCGCCAATCTGGCAATGTTGTACCAGTCAATACCGCCAATCTGGCAATGTTGTACCAGTCAATACCGCCAATCTGGCAATGTTGTACCAGTCAATGCCGCCAATCTGGCAGTGTTGTAACATTCAATGCCACCAATCTGGCAATGTTGTAACATTCGATGCCGCCAATCTGGCAATGTTGTACCAGTCAATGACGTCAATCTTTCAATGTTATAACAGTCAATGCCACCAATCTGTCAATGTTGTACCAGTTAATGACGTCAATCTTTCAATGTTATAACAGTCAATGCCGCCAATCTGTCAATGTTGTACCAGTTAATGACGTCAATCTGTCAATCTGTCAATGTTGTATTATTCAATGCCGTCAATCTTTCAATGTTATAACAGTCAATGCCGCCAATCTGTCAATGTTTTGCCAGTCAATGCCGCCAAACTGTCAATGTTGTACCATTCAATGCCGCCAATCTGGCAATGTTGTACCATTCAATGTCGCCAATCTGGCAATGTTGTACCATTCAATGTCGCCAATCTGTCAATATTTTACCAGTCAATGCCGCCAATCTGTCAATGTTGTACCATTCAATGCCGCCAATCTGTCAATGTTGTACCAGTCAATGTCGCCAATCTGGCAATGATGTATCATTCAATGCCGCCAATCTGTCAATGTTGTAATATTCAATGCCGTTAATCTGTCAATATTGTAACATATATTCGATACCAGGTCTGCTCTCATTAGAGGCAAACGTGAATCTAACCCATCGATGGCCATGTTAGCGAGGGCTTAAACTGTGCTCCGTTGATTACGAAATAAGCAATAAAATTAACAACAGCAGTAACAACAATAGCAGCAGCAGCAGCAACAAGAGCAGTAGTAGTAACAAGAACAACAGCAACAACTACAAGAAGAAGAAGAAGAAGAAGAAGAAGAAGAAGAAGAAGAAGAAGAAGAAGAAGAAGAAGAAGAAGAAGAAGAAGAACAACAACAACAACAACAACAACAACAACAACAACAACAACAACAACAACAACAACAACAACAACAATAGCCACTGTTTCTGTTTCCACATCTCACAAACTCGCATCTGTTGAAATTACAGCTTCGATAAATGTTATTAATATTTGCAGCAATTCTACCTGTCTGAAAACAACAACCCACAACCCACACAATGTTTGCTGAGACATGGCGGAGTTCCTCAAGTCTACGCATGTTGTAGTTCTGTCTGCGGTCTCATTCTAGTCTCGCCTTCTAACATATTTGTCTCTTGTCTGTTCTGCAGCCAGGATGCTCTGCTTCTGCCGGAAATCATGCAATATTAGAGAGAACCTCTGGCCAGGTAACTAAACCGTTTGAGAAGACACCAAGAAACTGACCACGGCAACATCCATTCACTCAAATAAATTGCGGTACCTGTAAATCGTTTGTCCGTTAGTTTACGTCTTTCAGTTGTCCGGTGAACGTGATAATATAACATTAT
Source organism: Cepaea hortensis (assembly GCA_963921405.1). Taxonomy (NCBI): domain Eukaryota; kingdom Metazoa; phylum Mollusca; class Gastropoda; order Stylommatophora; family Helicidae; genus Cepaea; species Cepaea hortensis. Next base: position 123,840,278 of record OY992883.1, read on the forward strand.
ATTCAAGAGAAAAGACTCGTGGGTGTTATGATGTTAAATAAAGAAATCTACTCACATACTGAACTATGTTACCTTCATTATTGCTCTTGTCGGTGTCACTCTTGTTGATGTTGTTGTGGTATTTGCTACTGTTTATAATGCTGCTGTTTTAGTGGTTGTTATTGTAGCTATTGTCGACCAATAAAAAGATGTCAAAAGAGTGTTGAGATGCTACATAGAACCTGTACTCTTATATGGATGTGAAGCTTGGACAATGAGCAGTCAGGCTGAAAAACATCTGATGGCGGTGGAAATGTGGTTTCTAAGGAAAATGCAAAGAATACCATGGACAGACAGAAAAACCAATGAACAAGTCCTTCAAGAAACAAATGAAAATTGTAAACTGATTAGAGGCATTAGACGTAGACAGTCACAATTTTTTGGGCATGTTATGAGAAGAGATGAATTGGAGAACTTGGTGACAACTGGCAAGATCGAAGGGAAAAGGCCAAGGGGGAAACCGAGAAGTAAATACCTGGATGGCTTGGCCACGTGACATGGTCGAGACAGCAACACGGAGCTGATCCACGACTCTGGTGATCGAGTGAGATGGCAGAACATGACCACCCACGCTTACCGGCATGGCACATGATGGATGGATGGATTGTCGTTCCCGCAGATGTTTTTAATTTTGGTGCTGTTGTTGCTTATGTTGTTGTTGTTGGTGGTGTTGTTGCTTATGTTGTTGTTGTTGGTGGTGTTATTGTTGTTGGTGTTGTTGGTGGTGTTGTTGGTGGTGTTGTTGTTGTTGGTGTTGTTGGTGGTGTTCTTGTTGGTGTTGTTGGTGGTGTTGCTGTTGGTGTTGTTGTTCTTGGTGTTGTTGGTGGTTTTATTGTTTGTTGGTGTTGTTGGTGGGGTTGTTGTTGGTGTTGTTGGTGGGGTTGTTGCTTATGTTGTTGTTGTTGTTGGTGTTGTTGTTGTTGGTGTTGTTGGTGTTGTTGTTGTTGTTGTTGTTGTTGTTGTTGTTGTTGTTGTTGTTGTTGTTGTTGGTGGTGTTGTTGGTGTTAGTGGTGGTGTTGGTGGTGTTGTTGTTGGTGGTGTTGGTGGTGTTGGTGGTGTTGTTGTTGGTGTTGTAGGTGGTGTTGTTGTTGGTGTTGTTGTTGGTGTTGTTGTTGTTGGTGTTGTTGTTGTTGTTGTTGTTGTTGTTGTTGTTGGTGTTGTTGTTGTTGTTGGTATTGGTGTTGGTGGTGTTGTTGTTGGTGTTGTAGGTGGTGTTGGTGTTGGTGTTGTTGGTGGTGTTGTTGTTGGTGTTGTTGTTGTTGTTGGTGTTGTTGTTGTTGGTGTTGTTGTTGTTGGTGTTGTTGTTGTTGTTGTTGATGGTGTTGTTGTTGGTTTTGTTGCTTATGTTGTTGTTGTTGGTGTTGTTGTTGTTGTTGGTGGTGTTGTTATTGATGGTGTTGTTGTTGGTGGTGTTGGTGGTGTTGTTGGTGGTGTTGGTGGTGTTGTTGGTGGTGTTGGTGGTGTTGTTGGTGTTGTTGTGGTGTTGTTGGTGGTGTTGTTGTTGGTGTTGTTGGTGGACGTCCTGGTGGTGTTCTATCATGAGGCAGTCTTTGACACACACCCACCCCTCCTGTGTTGCGTCATCAACTTCGACTCATTGGTTGTGACGCAAGAGGTTTCTAAAAAAAAAATTAGTGTGTCTAATTTTTGTCAAAGACTGTAGATAACCTGGCTTTGGGCTCGATCTAGTCTGCACACGTAATCGTCACTGACACAAATTAAACAATTTAATCTTTGTAATATCCTATCCGTAAACCTAGTCTAGAGCCGTGGGTAAGTGTATATAGCTTGAACTCAGGTTCAAGCAGCACTTCTGACACCACATTTAATCCTATTGCCTGTCAACAACTTATGTTTCAGGCATCATCGGATTACTTCTCCCACACCATACAAGAAACTTGCAAGTCGTGTGCGAGGAATGAAATGGTACATTTTATTGCCGTTGGCTCTTTACACTTGCAAAACAGTCGCTATCTAATCACACATAAAGTCACAATATTCTCTATCAATAGTTTTCCTAACCCCTATAGCTATTCTCTATCTACTAGGCTATATGAAAACACAAATCTATTCTATACGGTGTGAACACTACAGAGTCAGTCCCCAGTCTGACTTGCTTCACTCGCGTCGCTACACGCCTCGCGGAAGGACCTTCATACGCCCTTCGGCCCTTTGCGTGCTAGCTCAGTTAGCACGCTTCTATTAGCTGGCTTTGGCTTGAGTGGCGATCGTAGCGATCACGCAGGCGTGACTCTGTCGTGACCAGTAGTGCTAACTATCTGGTCAACGCCTCCGTGTGAGGACTAGTCAACAGTCCCCCTCTTTCTATCATCCATCCTGCCCCGATCCCGGGCACCCTGTTGTCTCCACTCTATCTGAGGTTGACCCCACGTCCTGGTGGTGTTCTATCATGAGGCAGTCTTTGACAGTGGTGTTGTTGTTGGTGGTGTTGTTGTTTTTGGTGGTGTTGTTGTTGTTGGTGTTTTTGTTGTTGTTGTTGTTGTTGTTGTTGTTGTTATTGGTGGTGTTTTTGTTGTTGGTGTTGTTGGTGTTGTTGGTGTTGTTGTTGTTGTTGTTGTTGTTGGTGGTGGTGTTTTTGTTGGTGTTGTTGTTGGTGTTGTTGGTGTTGTTGTTGTTGTGGTGGTGTTGTTGGTGGTGTTGTTGTTGGTGTTGTTGGTGGTGTTGTTGTTGTTGGTGGTGTTGTTGTTGGTGGTGGTGTTGTTGTTGTTGGTGTTTTTGTTGGTGTTGTTGTTGTTGTTGTTGTTGTTGTTGTTGTTGTTGTTGTTGTTGTTGGTGTTGTTGTTGGTGGTGTTTTTGTTGGTGTTGTTGTTGGTGTTGTTGGTGTTGGTGTTGTTGGTTTTTTTGGTGCTGTTGTTGTTGTGGTGTTGTTGGTGGTGTTGTTGTTGGTGTTGTTGGTGGTGTTGTTGTTGTTGGTGGTGTTGTTGTTGGTGGTGTTGTTGTTGGTGTTGTTGTTGTTGGTGGTGTTGTTGGTGTTGTTGTTGGTGTTGGTGTTGTTGTTGTTGGTGGTGGTTTTGTTGTTGTTGGTGTTGTTGGTGGTGGTGTTGTTGTTGGTGTTTTTGGTGGTGTTGTTGTTGGTGTTGTTATTGTTGTTGGTGTTGTTGGTGGTGTTGTTGTTGTTGGTGGTGTTGTTGTTGGTGGTGTTGTTGTTGTTGGTGTTGTTGTTGGTGTTGTTGGTGTTGTTTTTGTTGTTGCTGTTGGTGTTGTTGTTGTTGGTGTTGTTGTTGTTGTTTGTGTTGTTATTGTTGTTGTTGTTGTTGGTGTTGTTGTTGGTGTTGTTGTAGTTGTTGTTGTTGTTGGTGTTGTTGTTGGTGTTGTTGTAGTTGGTGTTGTTGGTGGTGTTGTTGTTGGTGGTGTTGGTGGTGTTGGTGGTGTTGTTGTTGGTGGTGTAGGTGGTGTTGTTGTTGGTGTTGTTGTTGGTGTTGTTGTTGTTGGTGTTGTTGTTGTTGTTGTTGTTGTTGTTGTTGTTGTTGTTGTTGTTGTTGTTGTTGTTGTTGGTATTGGTGTTGGTGTTGGTGGTGTTGTTGTTGGTGTTGTAGGTGGTGTTGGTGTTGGTGTTGTTGGTGGTGTTGTTGTTCGTGTTGTTGTTGGTGTTGTTGTTGTTGGTGTTGTTGTTGTTGGTGTTGTTGTTGTTGTTGTTGTTGATGGTGTTGTTGTTGGTTTTGTTGCTTATGTTGTTGTTGTTGGTGTTGTTGTTGTTGTTGGTGGTGTTGTTATTGATGGTGTTGTTGTTGGTGGTGTTGGTGGTGTTGTTGGTGGTGTTGGTGGTGTTGTTGGTGGTGTTGGTGGTGTTGTTGGTGTTGTTGGTGTTGTTGTGGTGTTGTTGGTGGTGTTGTTGTTGGTGTTGTTGGCGGACGTCCTGGTGGTGTTCTATCATGAGGCAGTCTTTGACACACACCCACCCCTCCTGTGTTGCGTCATCAACTTCGACTCATTGGTTGTGACGCAAGAGGTTTCTAAAAAAAAATTAGTGTGTCTAATTTTTGTCAAAGACTGTAGATAACCTGGCTTTGGGCTCGATCTAGTCTGCACACGTAATCGTCACTGACACAAATTAAACAATTTAATCTTTGTAATATCCTATCCGTAAACCTAGTCTAGAGCCGTGGGTAAGTGTATATAGCTTGAACTCAGGTTCAAGCAGCACTTCTGACACCACATTTAATCCTATTGCCTGTCAACAACTTATGTTTCAGGCATCATCGGATTACTTCTCCCACACCATACAAGAAACTTGCAAGTCGTGTGCGAGGAATGAAATGGTACATTTTATTGCCGTTGGCTCTTTACACTTGCAAAACAGTCGCTATCTAATCACACATAAAGTCACAATATTCTCTATCAATAGTTTTCCTAACCCCTATAGCTATTCTCTATCTACTAGGCTATATGAAAACACAAATCTATTCTATACGGTGTGAACACTACAGAGTCAGTCCCCAGTCTGACTTGCTTCACTCGCGTCGCTACACGCCTCGCGGAAGGACCTTCATACGCCCTTCGGCCCTTTGCGTGCTAGCTCAGTTAGCACGCTTCTATTAGCTGGCTTTGGCTTGAGTGGCGATCGTAGCGATCACGCAGGCGTGACTCTGTCGTGACCAGTAGTGCTAACTATCTGGTCAACGCCTCCGTGTGAGGACTAGTCAACAGTCCCCCTCTTTCTATCATCCATCCTGCCCCGATCCCGGGCACCCTGTTCTCTCCACTCTATCTGAGGTTGACCCCACGTCCTGGTGGTGTTCTATCATGAGGCAGTCTTTGACAGTGGTGTTGTTGTTGGTGGTGTTGTTGTTTTTGGTGGTGTTGTTGTTGTTGGTGTTTTTGTTGTTGTTGTTGTTGTTGTTGTTGTTGTTGTTGTTGTTATTGGTGGTGTTTTTGTTGGTGTTGTTGTTGGTGTTGTTGGTGTTGTTGTTGTTGTTGTTGTTGTTGGTGGTGGTGTTTTTGTTGGTGTTGTTGTTGGTGTTGCTGGTGTTGTTGTTGTTAGTGTTTTTGGTGCTGTTGTTGTGGTGTTGTTGGTGGTGTTGTTGTTGGTGTTGTTGGTGTTGTTGTTGTTGTGATGGTGTTGTTGGTGGTGTTGTTGTTGGTGTTGTTGGTGGTGTTGTTGTTGTTGGTGGTGTTGTTGTTGGTGGTGTTGTTGTTGTTGTTGGTGTTTTTGTTGGTGTTGTTGTTGTTGTTGTTGTTGTTGTTGTTGTTGTTGTTGGTGTTGTTGTTGGTGGTGTTTTTGTTGGTGTTGTTGTTGGTGTTGTTGGTGTTGTTGTTGTTGGTGTTTTTGGTGCTGTTGTTGTTGTTGGTGTTGTTGGTGGTGTTGTTGTTGGTGTTGTTGGTGGTGTTGTTGTTGTTGGTGGTGTTGTTGTTGGTGGCGTTGTTGTTGGTGTTGTTGTTGTTGGTGGTGTTGTTGGTGTTGTTGTTGGTGTTGTTGTTGTTGTTGTTGTTGGTGGTGGTGGTTTTGTTGTTGTTGGTGTTGTTGGTGGTGGTGTTGTTGTTGGTGTTTTTGGTGGTGTTGTTGTTGGTGTTGTTATTGTTGTTGGTGTTGTTGGTGGTGTTGTTGTTGTTGGTGGTGTTGTTGTTGGTGGTGTTGTTGTTGTTGGTGTTGTTGTTGGTGTTGTTGGTGTTGTTTTTGTTGTTGTTGTTGGTGTTGTTGTTGTTGGTGTTGTTGGTGTTGTTGTTGTTGTTTGTGTTGTTATTGTTGTTGTTGTTGTTGTTGGTGTTGTTGTTGGTGTTGTTGTAGTTGTTGTTGTTGTTGGTGTTGTTGTTGGTGTTGTTGTAGTTGGTGTTGTTGGTGGTGTTGTTGTTGTTGGTGGTGTTGTTGTTGCTGGTGCTGCATCACTTATTACTGCTGCTGTTATTTTTATTGTTGCTGTTACCTCTGGCTCTGTTGTTATTATTGATACTCTTGTTATCGGTGCTGTTGTTGTTATATTTTGTTGTTGTTGTGACTAATGGTGATGTAACTCTCCTGTCTCATGCAGCTCATGTCCCTGTCTGCAGTATCTGTATCCCTCGTCACGCTGGTCGCCGCCTGCCTTCTCTTCTAGACGCCGCCCCTCACTGTCCCCTCCCAGCTACAGTGACGTTTAACTTGGTCAAAGCACTGGTGGCAGTGCACAGTGGAAGGTCTAAACTGGTGGCAGTGCACAATGGAAGGTCTAAACTGGTGGCAGTGCACAATGGAAGGCCTAAACTGGTGGCAGTGCACAATGGAAGGCCTAAATTGGTGGCAGTGCATATTGGAAGGTCTAAACTGGTGGCAGTGCACAATGGAAGGTCTAAACTGGTGGCAGTGCACAATGGAAGGTCTAAACTGGTGGCAGTGCACAATGGAAGGTCTAAACTGGTGGCAGTGCACAATGGAAGGTCTAAACTGGTAGCAGTGCACAATGGAAGGTCTAAAATGGTTGCAGTGCACAATGGAAGGTCTAAAATGGTTGCAGTGCACAATGGAAGGTCTAAATTGGTGGCAGTACACAATGGAAGGTCTAAACTGGTGGCAGTGCACAATGAAAGGCCTAAATTGGTGGCAGTGCACAATAGAAGGTCTAAACTGGTGGCAGTGCACAATGGAAGGCCTAAATTGGTGGCAGTGCATATTGGAAGGTCTAAACTGGTGGCAGTGCACAATGAAGGTCTAAACTGGTGGCAGTGCACAATGGAAGGTCTAAACTGGTGGCAGTGCACAATGGAAGGTCTAAACTGGTGGCAGTGCACAATGGAAGGTCTAAACTGGTGGCAGTGCACAATGGAAGGTCTAAACTGGTGACAATGCACAATGGAAGGTCTAAACTGGTGGCAGTGCACAATGGAAGGTCTAAACTGGTGACAGTGCACAATAGAAGGTCTAAATTGGTGGCAGTGTACAATGGAAGGCCTAAACTGGTGGCAGTGCACAATGGAATGTCTAAATTGGTGGCAGTGCACAATGGAAGGTCTAAACTGGTGGCAGTGCACAATGGAAGGCCTAAATTTGTGGCAGTGCACAATGGAAGGCCTAAGCTGTGGCAGTGCACAATGGAAGGCCTAAATTGGTTGCAGTGCACAATGGAAGGTCTAAACTGGTGGCAGTGCACAATGGAAGGTCTAAACTGGTGGCAGTGCACAATGGAAGGTCTAAACTGGTGGCAGTGCACAATGGAAGGTCTAAACTGGTGGCAGTGCACTATTGAAGGTCTAAATTGGTGGCAGTGCACAATTGAGGGTCTAAACTGGTGGCAGTGCACAATGGAAGGTCTAAATTGGTGGCAGTGCACAATGGAAGGTCTAAACTGGTGGCAGTGGACAATGGAAGGTCTAAACTGGTGGCAGTGCACAATGGAAGGCCTAAATTGGTGGCAGTGCACAATGGAATGTCTAAACTGGTGGCAGTGCACAATGGAAGGTCTAAACTGGTCTGATGCGGAGTTGGTGGGGAGACCTAGACAAGTAGCCGATGAACCATGAGGTCGGGACAGAAACCGGGGATGGGCATGACGTACTTTGAGATGGGCAGGACGTACGTTGAGATGGGTAGGACGTACATGCTGTAGGACATGGAGGGAGCTATAGGATATTGAGGGACCTGAAGGACCTGGAGGGAGCTGGCAGAGATAAATATTTAGGACGTTTGGCTGAGGGACGAGGCTACAATCGGGACAATGTGCACAAGAAAAAGGGAGAGAGGAAGAGAGGAGGGAGAGAGGAGGGAGAGAGGAAGGGGGAAGAGGGAAAGAGGCAGAGAGAGGGAGAGATATAAAGAGAAGGCGTTGGTGAGAGAGATGAGGAAATAGAAAGAGAGAGAGAGAGGAAGAGATATATAGAGAGATAAAGAAATAGAGAGAGACGGAAAGAAAGAGTGAGATGGAGAGAGAGGTAGAGAGAGAGGTAGAGAGAGAAGGAAAGAGAGACATAGACACACACACACACACAGACAAATATAGAAAGAAAAATACATAGAGAGAGAGAGAGAGAGAGAGAGAGAGAGAGAGAGAGAGAGAGAGAGAGAGAGAGAGAGAGAGAGAGAGAGAGAGGAGAGATTTAATTTTCCGAGACAAGATACTGGGTACAAGCCAGTTGTCTTGTATCGAGATCTCGTACAATGTCTGAATGTTTCTGGTTCCTTGGTCAGCGATATTATCAGGTCTTATCTGTCACATTTCATTTCTGGTTCCTTGGTCAACTATATTCTAAGCACTTGTCTGTCACATTTCATATCCATGATGTTCATCCTGAAAAAAAAAGAACAAGAAGAAGAAATAGATGCATTTACTACACTATCTGATACTGTTCCATTATTTCTTAATACTGTCTAACCTCTGCACTGTGTTACCTCTGCACTGTGTTACCTCTGCACTGTGTTACCTCTGCATTGTATAGATCTGCACTGTTTAACATCTGCACTGTTTAATCTCTGCACTGTTTAATCTCTGCACTGTTTAATCTCTGCACTGTTTAATCCCTTGCACTGTTTAATCTCTGCACTGTTTAATCTCTTGCACTGTTTAACCTCTGCATAGTGTGACTTCTGCACTGTTTAACTCCTGTACTGTTTAAATTTTACACTGTCTAACTTCTGCACTGTTTAACATCTGCACTGTTTAACGTCTGCACTGTTTAACCACGGCCTTGTTTAACCCCTGCACAGTGTAACCTCTGCAATGTCTAAACTATGCACTGTCTAAACTCTGTACTGTCTAACCTTTGCACTGTTTAACCTCTGCACTGTCTAACCTCAGCACTTTTTAACTTCTGCACCGTCTAGTCTCTGCACTGCCTAGCTTCTGCAGTGTTTAACCGCTGCACTGTCTAAAATTTGCACCGTTTAATATCTTCAATGTCTAACCTTTGCACTGTGTAACCTCAACATTGCTTAATCTCTGCACTGTTTCTCCTCTGCACCCCAATGGTTATTTCCTGTCTCACTTCTCTCGAACATTTACCATTAATGTAATTTACGGAGCCAAGAAATTCAAAGTGTGAGACATTTCCATTGTCTGTAATGCCAACTGTTATTGTGGGTTGGTATGTTGCTGTGTGTGAGGACATTGTGGCAGTTGTGAAGCTCAGGTTGGTGTGTTGCTGTGTGTGAGGACACTGTGACAGTTGTGAAGCTCAGGTTGGTATGTTGCTGTGTGTCAGGACACTGTGACAGTTGTGAAGCTCAGGTTGGTATGTTGCTGTGTGTGAGGACACTGTGACAGTTGTGAAGCTCAGGTTGGTATGTTACTGTGTGTGAGGACACTGTGACAGTTGTGAAGATCAGGTTGGTATGTTGCTGTGTGTGAGGACACTGTGACAGTTGTGAAGCTCAGGTTGGTATGTTGCTGTGTTTGAGGACACTGTGACAGTTGTGAAGCTCAGGTTGGTATGTTGCTGTGTGTGAGGACATTGAGACAGTTGTGAAGCCCAGGCACAGATGTACGAGGACAGTGTGGCAGTTGTGAAGCTCAGGTTGGTATGTTGCTGTGTGTGAGGACACTGTGAGAGTTGTGAAGCTCAGGTTGGTATGTTGCTGTGTGTGAGGACACTGTGACAGTTGTGAAGCTCAGATTGGTATGTTGCTGAGTGTGAGGACATTGTGACAGTTTTGAAGCCCAGGCACAGATGTACGAGGACAGTGTGGCAGTTGTGAAGCTCAGGTTGGTATGTTACTGTGTGTGAGGACACTGTGACATTTGTGAAGCTCAGGTTGGTATGTTGCTGTGTGTGAGGACACTGTGACAGTTGTGAAGCTCAGGTTGGTATGTTGCTGTGTGTGAGGACACTGTGACAGTTGTGAAGCTCAGGTTGGTATGTTGCTGTGTGTAAGGACATTGAGACAGTTGTGAAGCCCAGGCACAGATGTACGAGGACAGTGTGGCAGTTGTGAAGCTCAGGTTGGTATGTTGCTGTGTGTGAGGACATTGTGACAGTTTTGAAGCCCAGGCACAGATGTACGAGGACAGTGTGGCAGTTGTGAAGCTCAGGTTGGTATGTTGCTGTGTGTAAGGACACTGTGACAGTTGTGAAGCTCAGGTTGGTATGTTGCTGTGTGTGAGGACATTGTGACCGTTTTGAAGCCCAGGCACAGATGTACGAGGACAGTGTGGCAGTTGTGAAGCTCAGGTTGGTATGTTGCTGTGTGTGAGGACATTGTGACAGTTTTGAAGCCCAGGCACAGATGTACGAGGACAGTGTGGCAGTTGTGAAGCTCATGTTGGTATGTTGCTGTGTGTGAGGACACTGTGACAGTTGTGAAGCTCAGGTTGGTATGTTGCTGTGTGTGAGGACACTGTGACAGATGTGAAGCTCAGGTTGGTATGTTGCTGTGTGTGAGGATACTGTGACAGTTGTGAGAGCTCAGGTTTTTATGTTGCTGTGTGTGAGGACACTGTGACAGTTGTGAAGCTCAGGTTGGTATGTTGCTGTGTTTGAGGACACTGTGACAGTTGTGAAGCTCAGGTTGGTATGTTGCTGTGTGTGAGGACACTGTGACAGTTGTGAAGCTCAGGTTGGTATGTTGCTGTGTGTGAGGACACTGTGACAGTTGTGAGAGCTCAGGTTGGTATGTTGCTGTGTGTGAGGACACTGTGATAGTTGTGAGAGCTCAGGTTGGTATGTTGCTGTGTGTGAGGACACTGTGACAGTTGTGAGAGCTCAGGTTGGTATGTTGCTGTGTGTGAGGACACTGTGACAGTTGTGAGAGCTCAGGTTGGTATGTTGCTGTGTGTGAGGACACTGTGACAGTTGTGAAGCTCAGGTTGGTATGTTGCTGTGTGTGAGGACACTGTGACAGTTGTGAAGCTCAGGTTGGTATGTTGCTGTGTGTGAGGACACTGTGACAGTTGTGAGAGCTCAGGTTGGTATGTTGCTGTGTGTGAGGACACTGTGACAGTTGTGAGAGCTCAGGTTGGTATGTTGCTGTGTGTGAGGACACTGTGACAGATGTGAGAGCTCAGGTTGGTATGTTGCTGTGTGTGAGGACACTGTGACAGTTGTGAGAGCTCAGGTTGGTATGTTGCTGTGTGTGAGGACACTGTGACAGTTGTGAGAGCTCAGGTTGGTATGTTGCTGTGTGTGAGGATACTGTGACAGTTGTGAGAGCTCAGGTTTTTATGTTGCTGTGTGTGAGGACACTGTGCCAGTTGTGAAGCTCAGGTTGGTATGTTGCTGTGTTTGAGGACACTGTGACAGTTGTGAAGCTCAGGTTGGTATGTTGCTGTGTGTGAGGACACTGTGACAGTTGTGAAGCTCAGGTTGGTATGTTGCTGTGTGTGAGGACACTGTGACAGTTGTGAGAGCTCAGGTTGGTATGTTGCTGTGTGTGAGGACACTGTGATAGTTGTGAGAGCTCAGGTTGGTATGTTGCTGTGTGTGAGGACACTGTGACAGTTGTGAGAGCTCAGGTTGATATGTTGCTGTGTGTGAGGACACTGTGACAGTTGTGAGAGCTCAGGTTGGTATGTTGCTGTGTGTGAGGACACTGTGACAGTTGTGAAGCTCAGGTTGGTATGTTGCTGTGTGTGAGGACACTGTGACAGTTGTGAAGCTCAGGTTGGTATGTTGCTGTGTGTGAGGACACTGTGACAGTTGTGAGAGCTCAGGTTGGTATGTTGCTGTGTGTGAGGACACTGTGACAGTTGTGAGAGCTCAGGTTGGTATGTTGCTGTGTGTGAGGACACTGTGACAGTTGTGAGAGCTCAGGTTGGTATGTTGCTGTGTGTGAGGACACAGTGACATTTGTGAGAGCTCAGGCACAGATGTTAATTTTCACTGCGTCTCTGGACAGCCAGGATCAGCAAAGTCTTCTAGCCACTGTTCACGGCGGATGGTCAATTCTGAGTCACTGTTATATTCGTCCCAATGCTGTGCTATCAAAGTCAACCATGGACATTCCTAGAAACACACAGACGTTAAGTCACATAAGTGAGACGAGATGCATACAAAATGCAGATGGAAAACACGAAGAGATAGACAAATGAGAAACTATGAACTGTGCAGATATAACACGTATTACTGACTATAGACAAGCAAAGAAGTAAATGGTCCAGACATTCACTTAGAATGGAAGAAACTCAAGCAAGTGGCTAGAGCGTTCATCGTGACAACATCGGGATACAAGGCGAGAGGTTGACCCAGGAAGGGATTGTTAGAGAGACATTGAAGAAATCACACATGACGTTAGTACAAGCAACAAGGTAAGCGACACACAGACAATTACATCTGCTTCCTCGCTGCGACCCTTCACGGCAAAACCATAACGACACAAACAAGAAGACGTTACGAGGGTAAGTTAATAAGTAAGTCACAAATGGCTGTAGAAAAATAACTCGCTATGATAACAATTTAAAACGAGTTTATTTCTATACATACATTTTCCCTTTATTTCTCAACATAATCTCCACCACCATTGATGCACGAATTCCTTCATTTATCAGTCCTCCCAAACCGCCCGCATAGAACTGCGTGCTCTGTTTTCTAAACCACGTTTTCACTTCACAGTCAACTTCGGCGTCATTCGCGAAATATCTCCCGCCAAGGTGGGAAGTCCGTGGACCTAGCCCCTAGCGATTTCCCTTAAGGCGGTGCATAGTTGGGTAAATAAACAAAAATTTAAAAAAAAAAAAAAAAAAAAAAAAAAAAAAAAAAAGTTACGCGGGCGAGTCAATAAGTAAGTCACACAGTTCTGTGGGATTGCAAGTAAATGATAACAAGGCACACAATTCTATGCAGCCAGTTTGGGAGGACTGATAAAACTGGTGGGATAAGTGCATCAATGTTGGTGGAAATTATGTTGAGAAATAAACGGACAATGTATGTATAAAAAATAAATGGTTTCAAGTTGTGAGGTGTACTGCATAAGTTTGTTGTCGCTCTGGAAGATTCCGTGAATGTGAAGCCTTATGATGTGTAGAGTAAGTTGGGGCGCTGCGTGGTCTCCAGGTACGGTGAACGCCTCGAGAGCTGGAGGTTTTATCTTTAGTTATTTTTCTACAGCCATTTGTGACTTACTTATTAACTTACCCTCGTATATTCCCTTAGGCATCGACATGATCAAAAGGAAAATAGCGCTGGCTATTTAACTTCCGATGCGGCAACAGCGAGGTACAGGTTTCATTCCCTATACCGGCATTAACTTAGACTTAAACGCCGACTTTTCGTTCAGAAATTAATGACAAACTGAGGAACGTAACACTGCTTGGGGGATTGATCGAAATGTCCAGCACAGGTCACACGACATTCCGTGAATGTGAGGTCTTGTGATGTGTAGGGCATAAGTTTGTTGTCTCTTTGGAAGATTCCGTGAATGTGAGTTCTTGTGAGGTGCAGGGCATAAGTTTGTTGTCTCTCTGGAAGATTCAGTGAATGTGAAGTCTTGGGACTTGTAGAGCGTACGTTTGGTATCTCTCTGGAAGATTCCGTGAATGTGGCGTCATGTGAGCTGTAGAGCATAAGTTTGTTGTCTCTCTGGAAGATTCCGTGAATGAGTGGTGTAGAGCATAAGTTTTTTGCTTCTCAGGAAGAGTTCAAAATACCGTTTTCCATTCACCTTAATCTCAGTTCCGTTTTGTTGTTCTTGTTTCAGACATTCATCCCCAACATCCCTTGTGCCTAGCTGCCTTAGTCTGGTGGGGTGATGTCTGTCCAGATCGTGTCAGTCTTACTCCGTGCCTGTTGTTTAATGGGGACATGCGCTGGGAGACGGCGAGACTTCCCTGCTGGGATGATGATGATGATGATGATGATGATGATGATAGAAGCCTCCCTGATGTGATAATGATGATGATGATGATGATGATGAGAGCCTTCCTGCTATGATGATGATGATGAATGGGGCCTCCCTGCTGTGATTGTGATGATGATGATAATGGGAGCCTCCCTGCTGAGATGATGATGCGGTTGTAGATGCCTCAGTAACTTCAGGTTACATAATGTAGGCAGGAGACTGTCGACTGATTGATTCTGACGGATTGAAGCTTGTGTGAGTTCCGGTCTGATTCCTGTGTGAAATGAGTACGTGTTGGAGAGACAACGAGTGAGACAGAACATAAAAAATGAGAAAGTGAGAGAGTGAGTGAATTTGTGAGTAAGAATGAGATGTGCGTGAGAGATAGCAAAAGTTAGAGAGATATGAGAGAGAGAGAGAGAGAGAGAGAGAGAGAGAGAGAGAGAGAATGAGTAAGGGAGACACATATAGAGTTTGCGGGAGAGTAACAAAGATAAAAGGAGATAGACAGGCATACGAAGAGAACAAGAGAGAGAAAGAAAGACACATAGAGAGACCGAATGAGAGACTAAAGAGAAACACAGACAGAGAGAGAGACAGAGAGAGAGAGAGAGAGAGAGAGAGAGAGAGAGAGAGAGAGAGAGAGAGAGAGAGAGAGAGAGAGAGAGGGCGTTCTCACGAATTCTAGACATTGTTAGAATCTTCGCTGTACCCTGTTTTTCACGTCTCCATTGTCCGCTCATACTGTCTCACATACTGTCTCTCATAATGTCTCACATACTATCTCTCAGATCTGTTAAGAACAGCCAACCAATATCTGCTGTTTGCCTCACCAGTTCCATTGAGAAGGATGGCTGAACGATCAGGAGTCCCAAAGTGGAGGAGGACAGTCTGAACACAGTCCTTAAACTGTACCTATCCATGCACACAGACCAGAAAATAATCCCTAAATTGTATCTATTTATGCACACAAATCTGAACACAATCGTTAAACTTATCTATCCATGCACACACAGAGACCCGAGAATCTTCTACACTGAACAATGAAATAGGAAAGACACCATAATCTTCTGTCATCCATCCATCAGTAACACGCCAATAAGCGTGTGCGGTCATGTTCTGCCATCTCACTCGATCACCACAGTCGTGGATCAGCTCCGTGTTCCTGTCTCGATCATGCCACGTGGCCAAGCTATCCAGGTATTTATTTCTCGGTCTTCCCCTTGGTCTTTTCCCTTCGATCTTGCTAGTCGTCACCAAGTTCTCCAAATCATTTCTTCTCATAACATGTCCAAAAATGTTGACTGTCTACGTCTAATGACTCTAATTAGTTTACGATCTTCATTTGTTTCTTGAAGGACTTGTTCATTGGTTTTTCTGTTTGTCCATGGTATTCTTTGCACTTTCCTCAGAAACCACATTTCCACAGCCATCTGCTGTTTTTCAGCTTGACTGCTTATTGTCCACGCCTCACATCCATACAAAAGTATAGGTTCTATATAGCACTTCAACACTCTTTTTCTTGTTTAATTGATATCTTTTTATTGGTCACAATGATTTTCATCTTGCACAAGGCTACCTTCGCAATGACAATTCTTGTTCTAATCACTTCAAGGCAGCTCCCATCAGATGTTATGACTGCCGAGATAACTGTATCGATTCACTTTCTTAAGAATATGCCCATTTATTCGTATATCACGTTGTGGTATTTCCTTCTTCCCAGTGACGAGCATAATCTGTGTCTTCTTAATATTCAGTAAGTCTGTCCTCATTACACGTTGTCATGGTAACTGCCCACTCCAGCACCGTTCCAGATTGGGATGTGGAAACTCAGGAGATTCTACCAACAGAACACTGCACCTGTTGCTCTGCCCACGAAATCAAATTCCGTA
>OY992883.1:123856101-123963601 GCA_963921405.1 Cepaea hortensis
AAGAAGAAGAAGAAGAAGAAGAAGAAGAAGAAGAAGAAGAAGAAGAAGAAGAAGAAGAAGAAGAAGAAGAAGAAGAAGAAGAAGAAGAAGAAGAAGAAGAAGAAGAAGAAGAAGAAGAAGAAGAAGACAGAAGAAGAAGAAAGAAGAAGAAGAAGAAGAAGAAGAAGGAGAAGAGAAGAAGAAGAAGAAGAAGAAGAAGAAGAGAAGAAGAAGAAGAAGAAGAGAATGAGAAGAAGAAGAAGAAGAAGAAGAAGAAGAAGAAGAAGAAGAAGAAGAAGAAGAGAAAGAAGAAAAGTAAGAAGAAGAAGAAAGAAGAAGAAGAAGAAGAAAGAAGAGAAGAAGAAGAGAAGATGAGAAGAAGAAGAAGGAAGAGAAGAAGAAGAGAAGAGAAGAAGAAGATAGAAGAGAAGAAGAACTCCGCGGGATGAATGCGTGGGGCCATTCAGTGGCACAGAGACTGAATGCAATAGCAAGGGTCAATATCTACTCAACATATGCTCCGAACACGGACTAATAATAGCAAATAATTTTTTCAACATCGTCGTAGCCACACCAAAACCTGGTATAAATGGAATGACATAGATTAAGCCATCTCAAATTGACGTTATTCTATTTAGGAAATCAGACAGAAGACTACTATTGGATTCAAGAGCACTCCCAAATACAGACATTGACACTGATCACAAACCTGTCATAATAATAATTAATAAAAAAAGATTTCAACATACAGAAAAAAAAATAAGAAACAAAAATGTAACAACACATGTCATAAATTATAGGAGGCTTCAGGAAAATGGTTAAAGACGAATTCAATCAAGGAATAAAAAAAAAATTACTTCATAAGGACATCCCTGATGACTACTCAAGCGACAGATAAGGAAAGAACAATGTTCAAGGCTGCTATGCTCGACACACTGGAAAATAAATGTGGAACAAAGAAAGTAGGCAGAACAAAAAGATTAAGAACAGCTTCGTGGAACAATGAAGTTAAAGATAGCATATTCAAAAAGAAGATAACATTCAAAAAAATGGATCACAACTAAATCTGAACAAGACTATGGTAATTATAGAATAGTACGACGAAATGCCAAACGAACAATTAGAGCATCTAATGATAAATCCTGGAGAATCTACGGTGAACAGATGGCGACCCTTAGCAAAGACTGCCCAAGAGAATTTTATAAACGTGTCAATACAATGAGAAACACAGATGCAAGCTACAACCCAACCATCATCATAAACAGCAAAAGACAGAGCAAGGTGGGCAGAATACTTTCAATAACTACTTAACCCACACATAATAGCATAGACAAGACCCCAACTTCTGTGCCTAAAAGTCATGGACAACAAGAACCAAATTTCATCCCTGCAGAAGTCAAAGCAATTATACAGAAAAGTCCTATAAACAAATCACCGGGTCCAGATGGAATAACCACAGAATTTATTCAGGTCTGTTGGGAAAACAGGAGTTAAATGGCTAACAAGACTTTTTAATATCGCATCTGAAGAAAGAAAAGTCCCAGATGTGTGACAACAGGCAAAAATAGTACCAATATGGAAAAAGAAGCATGAGAGAGTGCGAAACAAACAGAGGTACAAGTATATCACTTCTGAGCCACATAGGGAAAATGCATGCAAAATTACTGGAACAAAGAGCTAGACCCATAGTTGAACAACAGTTAAGCAAAGTATAATTCTGTTTCGGTAAGGTATAAGTTGCACTGATGCACTATTTACAATTAGTCAAAAATGTAAAAAAAACAAAATAAACTATCGAATATAATGACCCAGCAGAATATTGTGTTTGTAGATCAGAAAAGGCTTTCGATAGAGTAGACAGATACAAATTATGGATCATCCTTGAAGACTATAGATACAAGGACAATTGTTAGAAAACATCATATTCATGTACTCACTGGAGCCGAAGTGCAGTAAGAACACAAGAAGGTATATGTCAGATATAATCACAGTCAATACAGGAGTGAGGCAGGGATGTGTGTTCTCTCCCCTGCTATTTAATATCTACATGGACAGAATATCCAAAGAAGCAAGCCTTGACATAACAGATTCAGAAAAGTTAGAACTCTTTACTCCAGATGAAACAACTGATTCACAGGAAATAAATGAACTTATATTTGCAGACGATCAGTGCCTGTTTTGCAGCGATGAGGGCAGACTACAAAATCATATTAATAATCTGAGTTCAGCATGTAGCAGATACAATATGAGTATAAGTACAGCCAAAACCGAAGTAATGCAAGTAAGCAGATCGCCTGGGCACTAAGTATACAGATAAATAGCACAACTCTGAGACAAGTTAAAGAATTCAAATATCTTGGAAGTATGATCACAGAAGATGGCAGATTGGACAGAGAAATCGAAATCAGGTGTCAAAAATCTAGTGCACTTACATATCAACTATCACCCTTACTGAAACATCCAAATATACCCTTGTCCGCAAAACGACAGATAATAAACAACATATTCACACCAACCCTATGCTACCAATCTCAAACTTGGACTTTATCCAACTTTCGCAAAATTAACACCTGCGAGATGAGATGCCTGAGGAGAGCTGCCAACTTAACAATCCGAGACCGAGTAAGAAATGCTGTTATCAGACAGACAGTGGGATCAACACCTTGTGCCACATTTGTTGAAAGACAAAAGATCAAGTGGTTTGGCCATGTCGTTAGAATGCAACACCAACAACTACCATCACTGGCCTTACATCAAAGATCATCTGCCACGAGACCACGAGGACGTCCATGAAGAAAATGGATTGACGGCATCAAAGACATTGTACAATCACTCGGATTGACACTATCCAGTGCCGACCATCGGGCGCTGGAGCGCAAATTATTCCTCTTCACGACACATGACGGGAGAAGTGGAAGATGATGATGACGATGATACTTATCATAATCATGACTTTCATGATTATCATTACCATCATCTTTATTATCATCGTAATTAGCATTATCATCATCATAATCATGACTATCGTTACCATCATAAACATATATAGCGGTGGGAACGATTTTTAGTGTGACTTCGCTGGCTGTTGAATAAGGGGACGGAGCGCGTCTGGGAATATCCTGAGTGCAGTGATGTCAGTTCTTAGCTCAACTCAACTCAACTCATCATCATCATCATCATCATCATCATCATCATCATCATCATCATCATCATCATCATCATGATCATGATCATCATCATGATCATCATCATCATCATCATCATCATCATCCATCATCATCATCATCATCATCATCATCGTCATCATCATCATCATCATCATCATCGTCATCATCATCATCATCATCATCATCATCAGAGTTAAGTGCCATCAGTGGCATTTTGACTATAATCTGCATTCACATTATATGTAATTACTGTGCATTTATTACCTTCATATAAAACACCAAAAAATGTATTAAAAACTTTATCATTAGCATTTTGTATGTGTAGTCAACACACAAATAGCTTCTTTTCGAGAACTTCCTGAAATATGATATGCTTAAGGGTCCAACAGTAATCTGTCATCATGTGGGTATCCCAAAGTCCCTGGTATCTCTCTTCGATTGTTTTTGTATCTTGGTGAAATCTTTCACCTTGCTCCTCACTAAAGTCGCCAAGATTCTCAGGAAAGAAATGTAAATGGTTATAGAAGTAGTTCAATTATTTGCTCAGGTTGCATCCAAGATTACAAAAACTCCACAGTATGTTTTCAAATAATTCAGAATAATTGTCTGCTTTAAAGTTACCAAGAAAGTTTTGTACAACTAAAACAACTGATGACCAGTCTGTGGACTCTGTTATGTTCATAGAATCAATACAATGTGGATCGTTTATTTGAGGTCCATCAAAAATTCCAGCTTTAAGTTTGTCTTTGCTCAATTCCGAAAACTTTCTGCATAAATAATTAAAATAGGGATCATCTTTGTTCAGTGCCTTAACAAACTGCTTCATCACGCCAAGATATATATGTAATGATGGCAGTAGAACTCTTTGTCGATCAATGAGAGGTTTGTTGACAATATTTCTTTTATCATTCATTCACTCATTCAGTAGCATGTTCTTTGCAGAACCTCGCTCCCAAGGGCAAAGCCCTCTTTGAACGCTACCTTGAGCAAAGCAACCAGACAGACATGGGAGGCCGAAATCTGGCCAAGGAGGTCACCTCAGACAGATGCAAGGCCCAGGACACTTCGGATGAAGACACAGTGACAGTGAAAGAAATCAAGGCTGTGCTTCGACGATCAAAAAACAGTGCTCCAGGTCCTGATGGCATAAGATACGATGACATTAATAGGTGTACCGACAATGAGCTAGAGAAACTAGCAGACATGTACAACAACAGTATAGGGGGTGCTAGCATCAAGGAGGAATGGTTACACAGCTATCTGATTCCCTTGCCGAAGCCTGACAAAGACCACAAAAAAATTCAGGGATATCGAATTATAACCATGCAGAATACAATAGGCAAGCTGCTGGAGAAGGTAATTGCCAAGAAAATATCAAGCCAACTAGAGAGGCAAGGTGTTTTCCCACCCACCCTGGGTGGGTACCGTCCAAAAAGGGAAACCTGGACCAATGCAGCAGTCTTTGCCCAGGATGTCTATGAAGGTTTCCACTCAGGCACTGAAACCGTTGCTGCAGCGATTGATCTTGAGGACGCATACAACAGAGTACCACTGGATTTTTTAATGTTTCAGCTTCTCGAACTAAACATAAGTCCATTCCTCCTTAGTTGGATCGCTGCAGCCCTCTTCCAACGGAAAGTAGTTTTTAGATGTGGCAGTTGGACTTCGGAACCAACAACAATATATCCTGGCCTACCACAGGGATCACCATTATCTCCGGTACTGTTCAACGCCTACACAGTGAGAATCACCAGTGAGCAGATCACTGGACCTGGCAGGACATTGTCATATGCCGATGATGTTTTAGTGTATCGTCAGGGGAAGGATAGAGAGGAGGTTGCTGTGGAACTACAAACCGAACTCAATCGCATAAGTACTTGGTGTGATGAAGCTGGGGCAATGGTCAACCCAACAAAGGCAACAGTGACTTGGTTCTCGTTGAATAATCATATTGTCAACACTCCAACACCAACTGTAATGCTGTGTTCAGAGATGGTGGAAAGAACGCAGGCAATGAATTACCTGGGGATACGGTTTGATCGAAGCCTTGCTTATAATGTGCACATAGACCAGGTAATAACAAAGGCCAAGCGGGGTTTGGCAGCGATGCGGGTGATGGCGGCAGCAAACTGTGAGCAGCGCCATCTATGTCTTCTGTACGAGGGGTTGGTCATGTCTGTTTTGGAGTTTGCAATGGCAATCATGACTCTCAGCCATAAGCAGATAGAACGGATGGAAAGGATACAGAATGAAGCTATGCGCATTATTCTTGGATGTACAAGAGATACAGCATGCAGGGCGATGCGCTACCTTCTTGGGTTTCCAACCATTGAAGAGAGAATACAAGATTGCAGGGCACGCGCCTACCTCAGAATTAACGCAAACACACAACATCCACTGCATAGTGAAATTAGGAAGGTGAAGGGCAGCAGGTTAAAAAGAGGACGGTCGTGGATGGGTCAAGCCGAAGACATTCTTCAACAGGTGTGTTCACTTGAGGACTTAGAACCTGGTGAGGAGTGGGTGCAAGTGCCAACAGACTTCTGCACATCCTTTTCAGTTTGCATCCAACTTGACAGAAAATGCAGACAAGAAAATCCGGCTGCTGTTGAGGCTGAAGTACAAGCGTTGATTTTCGAGAATTCGCTAGACGGTGACGCGGTCATCTACACAGATGGGTCGGTCGTCCGACATGTGAGAAGCTCATGGGCCTTTACAGCTCGGGCCGGAGGGAGAATTGTGAAGGAGGACTCTGGTGCTTTTACTGAAACCACAAGTAGCCTGACCATGGAAGTCATGGCAGTAAGTAAAGCAATAACATGGCTCGAGACACAGACATTCACTAGGGCTTGTTTCCTTAGCGACTCAATGAACATGATCAAGAGGATAGAGGAGGGGTCGATCCGAAGAGAATGGGTGCTGCCTCTGGAGCGGTCTCGACTGGCAAAGATTAGTTTCATCTTCGTGCCAGGGCATGCGGGAGTACATGGAAATGAGCGGGCTGACAAGCTCGCAGGTGAGGCTACTGTGGAGGGCGGACGCGCCATGGACCAGGCCGACATTCTGAATGCTCTACGAGAAGTAAGACTTTTGCGAGAACCAAGTGATGACTGTGAATCTACAACAATGGCCAGACTGCGAGAGCAGCAAATTAAAAGAGGTGTGGCCAAACAAGAACACTACGCAGGAAGCCAAAGAAGATTGATAAACCAACACAGAACTGGCGTCTTTAGCCGCTACACGCTGCGGGATTTGCTGAGGAGGGGATCCGAGCACTTATGGACTGAATGGTTCGATGTGCAATGAGGATGATCTGTCGACTAACTAACTAACTAACTAACTAACCTCGCTCCCATAACAACCTTCCGGAAAACCTCTCGATCACAAGCAAGATGTCCCGCGTCTGATACACCCATCTGGAGATCATCCGCCACATCCTGCACCCATCTTCTCTTTGGCCTTCCTCTTCTTCTCTTCCAAGGCATATACCCTTCCATCATTGTTCTCTCCAAACTTTCGTGACGATTCAAGTGACCAAAATACTTCAATTTTCTTTGTTTTATCGTCTTTAATAGCCAACCCTCCTCAATATTCATCTCTTGAAGTATGGATGAATTTATTCTTTTCTTTACCCAAGATATTCTTAGAACTCGTCTATAACATTTATATTCAAAGGCGTTTATGCGCTGTTCAGCTTGTTTGGTAAGTGTCCATGTCTTACAGGCGTATGTTGCAATGGGAAAAATGCATGCTCTTAAAAATCAAATTTTTGTAGCTCTGTCTGTCCCACTCCATAATTTATTCATCTGTTTTAGTCTTTGAAGAGCAATGGACAGTCGCCGTTTAATTTCTTTCATTGTGTCACCGTTATTGGCAATCAATGACCCAAGATATTCAAAATTTTCCACCACCTCCAATTTCCCCCCATTTGTATATTTCTTTCTCCACAGTAGTTTTATCTGTATGCATTATCTTTGTTTTTGCTATGTTAAGATATAAGTTGTGATTTTCACTATTCAATTGGGTTGAGGCTATTAGGTTTTCTATGCCATTCTGTGTTGTGGATAATAATACTGTATCATCAGCATATCGAATCTCTGGAATGTCATAAATAGCTAAAGACCTAAAACACATGGACAATAGCGCAATAACTCGTCTATAAAAACATAAACATTTGCTCCAAAGCAGTTTGCCGCTGCGGGTCTGTAATTTGATAGCGCTATAACATGCTACAGGCAAGGAGGAAGAGGAGGCCAATCCTGCCCTCCTTTGACCAGTGACATGTTGCAGGCAAGGAGGAAGAGGAAGCAAATCCTGCCCTCCTTTGACCAGTGACATGTTGCAGGCAAGGAGGAAGAGGAAGCAAATCCTGCCCTCCTTTGACCAGTGACATGTTGCAGGCAAGGAGGAAGAGGAAGCAAATCCTGCCCTCCTTTGGCCAGTGACATGTTGCAGGCAAGGAGGAAGAGGAAGCAAATCCTGCCCTCCTTTGACCAGTGACATGTTGGAGGCAAGGAGGAACAGAAGGCCAATCCTTTGACCAGCGACGAGCCCAGGCGTGAAACACGCCCTCGATCGTGTTCATGACGTCACCAGCTATCAACTTGGCTATCGAGCCGGCCGCGTCTATAAAGTTATTGAATAAAGGGGTGGCATCGTTCTGTCCATCTGTTTATATGTGTTGCATCTGTTTTCTGGCACCATGTTTGCTGCTTCCGCTGACGCCTTCGTCTTCCCTTTCATCATCTCTCACTAGGCACCGCGAGAGACATTATCACAATCGCTTCCATCATCATCCTCACTGATAGCCGGCACTCGGTTTCACCTTGATCTCATTAGTTCTGCTGGATCCGGTCCCGGGCCTATAAAATCCTCCCACTTGCTTAGTGTTCGTTTTCGTTGCTTTGTCTCGGCATGTTTCCTGTCTTTTGCGCATTTATTTTCTTCTATACTTTTCCTTTCTTCTATACTTTTCCTTTCTTTTATTCGTTTCCATTCTTCTACACATGTCCTTTCTCCTAAACATTTACTTTCTTCTACCAATTAGGTTTAAGTCTACACATGTCCTTTCTTCTATACGTTTACTTTCTTTTGCATGTGTGGTTTCTTCTACACATTTCCTTTCTTTTATACGTTTCCTTTCTAAAAACACATTTCCTCTCTCCTGTACATTTCTTCTTCTCCTCATACGTTCTTTCTTCTTCACGTTTCCTGTCGCTTATAAGTTTCCTTTCTTCTATATCTTTCCTGTCTTCTATATGTTTTATTGTCTTCTATATGTTTCCTGTCTTCTATACGTTTCCTTTCTTCTATATGTTCCCTGTCTTCTATACGTTTCTTTTCTTCAATATGTTTCCTGTCTTCTATATGTTTCCTGTCTTCTATATGTTTTATTGTCTTCTATATGTTTCCTGTCTTCTACACGTTTCTTTTCTTCTATATGTTTTACTGTCTTCTATATGTATCCTGTCTTCTATATCTTTCCTGTCTTCTATATGTTTCATGTCTTCTATACGTTTCCTGTCTTTTATACGTGTCCTGTCTTCTATACATTTCCTGTCTTATATATGTTTCCTGTCTTCTATATGTTTCCTGTCTTATATATGTTTCCTGTCTTCTATATGTTTGTTCTATATGTTTCCTGTCTTCTATAAGTTTGTTCTATATATTTCCTGTTTTCTATATGTGTTTCCTGTCTTCTATATGTTTGTTCTATATGTTTCCTGTCATGTATATGTTTGTTCTATATGTTTCCTGTCTTCTATATGTTTGTTCTATATATTTCCTGTCTTCTGTATGTGTTTCCTGTCTTCTATATGTTTGTTCTATATGTTTCCTGTCTTCTATATGTGTGTTCTATATGTTTCCTGTCTTCTATATGTTTCCTGTCTTATATATGTTTCCTGTCTTCTATATGTTTGTTCTATATGTTTCTTGTCTTCTATATGTGTTTCCTGTCTTCTATATGTTTCCTGTCTTCTGTATGTTTGTTCTATATGTTTCCTGTCTTCTATATGTGTGTTCTATATGTTTCCTGTCTTCTATATATGTTTCCTGTCTTCTATATGTTTCCTGTCTTCTATATGTTTCCTATCTTCTATATGTTTGTTCTATATGTTTCCTGTCTTCTATATGTTTGTTCTATATGTTTCCTGTCTTCTATATGTTTGATCTATATGTTTCCTGTCTTCTATATGTGTTTCCTGTCTTCTATATGTGTTTCCTGTCTTCTATATGTTTCCTGTCTTCTATATGTTTCCTGTCTTCTATATGTTTCCTGTCTTCTATATGTTTCCTGTCTTCTATATGTTTCCTGTCTTCTATATGCTTCCTCTCTTCTATATGTTTCCTGTCTTCTATATGTTTCCTGTCTTCTATATGTTTCCTGTCTTCTATATGTTTCCTGTCTTCTATATGTTTCCTGTCTTCTATATGTTTCCTGTCTTCTATGTGTTTCCTGTCTTCTATATGTGTTTCCTGTCTTCTATATGTGTTTCCTGTCTTCTATATGTGTTTCCTGTCTTCTATATGTTTCCTGTCTTCTATATGTTTCCTGCCTTCTATATGTTTCCTGTCTTCTATATGTTTCCTGTGTTATATATGTTTCCTGTCTTCTATATATGTTTCCTGTCTTCTATATATGTTTCCTGTCTTCTATATGTTTCCTGTCTTCTATATATGTTTCCTGTCTTCTATATATGTTTCCTGTCTTCTATATATGTTTCCTGTCTTCTATATATGTTTCCTGTCTTCTATATGTTTCCTGTCTTCTATATGTGTTTTCTGTCTTCTATATATGTTTCCTGTCTTCTATATGTTTCCTGCCTTCTATATGTTTCCTGTCATCTATATGTTTCCTGTCTCCACGTTTATTGTCGTCTATACGTTTTCTTAATTATACACATTTGCTATTTTCTTCATGTTTTGTTTCATCTGTAGGTCTCCCTTCTTCTGGATGTTTCGTGTTAGGTTTCATCTGTAGATCTCCCTTCTTCTGGATATTTCGTGTTAGGTTTCATGTGTGAGTTAAGTCAAGAACCGACATCACAGAACTCGAGACATTCCTATACATGCTCCGTTCTCATCGTCAACAGCCAGCGAAGAGTCTCACTACTAATGGTAGCAGTAGCAGTCTGACTATGTGTCCGTCTAGCCTGTCCTCAGAGTCCTGTGTGTCGTTCAGTTACCCTGGTCACTGCCTGCAGCACCATTCTCTCCATACCATGTTGATCTACCCATTATTCTGCAGTATACACACGATGCCAAAGCGCCCCGACCACATCTGCCTTATCATGCATCAATACCCCAGCCAGGGGTGTAGACCCAGCCAATCTGTCCGTCTGCTCGTTTCCCACCACACCAGCATGTCCTGGGGAAAATATTGATTCTCTCTATTGTGATTGTTGAAAGGAAGCCAACCACTAATTCCGAAGCGTGTGTGCCTCCACCTTTCTCATTATACTTTGTGAGTACGTTACAATTACGACATGCCTGTCTTCACCTTTCTCATTATACTGTGTGAGTACGTTACAACCACGACATGCGTGCGCTGTTTGTCCTCCAGTCAGCGGAAGGCCGCCGTGACTACCTCCACCTCCATTCTCAGACTAGATGTTGTGTGAATAGATTTAAAACATCTACAGCCTGAGAAGGCTAACCCGGTCAACACACACCCATAGAAGTCGGATGTGTCCGCCGAATGGTGCAAATATCGCAGCTCTTCTGTGAACTAACACATCGCAATGACGTCATAAACAAACGCTCATCCGACGAACAAGGAAGAAGGGGACACAACTACAGCTTGGAACGCAGCAGGTCATTCAAACCACAGTGAACATTCTGTTTCTCGATATGTGAGTGAGAGAGAACTGTTGTATACTGTGACCTGGTGAGATTCGTGGGGAGAAACAGAGGCAGGCAGGAAGGTACACATCTTATCTACTGTACTGAGATATAAGTTGTAAGATATACATCTTATCTGTTGTACTGAGATACCCGCTGTAAGATATACATCTTATCTGTTGTACTGAGATATACGCATTAAGATATACATCTTATCTGTTGTACTGAGATATACGCTGTAAGATATACACTTCTTATCTGTTGTACTGAGATATGAGTTGTAAGATATACATCTTATCTATTATACTGAGATATACGCTGTAAGATACACATCTTATCTATTATACTGAGATATACGCTGTAAGATATACACATCATATTTGTTGTACTGAGATATACGCTGTAAGATATACACTTCTTATCTGTTGTACTGAGATATAAGTTGTAAGATATACATCTTATCTATTGCTCTGAGATACCCGCTGTAAGATATACATCTTATCTGTTGTACTGAGATACTCGCTGCAAGATGCACAACTTATCTTCCGTACCTAGGCACCTAATGTAAGATAAACTGCTTCTTAAAATTTACTTAAAGAATGCACCACATCGGGGAGATTTCCTTACAGTTATTTCAGATCCCCGAGTGCTGATAAAATCTGCCTCACAACCAAAACCCTGAACGACTAACCAAAAGCCACAATTAAAGCCAGGTATTCAGTTATCAGTTATCAGTTGGGGTATCTTCATTGCACTCCGGACAGGTCCATAGGTGCTCAGATCCTCCCCCCCCCCCAGTATATGCATCAGCGCCCGGTGGCTAATAGTGCCAGTTATTCATGTGAGTCTAACGAACCTAAACCGTATGCATAGTTCAGGGTACGATATCACCCAGGAACTAAATCGTTACTGACTTCTGACATTCACAAACGCCTGCATGGAAACAGAAAAGTGAAAACCAAATAAACCTCAGGTCTCAACAAATCAGTAAGCTCGAAATAGATAACCTCAGTGCTCGAAAATCCCAACAAGTATGTGCATAATCTTTCTTTGATCGTACTCTATAAAATGCAAACTGAAGTTCTGGCTTGTGGATTGACGATCTCTATACCACCAACACGCTGAGTCGCAGGCTGACCTTTCGAGAAGACGATGTAATGACACGAATACTCGATCGACTTAATACAACAGTAAGCCAAATATTTGTTGCTGCTGAACCGATGACCAGATATAAAACCAGCCTGTTACCTACTCCAACTTTAGACGAATCATTATCTCCGTACACAAAATCAAATGAATTTATCAATTTCAGTGTCAGTGCCGAGAAACCTACATAGGTAGGACGGCGCGAAAATTAGCAAATCAAGTAGCCGAACATATACCTGTGTGGGTGGCAAGGAACTTACATAGACAGAACGAAAAGAGAATTAGTAGATCAAGTAGCCTAACATATACCAGTGTGGGCGGTAAGGAACTTACATAGACAGAACGAAAAGACAATTAGCAGATCAAGTAGCCGAACATTTACCAGTGTGGGCGGACAAGAAAGTTAATCAGCCTTCAGCAATCCCGGTCCAGTCGAAAGCCAATAACACGCCCTCCTCGTCGATTTCTCAACACTCATAAACTATGGCTATAACATGAACAATGAAAATGCATTCCGTACAATGTATTCGACGAACAATAAATGATCGCTCTAATATAGTGAAGCAGTAGCAATTAGGCGATTCCAGCCAGTTTTATGCAAGCTGAAAGAGTTCATGTTAAAGTTGAAATTACCGTGGGGATAACAGAAGCTCCACATTCGAACAATACCTATGACTGTATTTTAATTGTTTCAGCTGAAGTGTTATTCATTTATTCACTTCATCTCGTGTATCCAATCCACCTCTCTGCAGTATGCACCTGATTAAATTCAGGGAAATAAACCAGACAGGAAATCATGCAAACATATTGCCCGTGGTTTCTGTGGTTACATTAACTAAGGGAAAATAGTGTTGTGAAAATCGTCTAAACTATCATATTTACATCTTCTGTCTTGTCATTTTTCCATGTTCTATTTTATCATCTTTACATCTTGTGTCTTATCATCTTTACGTCTTCTATTTTATAATCTTTACATCTTCTCTATTATCAATGGTAAAACGGTCGTCAAACCCAAGGTACTACCAGCTCTGATTCATAAAAAAGTCGACAGGGTCGACTTCATTGCACCGGGTTTTATCCAATATGGCTCGGTCTCTTTCCGCAGCGCGGAGGCGTCGCACAAAGCACGAACTCCGTAGCTTTAGCGACGACCCACAGGAGTCTCCGAAATATTTAACTCTTGAACCGAAGGTTCGTGGCCCGGAATCGAATCCACAACCTTCGGAGCCCGAAACAAACGGCTTGACCACTTCGCCACGGAGACTTCTCAGCTCTGATTCATATTCCTATCTAACCACGGTACTATCAGCTGTCATTCAGATTCCTGTCTAACCACGGTACTACCAGCTGTCATTCAGATTCCTGTCTAACCACGGTACTACCAGCTGTCATTCAGATTCCTGTCTAACCAAGTGTTTCTTGTACACACCAGAAAGTCTGCATTAACCCACTGTACACACAACACCCACACACTTATACCAGCACCGTACAAAGATCCAGTACACTCACATAACCAACTGTACACACAACACCCACACAAATATACCACCACCTTACACAAACCCAGTACACTCTCATAACCAACTGTACACAAGACACCCACACAAAATTACTCGCACCTTACAGAAACCCGCCGGTCTCTCCGGCTGAGGGGTTACACCACTTTCTCCGTAATCCCGTTTATCACGCAGAGTCTCGTAGCGGGCGAGAACTGGAAGCGGTTCTACCCCCGCTGGTGACTTGCGGGATAACTGAGCCGGCCGCTCAGAAACAATGGCAAACTACTGAGCGTAATCTTGCCAAGAAATCAACAATCAGCTGAAAGATGCTGATGTTGACAGCGATGTCCTGTAAAGGATATGCAAAACATTTTTTACAGAAACCCAGTGCACTCACATAACCCACTTACACAAGACACCCACTCAAAATTACCCGCACCTTAGAGAAACCCAGTGCACTCAAATAACCCCCGCACCGAAAGCATTGGCCGTAACCCACCACAAGGTCTAATCTAGATGTACTCAAAAACAAATAACCGAAGGTTCCTCCCCGTCCCCCCCCCTCTCTCTCTCTCTCTCTCTCTCTCTCTCTCTCTCTCTCTCTCTCTCTCTCTCTCTCTCCCGCTATCGTCCAGCCTTTCTATCAAATCCACCAAAAATCAATAGCACTACGACCCACATATGACGGATCAAAGACCACTGGCAATTCACAAACGGCTCTCCCCACATCCAGGGCACAGCTCCATGGACGGTTCCCGCGGCGTGTGGCGCCGAGTCTGCTAGATAGTTTTATTTCATCCCAGATTTCACAATACACACTGGAAATCATTTCCGTACTTTATCCTTGCCGGCTCCCTGTTTATTGAATTCCATTGCTAGATTTAAATGTAAATGTATTTGTGGCTATTATTCGGATGAATACGCCCCTGACGTCTTGATCTTTTAGTGCTATTGTCAGCAGTGGCGTGACTGTACTTTTTTCTGGGTGGGTTGAAAGTATCGCCATCCAGAATGTGGATGGCCGACAGTTCCCACCCGGCCCGGGTTTGTACGTTCTGTTCGGTTATTTTCTGACAATATCATATCTTATGGCCATGTTTATCTGTGTCGTCTTCTATATTTGTTCCATTCAACTATTATCTGAGTTGTGGTATTTCATAAGCCATCATCATCATCATCATCATCATCATCATCATCATCATCATCATCATCATCATCATCATCATCATCATCATCATCATCATCATCATCATCATCATCATCATCATCAAATACCCTGCCAGCTAGCGTAGGTGTTCGTGTCTCCCCACAGATCTCGCTCTTTGGTGTCTGGATCAACTCTGCTGATGATATTCCTCCATGCCGCCATCTCAATCCATCCAGCATCACTTCTGTCGGTCTGCCTCTGCCTCTCTTCCCTTCGATCTTTCCAGTTGTCACGATGTTCTTCAATGCTTCTTTTCTCATCACATGGCCAATGGAAGCAGTTTGACTTTTTCTTATTTTTGTACATAATGTTCTAATTACACTAGCCTCCTTCAGGCAATCGTTGTCAGTTGCGTTGGCAGTCCAAAGAATTCAAAACATTCGTCTCAGAAACCACATCTTTGTTGCTTCCAAGTTCTGCCTAATTTGTTCATTTACATTCCAAGATTCTCTGCCATTCAGCAAAACAGGTTCTATACAGCATTTCAGCACTCTCTTTATCACATTCAATGATAGTGACTTATTGCACAAGATACCTTTCATTTTCTGAAATGCAGCTTTTGCTTGTCCTAATCTGTTCTTGTCCTCTAAAAGTACTGGAGAGTTTTGGTCATAGACCATAACCTTAGGAAGGGAAAATCCCAACTGCACCTCCCCGTGGTAGAGGATGGAAACACACTACGGTGTGGCTAATACAGCTCTGGGGACCGAGTAACCACCGGAATAAGTGGACAACTCTGCAGCTGAGCAGAGCAGGGCACTCACTTGTCCTTACAGTCGGAAATGGCTGTCAAAGGCAGAGGTAAAAAGACCACCATGTGGATGTGGAAGGCAAGGAGAAACCACCACATTATCTTCCCAAGACTTCATGGCAAAACATATATCAGAGTTATTGAACGACGTTAATGGCTGTCTTAGGACATCCTCGTCCGGTAGGGACAGTCATGAGCCACAGGTGACACCAGACCGTCATCCAGCTACTGATGGCAAAATCATAAATAAAATAAATAAACTTAGAGTAGGAACATGGAATGTTAGGACATTAAATGAGCTAGGAAAGTTGACCAATGTTCTAAGAGAGATGGATAGCATGAACATGAATGTACTAGGCGTTAGTGAGATGAGATGGAAGGGATCGGGCAAAATTATAGATGACACTCACACAATAATTTATTCTGGACGGGATACACATGAAAAAGGTGTAGGAATAATATTAGACGAAAAAACAGCCAAGTCAATTAATGGATACTGGTGTATTTCAGATAGAGTTATTATGGTAAAAATCAGAGGCAAACCAATAGATATAAATATTATACAAGAATATGCAGCAACAACAAGCAGTAGTGATGAAGAAATACAACACTTTTACAACGAAATAGAAATGGTGATGGCTCAAATTGGATCACAAGAAATAAAAATAATACTTGGTGATTTTAATGCAAAAGTAGGAAAGGGAAAAATGGAGGATGTAGTGGGGAATTATGGTTTAGGTACAAGAAATGAAAGAGGGGAAATGCTAATAGAATGGGAAAATATCAATGATATGATAATTGGAAACACATGGTTTAAACACCATAAAAGACGACTGTACACATGGAAAAGCCCTGATAAGAAAATACGCAACCAAATTGACTACATACTAATTAATAAAAGATTTAGAAATGCTTTAATTAATGTAAAGACAATGCCTGGTGCTGACTGTAATAGTGATCATGTACCACTATGTGGACAAATAAAAGTAAGATTAAAGAGAGGGGAAAAAATGATTAAGAACATGAGACTTAATAAAGAGGTTCTGAAAATAGATAAAGAAATGCAAGAACAATACAGAGTGACTGTGAAAAATAGGTACAATGCAATAGCTAAAATACAGAGTGTAAATGAACAATGGGAAATGTTAAGGGACTCCATTCATCAAACTAGCAAAGAAGTATTACCGGAGAGAGGCAAAATAGCTAAGAAAAAATGGATGAATGAAGAAATCTTAAAACTGATGGACAAAAGAAAACAGAGTAAAAATGACAAACAAGAATACGCTAAGATAAATAAAGAAATAAAAGATAAACGTGGGAAGGCTAAAGAAAGTTGGTTAAACCAGCAATGCAAAAAAAAATTGAATTAAATTCCATTAAAGATACAAAATATATGCACAGACAAATCAGTGAGCTTACAGGAAGAATAATAAGAATACATACAGGGTGTTTGAAATCAAAAACAGGAATGATATTATTAGAGGAAGGTGCTATAATGAACAGGTGGAATAAGTATATAAGAGAATTATATGATGGAGAAAGGGAAGAATTAACAGAAGATAGTAACTTAGAAGGTCCACCTATTCTGAAAGAAGAAGTCGCTGACGCTATGAAACGTATGAAGAAAGGAAAAACAGCTGGGCCAGATGAAATCACAATAGAAGAATTAGAAGTATTGGGAGAATTTGAAGTAGATATATTAACCAAAATGTTGAATGATATTTACAGCAGTGGATATTTACCCAGTGATGTGCTGAAATCTGTATTTATAGCTATACCAAAAAGACCAG
Organism: Cepaea hortensis; assembly: GCA_963921405.1. Lineage (NCBI taxonomy): Eukaryota > Metazoa > Mollusca > Gastropoda > Stylommatophora > Helicidae > Cepaea > Cepaea hortensis. The sequence goes on from OY992883.1 coordinate 123,873,483, forward strand.
GAGCAATTGATTGTGAAGATTTTCGTACAATTAACATTATAAACCATATCACTAAGCTTCTACTCAGAATCATAATGAGAAGAACCAAAAAGAAAATAAAAATGGAAATTAGTGAAGAACAGTATGGATTTGTGGAAGGAAAGGGCACAAACAATGCAATTTATACATTACGGACACTAATAGAAAGGTCAATAGAGAAACAGAGAGACATATATTTGTGCTTCATAGATTATAATAAGGCATTTGATAAAGTAAAACATGATGAACTGATTAAAATGTTGGAAGATATCAACATTGATGGAAAAGATTTAAGAATAATAAAGAATATTTACTGGAACCAAGTAGCAGCAATTAAAATGGGAAATAAAGAGGGTAGTTACGAACAGATAAAGCTAGGAGTGCGACAAGGGTGTGTCTTGTCACCAGATCTTTTCTCCCTGTATAGCGAAGTAATAATGAGAGAGATCAAAGAGATGCCAGGAATACTAGTTGGAGGTTATAATATAAATAATATACGCTATGCAGATGACACAGTATTGGTGGCGGATAATGCAACAGACCTACAACAATTATTAGACGTTGTAGTAACAAAGAGTGCAAGGAAAGGACTCTCCTTGAATATCAAGAAAACAGTAACAATGGTAATATCAAAGAAAATGGTGACACCAAAATGTGACACAGAAATAGAAGGGAAAATCCTTAACTAAGTGGATAATTTTAGATACTTAGGGGCATTTATAACATCAGATGGAAGATGTACAACAGAGATTAGGAGCAGAATAGGGCAGGCAAAAGCCGCATTTCAGAAAATGAAGAGTATCTTATGCAATAAGTCACTATCACTGAATGTAAGAAAGAGAGTGCTGAGATGCTATGTAGAACCAGTTTTGCTGTATGGCAGTGAATCTTGGAATGTAAATGAACAAATTAAGAAGAAACTAGAATCAACAGAGATGTGGTTCCTGAGACGAATGTTGCGAATTCCTTGGACTGCCGGAGTAACTAACGATGACTGCCTGAAACAGGCTAATGAAACTAGAACATTATATACAACAATAAGACAGAGACAAACATATTTCTTCGATCACGTGATGAGAAGAGAGGCATTGGAGAACATCGTGACAACTGGAAAGATGGAGGTGAAGAGGGGCAGAGGCAGACCAAGATAAATGATGCTGGATGGATTGAGACGGTGGCATGGAGGAATATCAGCAGCATAGTTGATCCAGAAAACCAAAGACCGAGATCTGTGGAGAGCCATGAACGCCTACGCCAGCCGGCACGGCACTTGATGATGATGATGATGAATCTGGTCTTAATCTCTGTTGTACATCTTCCATCTGATGTTATAAATGCCCTTAGGTATTTAAAATTATCCACTTGGTTAAGAATTTTTCCTTCTATTTCAACTTCACATTTTGGTGTCACTTTTTTTTCTTTGATATCACAATTGTTACTGTTTTCTTTATCCCCAAGGAAAGTACTTTCTTTACATCCTCTGTTACTACGTTTTACATGAAAGCTGTATCATATTATGTGACCGATGTCTTTGTAATATGTGTATCCAAGATTTCACTCCACACAATAGACAGCCGCACGTTTCGTCACTCGCGCACTAAACATTTTCCCCACACACATTTTCCCCACACAGACACACTTTATCCAAGCTTTCACTCCACACAATAGACGACCACACACTGATTATTGTCCCCACACAGACACATATTATCCAAGCCTTCACCCACACAATAGACTACCACGCACTGATCATTGTCCCCACACAGACACGCATTAATCAAGCTTTCACTACACGTAATAAACAAGGGCGAGCTTTTTAATACACCCACTAAACAACTCACAAATACACACTCCCTCGCATGTGCATACACCAACTTACAATCACAAACACACGAGCAAACATTTAATCTCTCTCTCTCTCTCTCTCTCTCTCTCTCTCACTCTCTCTCTCTCTCTCTCTCTCTCTCTCACTCTCTATCTCTCTCTCTATCTCTCTCTCTCTATCTCTCTCTCTCTCTCTCTCTCTCTCTCTATCTCTCTCTCCTTGAGTAGAAGAGGACTGACTAAACTAGACATAAAAGTACACATTAACGTCGACTGGAAGTGGCATAAACTAAGCAGGAACATACATATTAACCTCGGCTGGCTTATTTCAATGCTTAATGGGACTTGTCTCTTGTGGGGTTCTAAGACTCGAAATCAAAGCACTCTTGCCAATCCACACATGCTGGTCTCCTTCAGCAACTGTCCTAAGTGTAGAAACTAATCGATCCAGAAATACTGATTGAAGACCCATCAAGTTAATGTACTCACGCATCGTGCCTAGCTAGAATACAATTATATACAACTGTTACATCCAAACTCAAACATCGTGCCTAGCTAGAACCACAATGACATCCAATTGTTACGTCCACACTCAAACATAGTGCCAAGCTAGAACCACAATTACATCCAATTGTTACGTCCACACTTAAACATAGTGCCAAGCTAAAACCACAATTACATCCAATTGTTACGTCCACACTCAAACATAGTGCCAAGCTAGAACCACAATGACATCCAATTGTTACGTCCACACTCAAACATAGTGCCAAGCTAAAACCACAATTACATCCAATTGTTACGTCCACACTCAAACAGTGCCAAGCTAAAACCACAATTACATCCAATTGTTACATCCACACTCAAACATCGTGGCTAGCTACACCACAATTACACCCAATAGTTACACCATAATCAAACATTGTGATTGACTAGAACCACAATTACACCCAATTGTTATATCCACACTCAAATCCCGCCTAGCTAGAACCACAATTACACCCAATTGTTACATCCACACTCAAATCCCGCCTAGCTAGAACCATAATTACACCCAATTGTTACATCCACACTCAAACTTCGTGGCTATCTAGAACCACAATTACACCAAATTGTTACATCAACAGTCAACCATAGTGCATAGGCAGAACCACAATTCCACACAAGTGTTACATCCACACTCAGACATCGTGGCTAGCTAAACCATAATTACACCCAATTGTTACATCCACACTCAAACATTGCGCCTAGCTAGAACCAAAATTATACCCAATCGTTACACCCACACTCAAGCATCGTGCCTAGCTAGAACAACAATTACACCCAGCTGTTACATCCACACTCAAACATCGTACCTAGCAAGAACCACAATTACACCAAATTGTTACACCCACACTCAAACGTCGTGGCTAGCTAGAACCACAATTACACCCAATTGTTACATCCACACTCACACATCGTGGCTAGCTAGAACCACAATTACACCCAATCGTTACATCTACACTCAAACATCGTGGCTAGATAGAAACACAATTACACCCAATTGTTACATCCACACTCAAACATCCCGCCTAGTTAGAACAACAATTACACTCAATTGTTACATCCACACTCAAACATCCCGCCTAGTTAGAACAATTTACCCCCAATTGTTACATTCAAACTCAAACATCGTGGCTAGCTAGAACCAAAATTATACCCAATTGTAACATCCACACTTAAACATCGTGCCTAGCTAGAACAACAATTACACCCATCTGTTACATCCACACTCAAACATCTTGGCTAGCTAGAACCACAGTTACATCCAATTGTTACATCTACAATCAAACATTGTGCCTAACTAGAATCACAATTACATCCAATTGTTACATCTACAATCAAACATCTTGGCTAGCTAGAACCACAGTTACATCCAATTGTTACATCTACAATCAAACATTGTGCCTAGCTAGAACCACAATTACATCCAATTGTTATATCTACAATCAAACATCTTGGTTAGCTAGAACCACAGTTACATCCAATTGTTACATCTACAATCAAATATTGTGCCTAGCTAGAACCACAATTACATCCAATTGTTATATCTACAATCAAACATCTTGGCTAGCTAGAACCACAGTTACATCCAATTGTTACATCTACAATCAAACATTGTGCCTAGCTAGAACCACAATAACATCCAATTGTTATATCTACAATCAAACATCTTGGCTAGCTAGAACCACAGTTACATCCAATTGTTATATCTACAATCAAACATTGTGCCTAGCTAGAACCACAATAAAATCCCATTGTTATATCTACAATCAAACATCTTGGCTAGCTAGAACCACAGTTACATCCAGTTGTTACATTTACAATCAAACATTGTGCCTAACTAGAACCACAATTACATCCAGTTGTTACATCTACAATCAAACATTGTGCCTAGCTAGAACCACAGTTACATCCAATTGTTACATCTACAATCAAACATTGTGCCTAGCTAGAACCACAATTACATCCAATTGTTACATCTACAATCAAACATTGTGCCTAGCTAGAACCACAGTTACATCCAATTGTTACGTCTAAAATCAAACATTGTGCCTAGCTAGAACCACAATTACATCCAGTTGTTACATCTACAATCAAACATCTTGGCTAGCTAGAACCACAGTTACATCCAATTGTTACATCTACAATCAAACATTGTGCCTAGCTAGAACCACAATTACATCCAGTTGTTACATCTACAATCAAACATCTTGGCTAGCTAGAACCACAATTACATCCAATTGTTACATCTAAAATCAAACATTGTGCCTAACTATAACCACAATAACATCCAATTGTTACATCTACAATCAAACATTGTGACTAGCTAGAACCACAGTTACATCCAGTTGTTACATCTACAATCAAACATTGTGCCTAGCTAGAACCACAATTACATCCAATTGTTACATCTACAATCAAACATCGTGCCTATCTAGAACCACAATAACATCCAATTGTTATATCCACACTCAAACATCTTGGCTAGCTAGAACCACAGTTACATCCAATTGTTACATCTACAATCAAACATTGTGCCTAACTAGAACCACAATTACATCCAGTTGTTACATCTACAATCAAACATTGTGCCTAGCTAGAACCACAGTTACATCCAGTTGTTACATCTACAATCAAACATTGTGCCTAGCTAGAACCAAAGTTACATCCAATTGTTATATCTACAATCAAACATTGTGCCTAGCTAGAACCTAAGTTACATCCAATTGTTACATCTACAATCAAACATTGTGCCTAGCTGGAACCAAAGTTACATCCAATTGTTATATCTACAATCAAACATTGTGCCTAGCTAGAACCAAAGTTACAACCCATTGTTATATCTACAATCAAACATTGTGCCTAGATAGAACCACAATTACATGCATTTTTTACATCTACAATCAAACATTGTGCCTAGCTAGAACCAAAGTTACATCCAATTGTTATATCTACAATCAAACATTGTGCCTAGCTAGAACCAAAGTTACATCCAATTGTTATATCTACAATCAAACATTGTGCCTAGCTAGAACCACAATTACATCCAATTGTTATATCTACAATCAAACATTGTGCCTAGCTAGAAGCGCAATTACATCCAGTTGTTACATCTACAATCAAACATTATGCCTAGCTAGAACCACAATTACATCCAATTGTTATATCTACAATCAAACATTGTGCCTAACTAGAACCACAATTACATCCAGTTGTTACATCTATAATCAAACATTGTGCCTAACTAGGACCACAATTACATCCAGTTGTTACATCTACAATCAAACATTGTGCCTAGCTAGAACAAATATTACATCCAGTTGTTACATCTACAATCAAACATCGTGCCTAACTAGAACCACAATTACATCCAGTTGTTACATCTACAATCAAACATTGTGCCTAGCTAGAACAAATATTACATCCAGTTGTTACATCTACAATCAAACATCGTGCCTAACTAGAACCACAATTACATCCAGTTGTTACATCTACAATCAAACATTGTGCCTAGCTAGAACCACAATTACACCCAGCTGTTACATCCACACTCACACATCGTGCCTAGCTAGAACCACAGTTACATCGAGTTGTTACACCCACACTCAAACATCTTGCCCAGCTAGAACCACAATTACACCCACCTGTTACATCCACACTTAAACATCGTGATAGTTACAACCACGATTAACCTAATTGTTACAACCACACTCAAACATTGCTAAATATTCTGCTCCTTCTGCGGTGATATCTTCACCAAGCACTCGCTCACAGATTATGATTGATGGTTCAGATATCTGATATCTGAACAGGAAAGCCAAGGACAAGCCACACCTGGCATATCCTTTCACCTTTCGTGTGAAATGTGTCAGGTGACCTGCGGTAGACCGGCGCCCCGGGATAGTTGACTATATTAGGTCTCATCCTGGTCGTGCGATTTGAATGTATGATGATTTTCTCCCCATGAAGAGATGGTTATCAAGTTGACATAAAAATAGGCAGTTTAATCTCCAGGGCTAACCTTCCCCTAAGTTGCATTTCTGGTTTCCAATTGCCTTGCAATTTGTCGCGGGTGGTCGCAGAACTATCCCAACTAAATTGTTTAAAAACTGACTTTGCTGTGTGTGTCAGTTTACTCGGTTTTATGTCTTACAACTGGGATATCATCAATCTGTACAGTTGATTCAGTATGTTACAATTCTTGCCTCACAATATGACAATCATCAAGATTTCAGTTGATTCAGTATGTTACAGTTCTTGCCTCACAAAATGACAATCATAAAGATGTCAGTTGATTCAGTTTGTTACAATGCTTGCCTTACAACAGGGCTATCATCAATCTGTACAGTTGATTCAGTATGTTACAATTCTTGCCTCACAATATGACAATCATCAAGATGTCAGTTGATTCAGTTTGTTACAATGCTTGCCTTATAACAGGGCTATCATCAATCTGTACAGTTGAGTCAGTATGTTACAATTCTTGCCTCACAACATGACAATCATCAAGATGTCAGTTGATTCAGTATGTTACAATGCTTGCCATACAACAGGGATATCATCAATCTGTTTAGTTGATTCAGTATGTTACAATTCTTGCCTCACAATATGACAATCATCATGATTTTCAGTTTATTCAGTATGTTACAATTCTTGCCTCACAACATGACAATCATCAAGATTTCAATTGAGTCAGTATGTTACAATTCTTGTCTCACAACAGGACAATCATCAAGATTTAAGTTGATTCAGTATGTTACAATTCTTGTCTCAGATCATGTTACAATTCTTGCCTCAAAACATGACAATCATCAATTTGCTGTTTGATTCATATATTACAATTCTTCCCTCACAAAATGACAACCATCAATATTTCAGTTGATTCAGTATGTTACAATGCTTGTCTCGCAACATGTTACAATTCTTGTTTCATAACATTACCATCATCAAGAAGTCAGTTGATTCAGTATGTTACAATTCTTGCCTCACATCGTGTTACAATTCTTGTCTCACAACATGACAATCATCAAGTTTTCAGTTGATTCAGTATGTTACAATTCTTGCCTCACATCATGACAACCATCAAGATTTCAGTTAATTCTGTATGTTACTATTCTTGTCTCACAACATGACAATCATCAAGATGTCATTTGAGTCAGTATGTTACACTTCTTGTCTCACAACATGACAATGATCAAGTTGTCAGTTGATTCAGTATTTTACAATGCTTGTCTCAGATCATGTTACAATTCTTGCCTCACAACATGACAATCATCAAGTTTCCGTTTGATTCATATGTTACAATTCTTGCCTCACAACATGACAATCATCAAGTTTCCGTTTGATTCATATGTTACAATTCTTGCCTCACAACATGACAACCATCAAGATTTCAGTTGATTCAGTATGCTACAATTCTTGCCTCACATCATGACAACCATCAAGATTTCAGTTGATTCTGTATGTTACTATTCTTTTCTCACAATATGACAATCATCAAGATGTCAGTTGATTCAGTATGTTACTATTCTTGTCTCACAATATGACAATCATCAAGATGTCAGTTGATTCAGTATGTTACAATTCTTGCCTCACAACATGGCAATCATCAAGTTTTCAGTTTAGTTTAGTTTAGTTTAGTCGTTTGATCAACATCACGGCACACGGTTTACCCCATAAGTGCTCCGTTTTCCTCCTAACTCAAACCTGAGTCTGAAGAAACTCAGCTCAATGCACGAACTCCGTTGCATCGGCGAGGATTCTGAAATACTTTGGGTAGAATTTTAACTCGAAATTTTGCCCGGGCAGCGCCGTTAGGCTACTCTTTTTCGATTTCCAACTGCCAAGGGATTTTTTACGTGCGCACCAATACACACGGGCGTCCGATCTCACTACCCAGAGACCAGGGGAAATGTTATTACTGGAAGTCCAGGTGGATTTTTTAAATAAATCCTGGTCCTCACCGGGGCCTGAACCCGGGACCTCCAGCATTCGAGGCGGACACCATACCTCGAGACCACTCAGCCCCCTAAGTTTTCATTTGATTCAGTATGTTAGAATTCTTGTCTCACCACATGACAATCATCAAGATGTCAGTTGATTCAGTATGTTACAATTCTTGTCTCACATCATGTTACAATTCTTGTCTGACATCATGTTACAATTCTTGCCTCACAACATGTTACAATTCTTGCATCACAACATGTTACAATTCTTGTCTCACATCATGTTACAATTCTTGCGTCACAACATGTTACAATTCTTGTCTCACAACATGTTACAATTCTTGTCTCACATCATGTTACAATTCTTTCCTCACAACATGTTACAATTCTTGTCTCACAATATGTTACAATTCTTGTCTCACAACATGTTACAATTCTTGTCTCACATCATGTTACAATTCTTGCTTCACAACATGACAATCATAAAGAAGTCAGTTGATTCAGTACGTTACAATTCTTGCCTCACAACATGTTACAATTCTTGTCTCACATCATGTTACAATTCTTGCTTCACAACATGACAGTCATCAAGATTTCAGCTGATTCAATATGTTACAATTCTTGCCTCACAACATGACAATCATCAAGATTTCAGTTGATTCCGTATGTAACAATTCTTATCTCACATCATGTTACAATTCTTGCCTCACAACAAACCATCATCAAGATTTAAATTGATTCAGTAAACATGGAGATCACTACACACATTCCCACGCTTGTCGCCTGACACTCCCATATCCCAGATCACAGAACAATACCCAAGCCCGTCGCCGGACACTCCCATATCCCAGATCACACAGAATAATGCCCTAGTCTGTCCCCGGACTCTCCCATATCCCAGATCACACAGAACATTGCCGGGAATCTATGTTTATGTCGCTGGGTCGACCCCATTGCCGAACAAGTCGAACAAAATATTCTCAACATGTGTTATCTTACACTTTGGTGTTATCTTTTTCTTTGATATAACCATTGTTTATGTTTTATTTGACATTCCAGAAAGTCTTTTGTTTTCATTCTCTTTTTCTACAATGTCCGAAAGTTGTATATCTTTAGTTTTCAGCTATCCATACTGTGTCATCTACATAGAGTAGATTCTGTATTTTATAACCTTCTGTTTGTTTTCCATGTCTCTCTGTGATCTATCTCATTGTTGCTTTACTATATATATATAGTTATATGTTCTTGGAACGTTAGAACAATGAATGCAGATGGAAAGTTAGAAAACATCAAAAAAGAAATGAAGAGAGAGAAGATTAACATATTAGGAATATCGGAAACGAGATGGAAAGGAGCAGGGATAAGGACAGGAGAGGATTGTAAGATTATTTACTCTGGGGGAGAAGAACAGCAAAGAGGTGTAGCCATTATATTAGATTAGATAAGCAAACATCAAATTCTGTCAAAGGATATCATGCTGTGTCAGACAGAGTCCTATTAGTAAAATTAAACGGAAGACCTTTAAAATAAATGTCATTCAAGTATATGCCCCAACAAGTGAAAGCAGTGAAGAAAGCATAGAGGAATTTTATAATGACGTGGAGTCTGCTTTAAAGAACTGCAAAAAATCAGAAATAAATATCATAATGGGTGATTTCAACGCAAAAATAGGACAGCAAGGCGATGGATGCAGTGTAGGCAACCATGGTTTGGGAGAGAGAAATGAAAGAGGATACAGACTTGTAGAATGGGCAAAAGAACAAGAAATGGTTGTAGGAAACACCTGGTTTAAACAGTATCCTAGAAGATTATGGACATGGAGGAGTCCAGACAGCAGGATTAAAAACCAGATAGATTACATCCTGATTAGCAAAAGGTTTCGAAATGCGTTAACAGTCGTAAAAACAGTTCCAAATGCAGACTGTTACAGTGATCACAGATTAATTACAGGCACATTGAGGGTAAAGTTAAAGAAAGTCAAGTATACAGCAGGAAACCTTAAATATGACTTGTGCAAATTGAAAACTGACAAAGAAATACAAGATAATTTTAACATAGAAGTAAAGAACAAATTTGATATATTGTCTGATCTAGAGATCCTGTTTCAAGATGTAGATGATCAATGGGAAACGATGAAGAATTCAATCAGTTGCGCAGCAGAAAAAACTATTCCAAAAGTAAAGAAAGTGGGCCGTAAGACATGGATGACTGAAGAAATTTTACAACTAATGGAAACAAGAAGACAGAACAAAAATAATCCTGCCAAATATGAAGAAATTCACAGAAAAGTGAGAACCTTATGAAAGGAGGCAAAAGAAACATGGCTTGAGAAAAATTGCAGAGAAATTGAAAAACAACACAACAGTAACAATGCGAAACTAATGCACAAAAGAATTCAGGAGCTTACCAATCAAAGAACACGTACATCAGCAGGCTGCCTAAAGACAAAAGATGGAAGAGTCATAATAGAAAAAGATCAGATATTACATGAATGGTCAGATTACGTGAAAAACCTGTATGACGATAACAGAGACGAACAGTATGATGTTCAAAATAATAATGAAGGACCAGCAATTTTGAAGATGGAGGTTCAGAATGCTCTTAACCATATGAAATCTGGCAAGACCCCCGGTTCAGACAGCGTCACAACAGAAATGATTAATGCTTTAGAAGAATATGGAATAGATAAAGTTACCAGTCTGCTTAATACAATATATGATACTGGAAATATACCTCAGGAGTTATGTAATTCTGTATTTATTGCAATCCCAAAGAAATCAGGAGCCTTGGAATGTGATCAACATCGAACAATCAGTATAATGAGTCACATCACGAAGATTTTGCTAAGAATTATCATGCAAAGAGTTAGGAGGAAAATACAACCTGAAATAGGAGAAGAACAATGTGGGTTTGTGGAAGGCAAGGGTACAGTAAATGCTGTGTATATACTGAGAAACATAATCGAACGTTCTATAGAAGTAAACAAAGATCTACACCTTTGCTTTATTGACTACACAAAGGCTTTTGATAAAGTGAGACATGTCAACATGGTAAGGATGCTTGAAGATCTACAAATTGATGGAAAAGATCTTAGACTTGTAAAAAACATATATTGGAAACAACAAGCTGCCATAAGAGTTGATAATGAAGTAAGCCAATATCAGCCTATTAAAAGGGGTGTGAGACAGGGATGTGTAATGTCTCCAGATCTGTTTTCCCTGTACAGTGAAAGTATTTTCAGAAATATTGAAGATATGGAAGGAATCAACATTGGGGGACGATGCATCAATAACATTAGATATGCAGATGATACAGTCTTGATTGCAGACAATGAACAGGACCTGCAAAATTTAGTAGATGCGATTGTTACACACAGTGAACAACTAGGGTTAGAATTAAATTGTAAAAAGACACAGATTATGGTCGTCACTAGGAAGGACGAAATACCACAATGTAATATACAAGTAAATGGGAATATTCTTCAACAAGTGAGCAGGTACAATTATCTCGGAACAGTAATAACATCTGATGGGAGATGCCTTGAAGAGATTAGAACAAGAATCGCAATGACAAAAGTAGCCTTTAGCAAGATGAAAAACATATTGACCAATAAAAAGATGTCAATTGAAACGAGAAAAAGAGTGTTGAGATGCTACATTGAACCTGTACTTTTGTATGGATGTGAAGCGTGGACAATGAGCAGTCAGGCTGAAATACATCTGATGGCTGTAGAGATGTGGTTTCTGAGGAAAATGCAAAGAATACCATGGACAGCCAGAAAGACCAATGAACAAGTCCTTCAAGAAACAAATGAAGATCGTAAATTGATTAGAGAAATTAGACGTAGACAGTCAAAATTTTTTGGGCATGTTATGAGAAGAAATGGATTGGAGAATTTGGTGACAACTGGTAAGATCGAGGGGAACAGACCAAGGGGAAGACCTAGAAGCAAGTACCTGGATGGCTTGGCCTTGTGGCATGGTCGAGACAGAAACACGGAGCTGATCCACGACTCTGGTGATCGGGTGAGATGGCAGAACATGACCGCCCACGCTTACCGGCATGGCACATGATGGATGGAGAGAGAGAGAGAGAGAGAGAGAGAGAGAGAGAGAGAGAGAGAGAGAGAGAGAGAGAGAGAGAGAGAGATATGGGGACAAAACACATCCTTGCTCCCTGCACTATCTATTCACAGCTGAATTCTTTTTTTTTCTCCTAAATATTTTTTTTTATTATTCCGAGATCGTTCATTTCAATGTTATCTTCCAACATTAATATCAATTCATCACGTTTTACTTGATCAAATGTCTTGCTATAGTCCACAAGGCACGTGGACAAGTTATGTATTTCTGTGTCTCCGTTGATCTTCACTGGTAGTGCTTATAATCTGTGTAGTGCATTGTTTGTACCTGTCCTTTCTCTGTTAACAAACTTTCTTTTGCGTTTACTAATTTATTTACTATTGTTTGTTTTTGTGTATTTAATCAGAAGACGTAAAGGTGACAAGAAAAAAAAGATAGAAAGATGATAAGACAGAAGATGTAAAGATGATAAGACAGAAGATGTAAAGATGATAAGACAGAAGGTGGAAAGATGATAAGACAGAAGATGTAAAGATGATAAGACAGAAGATGTAAAGATGATAAGACAGAAGATGTACAGATTGATTGATTGATTGACTGACTGATTGATTGATTTAGGAACCGACACCACAGCATTCGGGGCATTCCCATAAGCGCTCCGTCTCCATCCTCAGAAGCCAGCGAAGAGTTCCAACCCCAATAGTACCAGTAGCAATCTGATTATATGTGCGTATCGCCTTTCCTCTAAGCGTCTAGCATCGGCCAGATCCCCTCGTCACTCCTCGCTGTCGTATAGATGTATAGATGTATAGATGATAAGACTGAATATGTAAAGATGATAAGACAGAAGATAGAAAGATTATAAGACAGAAGATGTAAAGATGATACGAAGAAGATGTATAGGTGATAAGACAGATGATGTAAAGATTATAAGATAGAAGATGGAAATATGATAAGACAGAAAATGTAAAGATGATAAGACACCAGTTAAAACGATAATAAGACAGAAGATATTAAGATGATAAGATAGAAGATGTAAAGATGATGCGACAGGAGATGTAAATATAAGATAGAAGGTGGAAATATGATGAGACAGAAGAAGTAAGAATGATATGACGGAAGATGGAAATATGATGAGACAGAAGATGTAAAGATGATAAGACAGAAGATGTAAAGATGATAAGACAGAAGCTGTAAAGATGATAATACAGGAAATGTAAAGATGATAAGACAGAAGATTTAAAGATGATAAGAAAGAATATGTAAAGATTAGAAAATAAAGGAAGGAAAGATGATAATCATTGGCACCTTTCCGTCTTGACAGACGATAGTTTGGTACATTGTGCTTCAAAAAGGCTTAATAACTACGACCCATGGCGGTGACGAGTGTGGCTGGTAAGGCCAATTCTTGCTGCAAATGTTTGCCCACAGTAGATGCATGTGAAAACATGGTCATTTCTCCCATTGTGCACCATCTTACGTCTCTCACGCTCTGTGTGTGCTTTATCTGCAATCATTTTCTCTTTTGTCTTTATTCCATTTCTGATGTTTGCCCTCCATGCAACACGTTCAGAGGCGACTTGCTCCCAATGTACAATCATGTCCCGCTTACACACATCTTTGTATCGTAGTAGAGGCCGACCCTGAGATCTCCTACCCGTCTGTAATTCACCAAAAAAAGATGTCCTTTGGTATTCTACCATCATCCACCCTCCTAACATGTCCTATCCATCTAAGTCTACGAAGACTGAGCATGGAATACACCGTCACACAACCTGATCTTTCCAATACTTCAGTATTTGTGATTTTGTCTTGCCACTTAATGCCAAGTATTCTTCGCAGACACCGCATATGAAAGCTGTTTAAACGTTTCTCTTGGTGTGAGTAAGTTGTCCAGGTTTCACTGCCATATAGAAGAGTACTAAGGACACAGGCTTGGTAGACGAGGACTTTTGTTTTGGCAGTAAGCTTCCTGTTCTCCCAGACTCTTGTTGCTAACATGTTCATTGTTGTTGCTGCCTTGCCAATCCGGATGTTGATTTCCTGATCGAGGGATAATTTGCTATTTACCTCTGATCCTAGATATGTAAAATGGTCTACTATCTCCAGTTCGGCGTCGTCAATAAAGATTGATGGTACACCATGTGCACCTTGTGACATAATCTGTGTCTTCTTTTTGTTAATTGTTAAACCAAATTCAGAACAAGCATTGGAGAATGCAGATAGTAGATGTTGTAATTCTTCCTCAGAGTGGGTCGTAAACGCAGCATCATCCGCAAAAAGCAACTCTCTGATTAGTACCCTCCTAATTTTGGTCTTGGCCTTCAATCTCTGAGCATTATAGAGGCCACCATCTGAGCGTGAGTGAATGTATATACCGTCATCCTGATCACGAAAGGCATTTTTCAGTAGAAGTGAAAATTATATCCCAAAGAGGGTGGGGGATAGTACACAACCTTGCTTAAATCCACTCTTGATTTCAAACTCTTCTGAAGTTGAGCCATCAAACTTTATTATACCCTTCATGCCTGTGTGGAACGATTCCACAATGGACAGAAGAGTTGGTGGGCAGCCAATCTTCTTTAGTGCTTTGAACATACCCTCACGACTGACCAAATCGAATGCCTTTGTGAGGTCGATGAAGGCAATAAACAGTGGCTGATTTTGTTCCCGGCATTTTTCTTGCATCTGTCGCAATGAGAATATCATATCAATGGTAGACCGGTTCTGACGGAAGCCGCACTGTGATTCGGGGTAGACTTGATCTCCTAGGACTTGAAGTCTGCGCAGGACAATTCTGGCAAATACTTTCCCAACAATACACAGAAGTGAGATACCCCTATAGTTGTTACAGTCGCTCCGATCTCCCTTGTTCTTGTACAGCGTTATGATGTTTGAATCTTTGAAATCCTGTGGGACTTGTCCTTCTCGCCAGCATAGCTCTATTAGCTGGTGGATCTGTAGAGCGAGTGTGTCTTGCCCACTCCTGATTACCTCTATTGGAATCCCGTCCTTACCTGGAGCCTTGCCAGATGCAAGCTCATTTATAGCACACTTAACTTCTGTTATAGTGGGAAGTGTGTCCAGGTGGTCAAGAGTTGGCAGGGCCTCTATGGCGTTGGGGGCATCATCCGCTAGCTTGGTCTCACTTGAGTAAAGCTCTAAATAGTGCTCGACCCATCTATCCATCTGCTGTTTCTTATCAGTGATGATTTCTCCAGTCAAGGTTTTTAGCGGTGCACTTCTTTTGATCATTGGACCACAGGCTTTCTTTATCCCTTCATACATGCTTCTGATGTTTCCCTTATCACTTGCAATTTGAATGGACTCACACAACTTGATCCAATAGTCATTCGCACACTGCCTGGCAGCCTTTTGTACATCCTTCCTCGCTTGCTTCAGCTCACTCAGAGTGTTACGCGTTGGTCTTTCCTTGTTTCTTAAGAGAGCTATCTTCTTTTTATCAATCAAGGGCTGCAGTATCTGGCTGTTTGCCGCAAACTAGTCCTGCCTCTTATGATCCACAGTGCCGTAAACCCCTACCGCTGTTTTATAAATAGTTTCCTTAAGTTTACTCCATTTATCATTTACTATAAAATTTTCTGATGTATCATTGTAAGCGTCTTTAAGTTGCTGTTGAAATTCAAAGCACTTTCCAGGATCGTGAGTGTTAATAATATTAATCCTGGGGCTAGACGTGTGTTTAGCTGTGTAGATTCTCTTTGGTCTCAGTCTAACCCTTGCAACAACCAAAGAATGATCTGTATCACAGTCAGCACTGTGGTAACTTCGAGTTAATTATGTATGGTTCAGATGTTGTATCCGTGTGATAATGAAGTCCAGCTGATGCCAATGGCCGGTTCTTGGATGTTTCCATGTGACCTTATGCAGCTCTTTTGTTTTAAAAAAGGAGTTTGTAATACATAGGTCATTTCCAGTGCAATGCTCCAGCAGCCTTTGCCCATTTTTATTCATGCGACCGATGTTGTATTTTCCAAGGCACACTGTCCATGAACTCGAGTCCTTGCCCACACGAGCATTGAAATCACCGAGCATATAAATGTAGTCGGATTTTGGAACTGCCTTGATCACAGAGTCTAGCTGCTCACAGAACGTATCCTTCACATCATCAGAGGAAGCGAGTGTCGGTGCATATGCAGTGAGAATGGTGGCAAATCCACATGGGGTTGCCAAGCGCAGTGATAATAATCTTTCATTACCTCCAGCTGGGATATCAATCATTCCCAGTAGCGAATTCTTCACTGCAAAGCCCACACCATGTTGCTTTTTTTCTGCCTGCCCTCTTCCCTTCCAAACAAAGTTGTAATTGTTTTCCCTGAGTGACCCTTCCTCAGCGAGGCGAGACTCCTGCAGGCCAGCAATATCAATGTTAAGACGATCGAGTTCAGCATCAATCACAGCCGTTTTTCTCACATCGTCAATATTTGTCAAGTCAGTGGAAAATCCTGGACACATGGTTCTCACGTTCCAGGTTGCAAGCCGTAACTTGAGGTTTCTATTATTCTTTTTATTAGTACCTGGTGCATTGGTTTTACAGCCTGCGATTCAGATTTTGTCCTAGCCCCAAGCACCCATTGAAGCAGGCAGGCTGTGGCGGATCAGCACCCAATTGGCCGGGGGCTGCCCAGCTTGAGGCGGGCGATAGCTGATCAGTGATACCTGTAGGTGTCTCCCACCGTCAGAGTCAACGCGTGGCGCCCCATGTCTACGCCAACTGACAAGGACTTATAACCCGTAACAGTTGCCTGTCGCTTTGATTCCGAGACCGGTTAAGACCAGGGATGGAGTTATTGCCTCTCCATAGCACAAAGCCTGGGCTAAAATAAAGAAACCATGTGTTGCCCATGCAGCATGATCCCTCTCACGGCCTGCCTAGTTCACTCCAGAGGAAAGTTAACACCTATACATCTGGAACAAGACAAGCTGCAGAAGCTGCCGGATCAGCAAAGCAATGCTCTAACTGTCCGCCTGTCGGAGCTTCGATTCTAGACCAGCTGCCAACCAAGGCTTAGGGCCTGGTTTGCCCTGCCATGACTTATTTTGTCTTTGGGTTTCATTTCCACGCACCAGGATAAGGCTTGTACCCTCCCAATTGCGCTCTTCCACCCGAAGCCGATGGCACAATGTGGGGTTTCGGGTTTGGTAAGCGCCGCCCAACATTCGGCGCTGACAGAAAACAGGTAGTACCGTCTACTGTCATACGGTAGCTCAGTCATATCTGACTAAGACCTGACTGAATGATAATACTGAAGATGTAAAGATGATAACACACCAGCTGGAAAGATGATAAGACAGACGGTGTGAAGATGATAAGACAGAAGATGGAAAAATGATTAGATAGAAGATGTAAAGATGATAAGACAGAAGATGTAAAGATGATAACACAGAAGATGTAAAGATGATAAGACAGGAGATGTAAAGATGATAAACAGAAGCTTTAAATATGATAACAGAGAAGATGTAAAGATGATGAGACAGAAGATGTAAAGATGATAAGACAGAAGATGTAAAGATGATAAGACAGAAGATGTAAAGATGATAAGACAGAAGATGTAAAGATGATAGACAGAAGATGTAAAGATGATAAACAGAAGCTGTAAAGATGATAACACAGAAGATGTAAAGATGATGAGACAGAAGATGTAAAGATGGTGAGACAGAAGGTGGAAATATAATGAGACAGAAGATGTAAAGATGATAAGGCAGTAGATGTAAAGATGAGAAGACAGAAGGTTAAGGATGATAAGATAGAAGATGTAAAGATAATATGACAGAAGATGGAAAGATGGTAAAACAGGTGAAGGAAATATGATAAGACAGAAGGTGTAAAGATGATAAGATAGAAGATGTGAAGATGATAAGACAGAAGATGGAAATATGGTAAGACAGAAGATGTAAAAATGATAAAACAGAAAATGAAAATATGGTAAGACATATGAATGAAATATGATAAGACAGAAGGTGTAAAGATGATAAGACATAAGATGTAAAGATGATAAGACAGAAGATGTATAGGTGATAAGACAGATGATATACAGATTATAAGATAGCAGATGGAAATATGATAAGACAAAAAGATGTAAAGGTGATAAGACAGGGATAGAAAGATGATAAGACAAAAAGATGTAATGATGATAAGTTAGAAGATGGAAATATGATAAGACAGAAGGTGGAAATACGGTAAGATACACGATGAAAAGATGATAAGACAGAAGATGTATACATGATAAGCAGGGGCGTCACTAGCGGGGTGCGGGGGGTGCGGGCCGCACCGGGTGACACCATCAAGGGGTGACACCAAAATAAAAAAATTGCAAATTTGACAAAGCAGACATAGCTCTGTCTAGTCGGGTTTCATAACCGTTCATTGTTAATTTTAGAAATTTTAATGTTAAATAACAAAAATTTAACTTTGTCCGAGTTTGTCGAAGTTCTTTATTTATGTTTTACCTGAAGTATTGAAGTTATATTGTTCAATTTGTTTTCTTTCTTATGTCCTTATTAACTTTTTGACTTATTTTACAAACATTACTATATGCGATTATATATGGTACAGGAACACTCGGAAGAAGACCATGGTGAAAGTCTAGAGGGGTGACACCAAGAGTTTACCGCACTGGGTGACACCAACCCCAGTGACGCCACTGATGATAAGACAGAAGATAGAAATATGATAAGACCGAAGATGGAAATATGATAAGTTAGAAGATGGAAATATGATAAGACAGAAGATGTAAAGATGATAAAGTAAAAGATGTGAAGATGATAAGACAAAAGATGTAAAGAGGATACAGACAGAAGATGTAAAGATGATGAGACAGATGATGTAAAGATAATAATACAGAAGATGAAAGATGATGAGACAGAAGATGGAAAGATGATAAGACAGAAGATGTAAACATTATAAGACAAGATGTAAAGATGATAAGACAGGAGATGTAAAGATGATAAGACAGGAGATGTAAAGATGATGAGACCGAAGATGGAAAATTGATAATTTAGTCGATTCTCTTAACAATATATCCCCTTAATGACTTCAAACACAGAAGCCCCAAACAATATGTTGCACGATTTATTGCCCGGTAAAGTTTGCTGCACCTCGTCAGGTGCATACTCCAGAGCTTTATATGATATAACGTGAATGAATAAAATTTCACGAATAAATAATACTTTAGCTGAAACAATTAAGACACATAATCACTGGTATTGTTCGAATGTGGAACTTTTAATATCCCCACGGTAATTTTAAATTTGCCGGTCTCCCTGGCCCAGGCGTTAAAACGATTTTCTCCATAATTCCGTTTATCCACGTATGGTAAAGCAGCGCGCGAGAATTGGAAGCGGTTCTCGCCGCGTTGATAACTTACGGGATAAGTGAGCCTGCCGCTCAGAAAGCAATAGCAAATTACTGAGCGTAATCTTGCCAAGAAATCAACGACAGCGGTAAAATGCTGGTGTTGACAGCGATGTCCTGTAAAGGTGTCGTATACTAAAACGTCCTTACAATTACCTTGGAATGGGTCTTTATAAATGCAAATCCCTAATAGTTACTGTTTAAGCACCTTACTTTTTGGGGAAGAAAACAGAGCTAAACTACCCCGTAGGACAGCCAAATTTACTTGGCCTTAGTTTAAAATATAGGCCTGGTAATGATTAGTAAGCCATTTTGGTTTAAGAGAACAAAGGGAGCAGACGTCAGCCTTCCCCTGCTCGGGGAAGGGCAGTTTAACCCGAAAATGTATCATTCTCTGGAGCAATTGGTATGTTGAATATATACATTATTAATATGTATTTATGTATTTTGATAATGTACATATACCATTGTGTTAATATAAGAATTATTAAGATGTTAAATCAATGATTCTTGTAAACTAGAGCCTGATTGATTTTTACTACTAAAAAAGCCATGCTGTACCACGCTGTCATCTTCCTATTCTATACAGTTTCAAATTCCTATGTTTCAATAACTTCTATGCATGGTGAAACTATATCTCACTATTAATGCCTAGACTTCTGTAAATATCCTAGGTAGTGTAGATTCACTCTTAAGGACATTTCACAAATTTGCTCTCCATGTGGAAGCATAATCCTGATAACAAATCTTATGAACATACGTTTTGCTAATTGCTAATCTGTAACTTGAACTATCGTGCCAAATATGAGTACAATCTTCTTGTTAACATATTAGTAACCACACAATTGATGTGGTGGACATGTAATCATTTCATAAAATATTGCTAGGGAAATGCCATGTTTGAGAAGTAAAATCTCAAGAAAGAAAACGCATGATATAATTGAATGTTCTGATAGGATGTGCCTTCAATCCGCATCACCTCACTATGGTAGGGGCATAAGCGAAGATTTATGGTTAGAAATTGCCAGCAACATTCAGAAGACTGACCATGCTGCATAAGTTATTTCTGATAAATAAGAACATTTCTTACAATATCGGCAATTGGTAGATTATATCACGGCGTTCACTAACCTCATGCTGCTGTAAGCAGTGGAAAAAAAAGAATATATACTCTAGTTTTATGGGCTGACGAATGAGGAAATCCAAAAACATTGGCTCCTGCATTATTATGCATGATTATTATTATTATTATTATTATTATTATTATTATTATTATTATTATTATTATTATTATTATTATTATTATTATTATTATTCATATTTGAGGAATGTACATGTTTGTTTTTCCCTGTATGAGATATTTATATATATATTCTGCTCATGTTGTTTACTATTGCTGTTGGGAATATTCATGTTAATGTTACCCCAGAGACATGATGGTGGTGATGTATGAAACCTTGTTTATGTCAGTATCACAAGAAGAGAATGTTGATTGGTATGAATGGCCTGTGGCCTAATACTGATTACACCTAACGAAAGAAGACGAGGAATTATGAGACAGAAGGCCTATGGCCCAGAAATCCTTGTCAGGTTATGCCAGATATAACATCAAGATGGATTGAATGGTCAGGAACTCTTAGATCCATAAAATAGTCCCAGTAACAACACAAGAATAGAATACTGAATGAGATGATACCTTACTCACAAGAAGAGCTAGAATAGCTCAACACCAAGCGACGAGGGACAATGGAATGTGGAAACCCACTCCTTTCTCCTTCCCCTTTTTTGTTTGTAATTGTGTTATAAATATGTTAACCTAATACAGTAGATTAATGCTTGGGTTGTATTCTTGTGTCATTTCTAGCTCTAGAAAGAAGCAGGTGCTTTTTGCTGGATGTATCACCAATCAGGATCCTGGGTCAAAAGCCTGATGAAAGTGAGTCAGGACTAAATATCATTTACATATAGTCTGGACCAATACACTAATGTTTACTGTCGCACTCATTAGCTGCTATAGCAAGCAAAAGACAATTTAGAAGACGACTGACAACGTTATTGATGAAGTCCTACTTCAGTAGGAATATCCAGGACGGACTTCAGTATCTAAAAATCTAAAAAGATAAAGATCTACAGAGTAACTGACAACAGTGTATCGTCTGCTTTACTTCTGAGAGGTACCGCCTGAAGCATCATCAGTCCGTGAAGTCAGTGAAACTATGGGACATGCCTAAAAGTTTAATAAAACTAACAGCAGTAAGAACCCTCCATCTGTCTGTTGGACTCCCAAGTTCAAAGAATACTCATAAGTATTCTCATTCAAAAGAAAAAGTCATACAGCAGCAGAAGTCACATAAGGTTCAAGACACTAAAACACCAAATAGGAAGAGACACTGAATCACCATAAGCAAGTACAACCAAGGTACCAACTGAATACCAACTTAATATCAATTGAATAACAACTAAGAAACCAGATTACCTCAAGGTTCAAATCTGCAACACCATGAAATAAGCCAGATCAACTCCAGGTCTCAGACCGGAACACCATCAAGAAGACCATATGAAAGAAGCTAGCGGAGTAAATGCCTCTACGCATGCAACAAAAAAGAATCATCTGATTGTTTGTGACTCCCAGTTTGTGTGTTGGAATTATTATTCTTCAGTTCCATGCCTCCAGCAGAACAATCCCGGACATAGTTCCAGATGAAAGGAAAGAATTACTCACAGCATTGCGTGTCTTACACTGGAAAGAGAATGACTGAATCAGAACTCTTTGCTGGTCCCATGTCAGCCTAAATGCCATCATCAAGTGTGGAATAGGTTATAGACTAGGACTAGGTGCGTGAAAAATCTTTGTGAACATAATTGGGATTCGGATATCAGAAGCCGAGAAGCTGAAAGGCTGTCATCCTTTTCATCGGATATGGTGATATAGGAAAGATCCCTGTGGTAAAACTCAAGATGCATCTCCTGAAGGTATGACCAACCTAAGGCTTCAATATCACACTGGCACCGAGCCACTTGCAACAGAAGATTCTTGAATTCAGCTTCATGGAGGGGATATGGGAAGTTATCTCCGAAGAATATTTTTTTGTTGTTGTTGCAGATCCCTTGCAGGACGTTGCAATCAACACCAGTATTTTTCAGCTGCTGTTGGTGTACTAGGCAAGCTTTTACGTTCAGTAGTTTGCCATTGCTTTCTGACCGACCGGCTCCCATACCAGCACGTTATAACACAACGCGACACGGTCTGCTGCACAAATCGGTCGCGTTGAGTTTTGAACGCCTGGTACCCAGCTCACGAACCACGTTCGCAAGCCTTTGGCCACGGAGACGGCTAAGCCGAAGAATATGGATGATAAATATTCACCAGCCAACTTCAGTGGACATAATATGAGTAAAACATGACTGTGAGTACATTTATTTCGTCCCCGGATAAATATGGACATCATCTGCTTCGCACTGGAGAAGAATAA
Source organism: Cepaea hortensis (assembly GCA_963921405.1). Taxonomy (NCBI): domain Eukaryota; kingdom Metazoa; phylum Mollusca; class Gastropoda; order Stylommatophora; family Helicidae; genus Cepaea; species Cepaea hortensis. The sequence goes on from OY992883.1 coordinate 123,896,740, forward strand.
CCGACAGCAACACCTAAGGATAAAGGACTATAAATAAATAATTAGTTTAAGTATTAGTACTAATTGTGTTTTTTTCATACCATGGACGTGTAAGGTCAGTATTTTTTTTTTTTTTTTGTCAATGAAGGGTATAACTAAATAGTGATTGTTGTTTTGGTTGAATATTATAACACCATCTCATTAATTTTTTTTTTAAATATGAGAACTGTAAATGGTGTGAGAAACAATTGTTTTATATGTTTGGTTTTTCTGAACTTAGACCATTGTTTTGCTTTTATTTCAGTAAAAGAGATCAAAGATAGGAGAACCAATTAGTGGTTGTTGTGTTGTTTGTAATAACATTGTTTATTTCTTGGGACAATGGGGTTAATGTGTTTTGATATTGATAATCATTCCCATGCCTGTTCTGGAAATTCAGTGTGGTCATTACAATTATATATACGTTACTGCAGATCTTGATTTAATGCCTGAACTGTTTGTCTAAAGATGTTGATGTTTACGTCAAGTAAATGTTGATGTTTGTCCAACAGTGGTTGTTTTATATGTTGTGAACAATCAATGTCCTCTAGCACTATATCAAATTTAGAAGGTGAGAATTGGGAGGGGAAACCTACACACAGATACCATTGTTTCAAGGATTGAAGTGTTTTCTCCTTGTATTTGTGGTAAATTTTCCTGATCACCTTGCATTCTAGAAGTGAAAAGAGAATCAAACCTAAATCCCCTAGACATTTAACAAAATAATTCTCATATATAAAATCCACATCCCAGAAAAGGATATGCGAAAAAAACAATTTCAAATTTAACCCGAACTCTTTCTGTTTGCACAAAGCCGGTTGGAATTACCTCATTGCTAATGTCTCATTGTACATATAAACAATCCTTTATTGTTAGCCAAATACAGATACCAAAAGCTGTTTCTTTGTTAACGTTACGGTCATTGTTTATGAGATGTTGAGAAGTCGACGATAAGGGCATATTATAGCCTTTCGACTACACATGATTCCTGAAGACTGATTAACTCTTTTACATTCACACTGGTATTTGTTCTGCTACTTAATTTGATAATTGCCTTTATATTCTACCTATGTATGTTATTTGCCACTCATAATGGAGTTGATGCATTCAGTTTAATTTGGTGTACGGAGAGAATGGTTCTTTTACAGATGTAGTAAGTGTCGGGGTGGGGTGGTTTTATATCTGATCATTGGTTCAGCAGCAAAGAATCCTTGGCTTACTGCTGCTTTAAGTCGTTCGTGTATTCGTTTCATGGCGTCGTCCCATCTAAAGGTCAGCTGAAGAACCAGTTGAGATTTGGGAACCGATGATTCTGTGAGGCTGGGTTTGGGTGGCTGGCAGTGATACTTGATGAAGTCGGCTGGATATCCATTAGATTGTAGAGTCTAGTAAATTGTGTCCATTTTCGCTTTTATTATGTCACTGGAGCAAATCTGCCTGGCTCGATTAAATAGGGTCCTTACCAGGCCAGGCTTATTATTGGATAGGTGCAAAGCTATTAAAATTCGGGTGAGATTATGATGTCTAGGAACGATAAAGTGTCATTATGTTCGTGGTAAAAAAACAAAGAGATATACTTGTAGACTTGGATCATGGTGAATTGGAACGATTCAGTTTGTTGTCTGGTCCCTGTGATGAGTAATACACCATCCAAATAACAGTGGTATAGGAACAGGTATTTAATATTCGAGGCCTTTGTTCTTCTAAGTCAGCCATACAGATGTCCGCTAGAATAGATCCAGCGGACTCCCCGTGGCCACTCCCTCAATTTGGCGGTTGGATGTTTAAAGAAAATGTAATTTAATATTGGATGTGCACAGTAGTAATAATTTCTCGAGTTTGGGTGTCGGTAGGCTTAACTTCAGTTCCTTCTCTTTTATGCGGTCACAAATGATCTTCACGGTTTCTTCCAGTACAACGTTGATGAACAGAGACGCAATCTCCATTGTTTCGTCCAGAGCAGGGGTCACCAAACTATGGCCCGCGGGCCGGATCCGGCCCGCGACGTCATTTCATCCGGCCCGCGGACGGTACTCGAACTTGCTTGATACAACGTATGGAACACGAGACGTTGTGATACAATTTAAATGTAAATATTATGTTTAGAATAATAGGAGATCTTCACATGTACGGAGACCTCTTGGCTGAAATGTGTCCTAAATTTACTATATTCAATTATAAATTATTGTATCTAGATTTTCTTGTTTAAAGCAATGTTTGCTTATTTCGCGCCATCCCAAGTCCTTTCCCGGCTTGTGGCAGCGCCGCCTACGCTCTGACGTTACCATGGTTTCCATGGCAACAAACACACACGCATCTTTCCCTCCCCCAGATGCGTCCGGCTGTCAACACAGGTACTATGCTCCAGAAATATTTACTTCTTTTTGCCAGTCTTTATCTTTTTTTAGGTATGTAACAAGGATTTCTTTGTTTGACAGTGAGAGGTAAGTGAACTGCAAGTGTGAATAGAGGCAATAAAGTAACAAACATAGCTTTAAAATGCCATAGACGCCTCGTGTTATTACGAGAATATTATCTCCAGCTGTCACTTGTCCTCCCTGGGGGGGGGGGGGGGCACAACCTTTTGAATTCTCTTGTCTCAGTTTGGGTCTACTGCCGGACCTTTGTCTACACACCCCCCGTTCAGTCTTTTTATCTCTCTCTCTCTCTCTCTCTCTCTCTCTCTCTCTCTCTCTCTCTCTCTCTCTCTCTCTCTCTCTCTCCGCTTACCACCAGACAATACCCCTCTTCATATTCCTCTAGAACATACCCACACAACACTGTTCTCCAACAAATCCTAAAATTATTTAATGAAGAAACTATGTCAGGTGTGTGTATAGTGTATGTGTATAGAAATCTGTGGTGTAGTCTATCGTGTATGTGAGACAGGACTATTCAGTCTAGGATCAGCATCACAGTTATCATCATGCTACGGCCATTCTACTTCACAACAGCATAGAACTGGAAGGAGCTCACCCGATGATGTGTCTCTCCGACAGATTTTTGACTTCTTCCAATATATCATGGAAAGTTTGAAAAGTCTGGTCACAACTGAGTGATTTGGCTAGTTCGTGTCCTTTATTTCTACACAACCGATAAACAGGTATTTATTATAGTCCATGTATGAACGAACACAAACACTGTCCAACAAAATATATCGCCGACACACTGCTGTCGGTTAATCATCGAAATGTTCAGGTAAGCAGCGAAAATGTTATTTGATTTATAGTCTTTCCCTTTCTATACTGCTTTGAGGAATATTATATTTAATAATTCCTTGGTGGCTTGTGATACTTTAGGTTATCAGTCTCTTTTCTAGTGACTCATTTCTTATGTTCACTTAAGCTCAGGAATTGTCTGACCTTCTGTGAGAAACAGGGTTCACAGCTTGATGTCAGTTAGCACTGCACTAGAGTATTGCCATTTTCTTCTTCTCAGAGTGGTAGGTAATGGAACCTGTCGAAGAGATAACACCAGGTGATATCAACCCGACTCAGACTCATTATATTTGAGTGTAGGCCTAAGGCCGTACTCAGATGGTAACATCTATATTTTCATAGAACTAAACTCTGGCATAAGACAGAGGAGTTCAACACATTACCTTAGACTAGGTAAAATAAGGAAAAGCCAAAGGTAAAGCACAAAAACCCCAGTAGACACCCCTACCAGAATATCCTAGCATAGACCTATCCTTTATCTCCCCACCCCCTTCTCCATCTTGCTGACTATTTTCTCATGTCACTGATGTTACCCTACCGAGTGCAATGACACGTCACTTGACACAGCCTAAGTCACGCCTCAGCCTAATGCTGACGACACTCTTATAAATTGGTCACACACGCAAGTCCACTATGCTCGAGTTCTAATCTACCTCACTACTACCTTATAAAAACTATTCTCGTCCTGAATTGGAAGTACACATGCACATCTTGTACATATGTCCGTTGCCATTAAACAACATGAAACATTGTAATTCATTTTCTTAATTGGACCAAGAATTGGTAAACACTTCCTCCCGGTTTAAACCTCGTTAGCACACTCAGTTTAAAACGGTATATTCAGACAACTTAGAATTTTGTCTGTAGGACGTCACTGGTTTTTCCCCCTACCATGTAGCCCCTGCTCTTCTCTCGTCTTTTAATCCTCGTACAAAAACATGCCGACAATCTCCTTTGATATAGACAAATCTCCGTTGATATAGACAAATCTCCGTTGATATCGTTTTTCCGTTGTTTTCGGGAACTACGTTCACCGTATTTCAAGAGTTCTGACTGTGTTTGATCGGGGACCCACTCTCCGTATTCAAAGCGTTCCGATGGTGTTTGATCGGGGCCCCGTTCTCAAAACAAAAAAGTTGTAGCGGTCTAGACCGACAGTCTCTGGCTTTTGATCATTCCGGTCTTTGACCTCCATTAATTTCGTGACACCAGCTCATAAGAATTCCCCTGTCAAGGTGTTAATCGAGCTTGTCTCTAAGCCAGTATTTTTCTACCTTTCTGCTGGAGCAGACCCTTACGCAAATGTTTACGTTGCTCAAGGAACTCTGTGCGATGATCCAAGTGTTTGTCCTACTTTACGTAATAAACCAGATGGGCAGAGATGTTGCATGTAGGCGATTTCGGTCTGTTTCGGCGGAACCACTGGCAGCCACCCACGGAACCCCGGTGGAAATACTCTGCCCTAGGCTATTTATTTTGGCAGGCACTATATATATATTTTGTAAACCTTATTATGAGATATATTCTATTACCAAAGGTACCTATAAACTTTATATGTACCTTTGGTGAGTCGTAGCTTCATCAGTGATCTCTAGTCCTCTGCTTTTCTTGTGTTTCAATGGGATGTTAATTATATTTCTAATTCAATGTCTTCTTCATTTTCAGATCCCGTGTACTTCACCCTTCATTATGATTACTAAGAAAAGAAATGTGGACGCCGAGTGTTTTCAATGAAGAATGGGGAGTAAAGTACTTCTTAGTTGAAACTAAGTACCAGAAAACCAATTGCCTAATATGCAGCAAAAGTGTTGCCGTTTTTAAAGAATACAATCTTCGGCGTCACTACGAAACAAAACATCTATCAACATATTCAAAGTTTTCTGGAAAGTTACACCCTGAGAAAAATGAGTCCATGAAGCGTGGTTTAGAAACATACAGAAATCTCTTCGCGAGAAAGTGTGCTGACAATGAATCTGTCACTCGTGCAAGTTACAAAATTGTGCATAAGATTGCAGATCGAGGAAAGCAGTTTACTGATGGCAACTTCCTCAAAGAGTGTATGGTGGAAGCAGCAAATAACTTGTGTCCTGAGAAAGCCGATTTGTTTGGAACTATTAGCCTTTCAGCAAGTTCAGTTGTGCGAAGAACAGAAGAATTTGGAGAGAAAATAGTGCTACAGATGCGCGAGAAAACTAGTAACTTGTTGTGGTATTCTCTGGCGCTGGATGAGTCTACTGATCACTCGAGTGCGTTACAACCTTTCGTGTTCATTCGTGGTGTCAATTTGGACTTTCGGATAACGGAAGAGTTGGCATCCGTTTTCAGCATGCATGGAACAACTGGAAAGGACATTTTCATGGAAGTGCAAAAAATTTAGCAAGACTATAACCTTCAGTGGAATCAGCTTCGAGGTGTTACAGTTAAAGGAGAAAAAAAAACATGGCTGGAGTGAGGAAGGCTCTGATGGGGCAGATTAGGACTCAATTGGAAGATCTGCAAATTCCGGGCGCTCTGTTCACACACTGCATCATACATCAGCAAGTACTCTGTCTGAAAGACTTAGTTATTTCTTGTGTACTGAAACCAGTCGTTTCTGCTGTGAACTTTGTTCGGGGACATGCACTCAATCACTGTCAGTTCCAGGATTTTCTTGAAGAAATTGATTCTGAATTCTGTGACTTGCCTTATCACACACCAGTGAGGTGGCTCAGCTGCGGTAAAGTCCTGTTTCGTTTTTACAAGCTCTGAAATAGATGTTCTTCTCACTCAAAAAGATAGATCTGATTTACAACTGTCAGATCCTACCTGGCTGTCAAAGTTGTCATTTTTGGTCGACATCACATCCCACGTGAATGAAACTTCAGGGGATGGATAACTTCGTCTGTGATCTCTACAGAATCATCAAAGGATTTCGAAGACAGCTGTCATTGTTTGAAGCACAATTGGAAGGAGAAAACTGGTCTCATTTTCACTGTTTTAAAGCGTTTTGCGTTAATATCGCCGAAGACGTCAACCTCGATTTCCCGAAAAGACTTATTCGTGACATGAAGAAGCATTTTTGCAGAGATTTTAGGATCTTGACAGAATTGAGAGTAACATTCTTTTTTTCCCCAGAATCAGTTTGATTGTAACCTTTATTGTGTGCCAGTTAAACTACGGTTGGAGGTCGTTGATTTATAAGCAAATGTCTTGTTGAAAGAGAAGCACAGAGAAGGAAAACGTGTTGAATTTTACCGCTGCTTACCTGATGTTGAGTTTCCAAAACAGAAGAAATTTGCCGCTGGTATGGCATCAGTGTTTGGAACAATTTATTTCTGTCAGCAAACATTTTTCAAAATGAAGTATGCTAAGTCAACACATCGAACGAGATTGATTGATGAACATTTGTAAGCAATTCTCTTGATTGGATGCAGTAATTCCAAACCAAACATTGATGATATCTTGAAAGCCAAATATCAGTTTAACAAATCTCACTAACCGTTTTGCTGCTTAGTTTGTGAGCTTCGGATATGTGCACACTAGGTCTGATGTAACTATCTTTTTGCTTACGTCGCCTTCTTTGATAACTTTTTTAAAGTAAATAAATATGTTGGTTGTCTTTGTTTTTTGTGCTTTGCACGCCACTCACCCATGATTAACTTAGTTTTTCGTCTTTTTTCCCAGAGCTTTCGTTCTGGCTAGCAAGTATTGTTAAAGTTAGTTGCATATCCTTTACAGGACGCTTGCAGTCAACACCAGCTTATTTGCTTTTGTTGATGTCTTGGCAAGTTTACGTTCAGTAAATTGCCATTGCTTTCTGAACGAAAGACACCTATATCATAGCGTAAAATACCAGCGCAACGCTGTCTGCTGCCAAATCGCGTGTAGCTGTGTTTCGAATTCGGGTATATGGGATTACGAACTGCGTCCGTAAGACCTTCGTCACGGAGATCAACGCAAGTATTATACAGAATGAGTATCCGGCCCGCGCTCGTCATTTTGTCAGTTATCAGGCCCGCCGTGAAAAAAGTTTTATGACCACTGGTCCAGAGGAACGTTGATGAACAGAGACTTAATGTCCACTGTTTCTTCCAGAGGAACGTTGATGAACAGAGACATCATCTCTATTGTTTCTACCAGGGAAACGTTGGTGAGCATAAACACAATCTCCGCTGTTTCTACCAGGGGAACGTTAGTGAACAGAGACATAATCTCCGCTGTTTCTACCAGGGGAGCGTTGGTGAACAGAGACATAATCTCCAATGTTTCTACCAGGGGAGCGTTGGTGAACAGAGACATAATCTCCAATGTTTCTACCAGAGGAACGTTAGTGAACAGAGACATCATCTTTATTGTTTCTACCAGGGGAGCGTTGGTGAACAGAGACATCATCTTTATTGTTTCTACCAGGGGAGCGTTGGTGAACAGAGACACAATCTCCAATGTTTCTACCAGGGGAGCGTTGGTGAGCAGAGACACAATCTCCAATGTTTCTACCAGGGGGACTGTCACCGCCTCACTTACACATTTAGTAAAGGGCTGCAATTCCATCCCAAGGGAAACCATTGAGTCGAGCAGGACCCGAGTAATCTAGAACCTTCTCGAAAGAGATGGTCACCCAGTCCATGATTCCGTGGACACTGATGTGGCCCGCCTAATGCGGGGTCCACGAGGAACTCGGACAGAGTTACCGCCCGTGTCGAGTTAGGACACGCGGAGACCGGCAGAGGACAGACGGACTTGAGAGAGGCAACAGGGCCTGCCTTTGAGGGACTCTATAGATATCAATAGATATATAGACATAGGCTAGATAGTTTGCTAGACTGTTAAATGATACTTATGTGTTTGATGTTTACTATTTGGGAGATGTAATATAGCGCGGGTCTGTTTACCCACTGCGCCAACGCATACTGTATATGTAAATACAATAAATATTCGATCTCATAACGAACAGATTTATTGTTGCCTGTATGAACCCAAGTTTAGTTACCTAGATACGAGCAAGACTATGACAGGCTTTTTGGGGGCTAGTTTTCCGGTTTTGGCATAGAATGTTTTCTTAAAAACCTATTAAATGCCATGTAAAATTAATTATTTAATCATATCACACTGATTTTTGATAACACATTGATTTGTTTAAATCAAAGAAATTGTTAACGGTACAAGGTTACATAAAACTAGTAGCTATCTAGCGATAGAATAGAAGTAATCTGAGTCCCTCGGCAATGTCTCACCATTGCCTCCACAGCGCCTCTTTATTTTGATTCTGTAAACAATTTTTTGTGTGACATGTTATTATTTTGACATTTTTTTTTTTGGTTTGATAGTGACTAATGTGTTCTCGCTCCACGAGCAGATTGTTCCGCAACAAGTGCCGCGTCCAACCGATGAAACCTTTCCCACAGTAACGAGAATGCAAGATAACATCGAGGAGCTTCAAAATTCAGAGCTAAGTTTCACCTCATACTCATTGTACTTCTAAGCTGTACTTCTCATGTTTCATCAATGTATTATTTTGTATCATATTGATTTCGTTGCGTATTCATGAAATTTTCACCAACATAACCTTGCATTTTGATTTACACATTAATAAGTAGGGGAGTTAAAAAAATTTTCGACCACACAACATATTTTTCTAAAGGGATTTAACTCTATAAACTGAACAAACAAGTAAAACACAAAATGTCTAGTTTAGATCAATGCATTGAGCAAGGAATAAAGTTAGGGTATAAAGAAGAAAAACTGTCAGAATGGGCACAGAAAACACACGCAGAAAACATTGCCCGTGAAGAAAGAGCGATAGAACGAGAGGAAAGGAAACTTCAAATGGAAGCCGAAGAAAAGAAATTGCAGATGCAAGCAGAAGAAAAAAAAATGCAATTGCAAATTGAAGAGAAGAAAATACAATTGCAGGCTCAAGAGAAACAGATGGAGCTTGAGGCCGCCGCCAAACAGGCCCAATTAAATGCCGAGACACAGATTAAACTAAAACAGATGGAAATGGAGGCCAACGCAGAAATATCAATAAATAAGTTAAGAAGCAAAGAAGAAGAACAAAAATATAATAAATATAAAGGTCTCGTGAAGGCTTTCTGTTCTGGAGATTCCATCTCCGCTTACTTAGAAAATTTTGAATGTCTCATGTCTCATCATAAAATCAGTAAATCAGATTGGGCATTTATTCTAATGAGAAATTTGGCTCTTGAACCACTGAAAGTAATAGAAACAATACCACAGGAAATGCGAAAAGACTATGAGTACCTAAAACAACGCATTCTCCAACATTTTTCTTTAGACACTGCAGGTTACCAACAACAATTTGCCAAATTATCTCCACAACCAAACCAAACCTTCATAGATTATGTCAGTACAGTCCAAGACATATGCACAAAATGGATTACCTCGGCTAAAACCAACAACAGCCATGATAAACTTAAGGAACTAATTATAATAGATTAAATAGTTAGCACCATCCCCACACCTTTTGCCAAGTTCTTAAAACAAATGGATTGTAAGAGCATTCAGGAAATCGAGGCGAAAGGGAATGCATTTTTTACAGCAAATAGGGATATTTTTCAACATAATATAAGTCACAATGATACAGCAGCTGCAGTAGTGAACACCAAATACTCCAAACAATCACAGAGCAGATTTAAACCACGATCCAATGTCGGTAAAGTAGTAAGGTGCCAATATTGCAATTTTCATCACGACAGTTACGGTATGTGTGACAAATCACCCACCTACCCTGAACACCTCAAAAAGATGGTAGAGAAGCAAACAGCTAAACGCATGGCTTACCACAGAGCAATTAAATGTTATTTCTGCAATAGCTGGGGTCACTATAATAAAGATTGTCAAGGCCGAAAGTTATTGAAACAGGCCAATGCGGCATTAGTAGAAACGTCGACTGACGAAGAGCTTGAGTCACTAAATGAATGTGAAAATCAACACGACAATGAAAGCGAGCTTGGGAATGCTGTACACGTCATCAACACCATAACAGACAGTAAGTGCAACACCTGTACAAAGTTCCAAATTGACACAACACTACATTGTGGTCACATAATCCCAATTGCAAACGAAATAGCTAACGCTGCCTTATCATCTACAGGCAAGCTAGTTTTTTATACAGGGTTTGTTAACAACAAAAAGTGCACGTTAATTCGTGATTCCGGCGCAACTCTCTGTGGTGTGAGGAAGACATTAATAGACGCTAATGACTACACAGACAAACATGTGACGTGTCGCACATTTTCAGGTACAATAGAGAAATACCCCCTTGCTTTGGTCGAAATTCAAACGCCGTTCATATCGGGGCGAGTATTGTGTGCTATCCTTGAAAATCCCGTCGCGGATATTATACTTGGTAATTTACCCAACATACATCCATGCTCTGAAAGAGAAATAAAAAGTTGGGAGCAAAAGCACGGTATCCACCACAGAAATAGCGACACAAAAGAGAAACACCATTCTTGCTTGTCTCAAACTGCCAAAATACCAAGGGAGACAACCACTGAGGTAATTCAGGAAGAATTTACCGAGGTGTACAATGCAGGGGCGGTCGAATCAAGAAACGATACGACCGAATTAAAACCTCGAATTGAGGATGCGACCAAACTACCAAGTACCGAACCTGTAAATGTGCAACAAAACACACAACACACAAACGCAATAACACGACAGACAACCCACAAAACCAACACCGACCAACTACAGGAATCATTAGAAATAGTAGCGCCAAACTCAACTAACATCAATTTTGGAAATGAACAGAAAAATGACCCTACACTAGCACCATACTTTAAGTTAGTAGGCCTTAAGCCAAAATTAACAAAGAACGCATCGTGGACATTTAGGCTACAGAACAACATCTTAACTAGATTTTACACAACAAAGCAAACCACGACACAGCAAGTACTGTTACCACAAGCACATCGAAACAAAGTTCTAAAAATAGCTCATGACTCCCCTTTTGGAGGTCATATGACATACGAAATGACCAGGGCTATTGTCCTGACCCAGTTTTATTGGCCAAAGTTCGACCAACACATTAAAACCTTTTGTACATCTTGTGTTATATGTCAGAAACTGGTCAACAAGGGGAATAACCCTACTGTATTCTCTTTAAATGGAAATTTGGAAATATCACATGTGAATATGTTGAAACCATATTATGTTAGACAGGACAATGAGACAAATGAACTGACTCAACGAACTGGCGACGGAGACGAAACGACAATTTCTCAACGAAAAGACACCTCGACAAACGTAGCATCGTTAACGACACACTCTTACGACGACGAAAACGACGAAGACATATGGACATTACCGACAATCTGTGATATCGACATCGACTACAAATTTGACGATATATTGACAACAATTGATCTCGACGACGACGACAATGACATTGAAGACAATTTACAAACAGTGGCATCTGTGGTAAATCAGACAGACGTGGACAACACTGAAATCCCTGTACCAATCATGACTGACGACGGAAGTATAAATGACATACATATCTCTGACACTTTGACACAACAACAGCGACAAGACATTTTGACTATCCTTGACGAATATAAATCTATCTTTTCTAACAGACCTGGACGCACTGATAAAATAACACATTCAATTGTGCTGACAGATCTGAGACCGGTCAAATGTAGACCATATTCTATTCCTCTCCATTACAGATCTAATTTAGATAAAGAAATTTTAGATTTAGAGAAAAATGGCATTATTCAAAAATCGATGTCTCAATATTCGTCACCGATTGTTCTGGTGAAGAAAAAGGACCAGACAATTCGCTTGTGCATTGACTATCGAGTATTAAATACAAGAACCACAACGGATGCAGAGCCAATGAACAGCTGTGAAGATCTTATCTTAAATATGGCTCAATCATCCTTATTTTCTAAGACCGATTTAGCTAAAGGATATTGGCAAGTTCCATTACACCCTTCTTGTAGACATATAACAGCATTCGCAACACCTCTCGGCTTGTACGAATGGCTATATCTTCCGTTTGGGCTCAAGAACGCACCGGCCACATTTGTAAGACTAACAAGATTGTTATTACACGGAATTAATGACGTAGTTGCTTATATTGATGATATATGCATCCATTCTTCTGATATGACTTCTCACTTACTCACCCTTAAACAAGTCTTCCACCAAATCTCTCTTTTTGGACTTACTATCAAACCTTCCAAGGTTGAAATAGGTTATACACAAATAGACTTCCTTGGTCATAGAATTTCTGAAGGAAAATTATTGACTGATGATAAAATTGTTTCCAAGATCCTTAAGCTGGAAGTACCTACCACAAAGAAGCAAGTTAGAAGTTTACTAGGTCTGATTAACTATTATTCTAAATTTATTCCACATTGGGCAGAACTAACCTCAATCTTTTCGGATATGTTAACTAAAAATCATCCATCAAAAATTTGTAAAAGTACCAGCTTAGATGATGCAATGTGTAAATTGAAACATATTTTTTCTAATCCACCAGTCTTACGATTACCCAACATAAATTTACCCTTTATTTTGACCACAGATGCGAGCGCTATCGCAATAGGAGGATGCTTGATGCAGGAAATGGATGGCATAAAACACCCAATTCTCTATGTAAGCCGCAAACTAAAGAAGGCTGAGACTCGGTATGCCACAGTTGAATTAGAGTGTTTAAGCCTAGTGTTTTGTATATTGAGATTATCGAAGTTCCTCTTAGGGAGTCACTTTGTGGTCCTCACTGACAGTTCGCCATTATTGGTCCTTAACCAAGGGTCGCCTAAAAACCATCGGCTACAAAGATGGTGCCTTCTACTTCAAGATTTCGACTTCGAAATCCGCCACATCAGAGGCACCGACAACACTGTGGCTGACCTTTTGTCACGGCAGGTGAATGCGCCAGTAGAATGACTCTAATCACATCGACCATTAGCCATACTATAAACTGTGATACTTTTAGTCGGTTGCATATTACAGTGGAACTCTACACCTGCTAGAGTACTCTCAGCGATTAGTTGAATTACGACACCCAAGAACATGATACGTTACTTTGAGAACTATACCATCAAGTGCCTAAGCGCTAGAACGATTCCAGCAAGAAACAGTAACTGTGTTTGTGTCAACCAATAAGATCAACCAACGAACTAACTCCGAATTCTGTAAGAACTCGTTATATAGGACATTAAGAACATGCCATACTTGTTGTTACTACGTAACTTTACAAACAGCCGAAACAGAACCCCATCGACTACGACACTCAAGAGACAGCCATGCTAGCTTTACCATTCATGGCATAACACGCTAGCGACAGGAGGACGACGCGCACATCATCGTTGGATTTAATTAATTAATTAGTTTAGGGTTAAATATGTATTATATTTCCATTATTGTTGTATATAAATTGTATTCACCTGTAATTTGTACATATTCGACATTAATATTACAGGCGGTACCATTCCTAAGCTAAAGAACCGTCCTATACAATTGTCTCTATTTAAATTATAACCCATTTGTGAGTCATCGTACAAGAAGTACGTATTTTCTTAAAGAGCAAATATCGCCTAGCCCATTTTTTCTAAGGGCAATAACACTTACCTCAACTTTAATTATATATTTTAACCAAATACTATTTTTAATGAAAAGTGAGTGAATGACTGTGTGAATGGATTAAATGAGAGAACGATACACTTGGCGGACAAATTGTACGCAAACCGTATTTATTTTAATTTGTCTGCGTCTTTCATGTAAATTGTATGACTTGTCTAATTTGTGAATACATGTTTAGTACTTAGTTTAATAGTGAGTTAATATACTTAGCTTAGCAGTTAGGATACATCTAAGCACCACTACTTGGAATGCCTGTTCATGTATTGCACACAGTGCAGTAGTTCATGATTGAGGTTATCCCAACTCGTGACGCTTGGAAATACGCCACACATTCAGCACACACAGTACTCCAACCTTAAAACTCAACACTATCAAGTTAAAATACAGTCACTTTATTAGAATCATCAACTTATTAGTCAAGCACATTAACAAGCCAACAGGGACACTTGTAGTATGAAGGGGATAAAAGAACAAGGTAACTACATATTTAGCATTATATAACATACGGGAGTAAAAGTGTATAGAAATACACACACAGATCAAGATTTGAAGGTGTACTTATTTAGCCAAGACTTCGGTCTTGTTAACCCTCTATTATATAGGGGTTATTTGTCTGGGTACCATTTTGGGTACTATGAGAAGGGCAAGTTGTAAATACAACTACTAAAGTGCCACGTAACTTCGGTCTGATAAGCATATTTAAGCACACGAGAGACAGGGATCTCTGCACCAAATCAGACAAGTGTTGTATGGTAGAATACATGAGTTTTTAGTGCTAATAGGTAGGTTGCCAGGTTACTATCCACCAAACTACAACACCAACTGTATGTGATTCGGTGACAGAATTAGAACGGATCTAATTCCCAACAACAAATCATGTCACGGGGGAGGAGGGATCCTGTCACCGCCTCACTTACACATTTAGTAAAGGGCTGCAATTCCAGCCCAAGGGAAACCATTGAGTCGAGCAGGACCCGAGTAATCTAGAACCTTCTCGAAAGAGATGGTCACCCAGTCCATAATTCCGTGGACACTGATGTGGCCCGCCTAATGCGGGGTCCACGAGGAACTCGGACAGAGTTACCGCCCGTGTCGAGTTCGGACACGCGGAGACCGGCAGAGGACAGACGGACTTGAGAGAGGCAACAGGGCCTGCCTTTGAGGGACTCTATAGATATCAATAGATATATAGACATAGGCTAGATAGTTTGCTAGACTGTTAAATGATACTTATGTGTTTGATGTTTACTATTTGGGAGATGTAATATAGCGCGGGTCTGTTTACCCACTGCGCCAACGCATACTGTATATGTAAATACAATAAATATTCGATCTCATAACGAACAGATTTATTGTTGCCTGTATGAACCCAAGTTTAGTTACCTAGATACGAGCAAGACTATGACAGGGACGTTGGTGAGCAGAGACACAATCTCCAATGTTTCTACCAGGGGAGCGTTGATGAGCAGAGACACAATCTCCAATGTTTCTACCAGGGGAACGTTGGTGAGCAGAGACACAATCTCCAATGTTTCTACCAGGGGAGCGTTGGTGAGCAGAGACACAATCTCCAATGTTTCTACCAGGGGAACGTTGGTGAGCAGAGACACAATCTCCAATGTTTCTACCAGGGGAGCGTTGGTGAGGAGAGACACAATCTCCAATGTTTCTACCGGGGGAGCGTTGGTGAGCAGAGACACAATCTCCAATGTTTCTACCAGGGGAGCGTTGGTGAGGAGAGACACAATCTCCAATGTTTCTACCAGGGGAACGTTGGTGAACAGAGACACAATCTCCAATGTTTCTACCAGGGGAGCGTTGGTGAGGAGAGACACAATCTCCACTGTTTGTTCAAGGGGAGCGTTGGTGAGCAGAGACACAATCTCCAATGTTTCTACCAGGGGAGCGTTGGTGAACAGAGACACAATCTCCAATGTTTCTACCAGGGGAATGTTGATGAACAGAGACACAATCTCCACTGTTTGTTCAAGGGGAACGTTGGTGAATAGAGACGTAAACTCCACTGTTTCTTTCAGTGGAAAGTTGGTGAACAGAGGCGTAGTTTCCACTGGTTCTTCCAGGAGAAGATTTGTAAACAGAGACGCGATGTCCATTGACATAGACTCCCAGTTAGACACAGACTAAACTGCTTGCCAGGAAATATCTCGGGAAATATACGCAACCGTTGTGGTACTAGTCGCATCACCGGAGGAATGCTGATGGCTCTATACAGTATGTGTCTAACAACATATACCACAAGGAAAGCTGATTGCTCTATACAGTATGTGTCTAACAACATATACCCCGAGGAATACTGATTACTCTATACAGTATGTGTCTAACAACATATACCCAGAGGAATACTGATTGCTCTATACAGTATGTGTCTAACAACATATACTCCGAGGAAAGGTGATTGCTCTATACAGTATGTGTCTAACAACATATACCCCGAGGATTGCTCATTGCTCTATACAGTATGTGTCTAACAACATATACCCCGAGGAATGCTGATTGCTCTATACAGTATGTGTCTAACAACATATACCCCGAGGAAAGGTGATTGCTCTGTACAGATTGTGTCTAACAACATATACTCCGAGGAAAGGTGATTGCTCTATACAGTATGTGTCTAACAACATATACCCCGAGGAAAGGTGATTGCTCTATACAGTATGTGTCTAACAACATATACCCCGAGGAATGCTGATTGCTCTATACAGTATGTGTCTAACAACATATACCCCCAGGAATGCTGATTGCTCTATACAGTATGTGTCTAACAACATATACCCCGAGGAATGCTGATGGCTCTATACAGTATGTATCTAACAGCATATACCCCGAGGAATGCTGATTGCTCTATACAGTATGTATCTAACAACATATACCCCGAGGAATGCTGATTGGTCTATACAGTATGTATCTAACAACATATACCCCGAGGAATGCTGATTGCTCTATACAGTATGTGTCTAACAACATATACCCCGAGGAATGCTGATGGCTCTATACAGTATGTATCTAACAACATATACCCCGAGGAATGCTGATTGCTCTATACAGTATGTATCTAACAACATATACCCCGAGGAATGCTGATGGCTCTATACAGTATGTATCTAACAACATATACCCCGAGGAATGCTGATTGCTCTATACAGTATGTATCTAACAACATATACCCCGAGGAATGCTGATTGGTCTATACAGTATGTATCTAACAACATATACCCCGAGGAATGCTGATTGCTCTATACAGATTGTGTCTAACAACATATACCCCGAGGAAAGGTGATTGCTCTATACAGATTGTGTCTAACAACATATACCCCGAGGAAAGGTGATTGCTCTATACAGATTGTGTCTAACAACATATACCCCGAGGAAAGGTGATTGGTCTATACAGTATGTGTCTAACAACATATACCCCGAGGAAAGGTGATTGCTCTATACAGATTGTGTCTAACAACATATACCCCGAGGAAAGGTGATTGCTCTATACAGATTGTGTCTAACAACATATACTCCGAGGAAAGGTGATTGCTCTATACAGGTTGTGTCTAACAACATATACTCCGAGGAAAGGTGATTGCTCTATACAGTATGTGTCTAACAACATATACCCCGAGGAAAGGTGATTGCTCTATACAGGTTGTGTCTAACAACATATACCCCGAGGAATGCTGATTGCTCTATACAGTATGTGTCTAACAACATATACCCCGAGGAAAGGTGATTGCTCTATACAGGTTGTGTCTAACAACATATACTCCGAGGAAAGGTGATTGCTCTATACAGGTTGTGTCTAACAACATATACTCCGAGGAAAGGTGATTGCTCTATACAGATTGTGTCTAACAACATATACCCCGAGGAATGCTGATTGCTCTATACAGTATGCTTCTGACACCATATACCCTGTCCCCATAGCGAGTGTAAAGTAAACCTTTAATTGTACTGATTTACCTCTGTAGATAACATACACAAATCAACGCAGCAACAAAATCAAAATAGAAGCTGATTGATGCTTTATTCATTCCAGAGCTGTTTTACCTATGTTTTACACGTGGACTGTCTTAGAAACACACAGACGTAAAGTCACATAATGTGAGATGAGGTACATGAGAAACGCAGCTGGTAAAACAAAAAGAGATAGAGACAAATGAGAAACTAAGAACAAGTGTAGGGATAACACCGATTACTGACATGACAAGGCGTTTGAATAGAAATCCACCAGGCCAAACGACTCTGCAGAGAAAACACCGATCTGTCCACAGTTGGTATCCCCCTGAAAACTATACCAGAGCGAAATCCATGGAAAGCTATCACTACAAATGCAGACAAAAGTGAGAGGAATATTTGACAAGGTAGAACAGAACAGCGTACAACGCAGAACAGCCATTTTCAGCTTCCTTGGTGAAGAATACCTACAGGACCTCTGGATCCGAGTCTACACAGATGGGTCAGCACAAAATTCTGTTCGAAATGGAGGAGATGGAGTGTACATAGAATACTCAAATAATACTGGGACATTGCCAGAGTTCCAATAGAAACACATTTCAAGCGATCGAAAGAAAAAAACCTGACATGACAGAACACCAAAGAATTAAACGTCAGAACAGAACAAGATCAATCAGCGGCTAGAGAGGTCTACATGAGAACATTGGGATACAAGGCGAAAGGACGGCCCTGGAAGAGTTCCCGACACGCAGATGCTTTTACCAAATTAGCAACAATATATCATCCACGCATGAACAAGCAGACGACATGATCAGACAAATGTCTACAAGCGGGAATGAAGGTTATTGCGTAAAAAAGTGGACGGTTTTTATGAATATTTTGACATTGTTTTGTCCAGTTAGTGCAGCAAGGGAATATTGTTTGTCATCAACCGGCCTGCTACCTGCTACCTGCACTCACATAGTCATCTGTTGAATCTTTGAATCACTGCATTTACTTTTCTCTTTATAGTTGCGTACATTTGACTGGCGCGACAAGAATCGCCATCGAAAAACATAACATCGACAGCCTAAGATATGCAGATGATACAGTACAGACAATGAACAAAACTGGCTTTTAGTGGTTGCTGTTTACTCTACACAGTGACACAACTAGAGTCAGAATTAAACTGTGAGAAGACAGAGATTATGGTCGTCTCCGTCAAGACAGAAAGATCACATTGTAACACTCAAGTATATGGGGAAATACTTAAACAGGTGAATGAGTGCAACCATCTCGGAACAGTTATAACGCTTGACGAGAGGTGCCTTGTAGATATGTGAACAAGAACAGCACGGCAAACTAGGTTTTCACAAGATGGAACACACACTCACTAATAAAAGGCTGTCAACTGCACTGAGATAAAGAACGAAAGAAAGAATGAACGAACGAACGAATGAAGGAACGAACGAACTTTACTTTAAAAGAGTCATAAACTGAGCTGGCAGTGCCGTCCTACACTCGACCCTTCCAACCAGATATATATGGCATATCAGTCGCGTGTTATCAACAAGAACATTAACATGCTATATAGAATATATAATGTTGTATGTATGTAAAACTTTGACAATAAGATGGTAAACTGCGAACCATCTGATGGGGCAGAAAATATTGTTACTGAATAAACAGACAGAAAAGCCAATGAGACAGTTCATTAAAAAATAGATGAATGTCGTACATTAATTAGAAAAAAACTAATTTAAGATGTTTGGAAATTTATGAGGAGAAATATATTTGAAAACTTAATGACAACTGGCAAACCTGGTGGGAGAAGAGCAAGGGGAAGACAAAGAGATCAATACCTGGATGGGAGACATGAGAGAATGGGGACAAGAACGGGGACTAGATCAAAAACTCGACATCGTGACAGATCAAAGACTCGTCATCGTGTCAGATCAAAGACTCGTCATCGTGTCAGATCAAAGACTCGTCATCGTGTCAGATCAAAGACTCGTCATCGTGACAGATCAAAGACTCGTCATCGTGTCTGATCAAAGACTCGTCATCGTGTCAGATCAAAAACTCGTCATCGTGTCAGATCAAAGACTTGTCATCGTGTCAGATCAAAAACTCGACATCGTGACAGATCAAAGTCTAGTCATCGTGACAGATCGAGAGCCGTGAACGCATCGTTTATCGGCACGGCACATGATGATAATTCTGAACTTTCGTTTACTATATAGGTCTCTGTGTCTGTTCTACATCCACTGTCCTGATATGTGATGAACGACACGACGCATTTGTTCATTACATTCAAGCATACTTTCAGTTATTCGGACTCTTTTGTGCAAACACTCTTGCTTCTTCTTGTTGTATTGTAGTGAAAGACAAAAATATGACGCGAGAGGAATGAACATAGAGGTTATAAGTGTCCATCCAGTCGTGAATGTTCGAATTGGTTGGTAAGTTAATGTGTGTAAATGTTGCGTAATTTAATGTGTGTAAATGTTGTGTTTATGATCTGTTTAAGTCCCCGCTAATCGCTGGTATCATGAAGGATAATAGACTGCAATGGCTAAGGCATATAGAAAGAATGGAAGATAATAGGGAAACAAAGCTCACTTACACTCAGGAAATAAATGACCGTAGACCCCGAGGTAGACCAAGAAGACGGTGGAGAGATAATACATGTACAGACCTACAAGCATTTGGAATCAACGACTGGCAAGAGAAGGTCAACCAGAGAGAAGAATGGAGATGGCTTGTAACTGCAGCAAAGAACCTCAATGGCTCGGAATGCTGAAGAAGAAGAAGAAGAAGAAGAAGAAGAAGAAGAAGAAGAAGAAGAAGAAGAAGAAGAAGAAGAAGAAGAAGAAGAAGAAGAAGAAGAAGAAGAAGAAGAAGAAGAAGAAGAAGAAGAAGAAGAAGAAGAAGAAGAAATGTTGTGTAATTTAATGTGTGTAAATGTTGTGTAGTTTATTATTAGTAAATCTTGAGTAATTAAATGTGTAAAAATGTTTGATCATATAATGTGTAAATGTTGTACAATTGAATGTGTGTGTGTGTGTGTGTGTGTGTGTGTGTGTGTGTGTGTGTGTGTGTGTGTGTGTGTGTGTGTGTGTGTGTGTGTGTGTGTGAATATTGGGTAATTTAATATGTATAAATGTTGGGCATCTCGTGTGTAAATGTTGAGTAATTTAATGTGTAAATGTTGAGTAATTTAATGTGTGTAAATGTTGTGTAGTTTATTATTAGTAAATCTTGAGTAATTAAATGTGTAAAAATGTTTGATCATATAATGTGCAAATGTTGTACAATTGAATGTGTGTGTGTGTGTGTGTGTGTGTGAATATTGGGTAATTTAATATTTATAAATGTTGGGCATCTCGTGTGTAAATGTTGAGTAATTTAATGTGTAAATGTTGAGTAATTTAATGTGTGTATATGGTGGACAATTTAATGTGTGTGTATGTTGAGTAATGTAAGGTAAGTAAATGTTGGATACTTTAATGTGTAAATGATAGGTCATTTCATCATCATTCATCATTGGCACCTTTCCGTCTTGACAGACGATAGTTTGGTACATTGTGCTTCAAAAAGTCTTAATAACTACGATCCTTGGCGGTGGCGAGTGTGGCAATAGGTCATTTTATGTGTAAATATTGGATAATTTAATGTGTGTGAATATTGGGTAATTTAATATTTTTAATGTTGGATCATTTCGTGTGTAAATGTTGGGTAATTTACTGTGTAAATGATAGGTAATTTAATGTGTGTAAATATAGAGTAATTTAATGTGTTTGTGTAAATGTTGGGTCGTTTAATGTGTATAAATGTTGGGTATATGTACATGTTTGGTAATTTAGTATGTGTAAATGTATGATAATATAATGTTTAAATGATGGATAATACAGTATGTGTAAAGTTATGTTAGTTGCATATCCTTTACAGGACGTCGCAGTCAACACCAGCATATTTTGCTGTTGTGATCTCTTGGCAAGTGTATGTTCAGTATTTTTCCATTGCTTTCTGGACGACCGGCACCCATAACATTTCGTAAACAATCAATGCAAGACGGTATGCTGTCAAATCGCCCACAGCTGTGTTTCGAACACGGGTATGCGGGATTACTAACGGCGTCCGTAAAGCCTTTGCCACGGAACCGGTAGAATGTGTAAATGGTGGGTAATTTAATGTTTAAATGATTGGCAATTTGGTATGTGTAAATGTTGGGCATTTTTGTAAGTGCACTTGTTGGGTAAGTTAATGTGTGAATGATGGATAATTTAATATGTGTAAATGTGTGGCAATGTAATATGTGTAAATGTTGGACAAATCAATATGTATACATACTCCGTAACGGTGGGTCATTTAATACGTAAATTTAGAATCGTTGAATGGACAAACGTTGGGTAATTTAATGTGTGTAAATGTTGTGTAATTTAATGTGCGTAGATGTTGTATTTTTTAATATGTTTAAATTTTGGGCCATTTATTATGTGTAAATATAGGACAATTTAATATGTGCAAATGTTGGATAAGTTAATGTGTGTATATGTTGGACATTTATAATAAATATGGTTTTGAAATATGAATGACAGAATTTCTGTGATTAACCTGCCGCCCATTTGGGGCGCATCCTGTATTCTATGGGCAGTTCTGTAGATGAAAAAGCTATCAAAACACTCAGCTGACTTCTTCATGACTTCACATTTTCTCTCGGTTAACACATTATTACTAGGCCGAATGAGCCAATGTCCCGATTTAATTTCAAGAAAACATAGCCATAAAAGAATATTTCTAACATGTGTTGTTTGGGCAATGGAATACCAAGGAAGTTAATCAACATGACCAGACTATGCATGGAAGATACTTATAATATAGTAACATATAAAGGCAGGAAATCAGACCCCTTCCAAATAACATCTGGCTTGAAACAGGGTGATGCATTATCGCCGCTACTCTTCAATCTGGCTCTAGAGAAAGTTGTAAGGAAGGTAAAGGAGGAATGTGATATTGGAGGAACATCCAAGCTGCTTGGTTATGCAGATGATATAGATATTATAGGGCAAAGTGAACAAAAGACATTGGAAATATTGACTCACTTAAAGGAAAAAGCCCAACAGATGGGGCTGGTTATCAACCAAGATAAGACAGAATATATGGTAATTTCAAGAGACGGAATGGCTAGAAACTCTGGCCACATACAAATAGATAATATGACCATTAAAAGAACGGAAACATACAAATACCTGGGTACGATCTTCAACTGCTCCAACATCATAAGGGAAGAAATACAAACTAGAATCAACTCTGGAAATAAGATATACTATGCACTACAACATCTACTAAAATCAAAGGCGCTATCTCGTAACACCAAAATCACAATATACAAAACACTGATCAGACCAGTTGTGCTGTATGGCTCTGAAACCTGGAGTACAACGAAAGGAGACGAAGCCTTGTTACAAACCTTTGAGAACAAAATTTTAAGACGCATCTTTGGACCCATTAGGGATACACAAAGTGGAGAGTGGAAAAGAAGAAGTAACAAAGACATTTATGATCTGTTTAAGTCCCCGCTAATCACTGGTATCATGAAGGCTAATAGACTACAATGGCTGGGGCATATAGAAAGAATGGAAGATAATAGGGAAACAAAACTCGCTTACACTCAGGAAATAAATGGCCGTAGACCCCGAGGTAGACCAAGAAGACGGTGGAGAGATAATACATGTACAGACCTACAAGCACTTGGAATCAACGACTGGCAAGAGAAGGTCCACCAGAGAGACGAATGGAGACGGATTGTATTTGCAGCAAAGAACCTCAATGGCTCGGAACGCTGAAGAAGAAGAAGAAGTTGTTTGGGCTTGAACAAGTGCAGCCATAACGATGCTACGGACTTCGTGCACCATGCTGAAATTTTCTTTGAGATATATAAGAGGCACGTATAGGGACATCCATGTACAATGAATATCAAATGGGGAATCATTCAGGCCACTAGGACAGTTCATAAATAAACATAGACTAGACGATGCATTAGAAAACATACAAATTAAAAGCTATAGTTACCGACCGGGATTCGAACCTGTCACCTCAGATAATGACAGTGCCTCGCTGCAAGAACAAGTGTACTTCGGCGTACGACCAACTAGAGATGCGTTGAAGTACATTTGTTCCTGCAGTGAGGCGCTGTTGTCATTTGCTGGTCAGAGAGCAGTTTGTTTCTGGCTCAGCAATTCGGTTCACGGGTAAACATTGCTTGTGCTCTGAGCGACACATTCGATAAATCGCTCTGCGAAAAGAAATCAATCCGTATGGGATAACACCCGGTGGAATGAAGTCGATTCTCTTTCAGTTAAACTATTAAACAAAACAAACACATCTAAACACTCTATGTGTTAAACGTTTACACAAAAAAAAAAAAAACATATCTGAGACTAATATACTATAAACTGTTACACAAAACAAACATATATGAGAACTCTATACCTTAAACCGGTACAGAAAACAAACATATGTGACAACTTTATACGCTTAACTTTTAGACAAAACCGAAACATCTGAGAACTGCATATGCTAAACCGTTACACAAACCAAACACATCTTGAACCTTATACCGGTAAACAGAACAAAAAAGCCTGAAGTGCCAACACAAGAAGACATGAAAAGCTGTCTACTTACCCGGTGACGACGTATCAGATTGTGTACTGGAGCAGCTGAGTTCGCGTCCCGGCAAGGGAGGCAGCCCAGCTCCAATATCCGGATAGAAACATCCGTTTGCGTAAGCGGAATGGTGTCCGGTCGGGTACATCTCCCCATAAAGTCCCGGGTGGTACCGACTCATGCCGTTCAGGCTTCCTAAGGAAGATATCTGCATTTGTCTGCAGTTGTTGATGTAATCTCCGCCAGCAAAAGCGTTGTACGCCGCGGCTTTTGTGTTCACGGGGAATGGAGGTCCGAACTGCAGGTTGGGGTAGGAAGACATGTTGCCATGGGATATCAGAGAGTCGTTGCCATAACCACCCCAGCCGTTTTGTCCGGAAGCTGTCAGAGCAGATCTGGTGGCTAGCGAGTCTTGGACTCCGGGGCTGGACGTCAGCGCACCGGACGAGGAAATTGCTGGGTACAGCGAGAGTCCGGCTGGGTGGGAGAGGAAATTGCTGGGAGCGTCCATCATGATTGCAATAGGCAGTTGAATTGTGATGCCTGTGTGAATGTCTAAATCAATCGTTGAGGCGTGCCCATGTGGAAAGCTACATATTGAGGTCAATCAGTTTAAGTCTAGAAATCTTGTTACTTCACAAAGCATCATTCTATCGGAGCCTCACATCCAACACACCCTTGAATTTCAGATGGGTTCAAATCCACAAGTGGGTTTCAAGCACAATTTCAAAAAGCAGATGATATAATTTTCACATGTTGACGAAAATCTTCATCTTCAATATATATTTGATATAAATTCCCGAAAGCTGTTACTTCGGTTCTTGACTCAACTCAACTCAATACATTTGATATGTCTGCAAACAATAAATAAATACACATACAAATATATATGGCTCCACTCGAAGAAGAATAATTATAATAGTCCAGTCTACGTTTAAGTTTAAGGAGGTCGAGCATTGTGATGCACTCAACTCTGATGTAGCAAAATACTTTACTAATTGAAAATGTTAGATTAGACTCGGGTGTGTTCAAAGTCTTCACATATCACACCTGTCTAGTGTGAACTACAATATATGCTTCGTTTGCTGTCCTCTTCCCCATCTACTGCTGCAAATCAGTGCATGTTTAAGTTTAAAAACTAAACTTTCTTCCTGTCATAAATATCCATCCTGGATAAGTAGTCGGAGAAAAATAAATGTGATTTCTGTGGCAAGTGTTGACAGACTACTGACAGACACTTGTTGACAGACTACTGACAGACACTTGAAGCTTGATACACTGTGGCAAGTGTTCTACTGACAGACACTTGAAGTTTGATACACTGTGGCAAGTGTTCTACTGACAGACACTTGAAGTTTGATACACTGTGGCAAGTGTTCTACTGACAGACACTTGAAGCTTGATACACTGTGGCAAGTGTTCTACTGACAGACAATTGAAGTTTGATACACTGTGGCAAGTGTTCTCTGACAGACACTTGAAGTTTGATACACTGTGGCAAGTGTTCTCTGACAGACATTTGAAGCTTGATACACTGTGGCAAGTGTTCTACTGACAGACACTTGAAGCTTGATACATTGTGGCAAGTGTTCTACTGACAGACACTTGAAGTTTGATACACTGTGGCAAGTGTTCTACTGACAGACACTTGAAGCTTGATACACTGTGGCAAGTGTTCTACTGACAGACACTTGAAGCTTGATACACTGTGGCACCGGTTCTACTGACAGACACTTGAAGCTTGATACACTGTGGCAAGTGTTCTACTGACAGACACTTGAAGCTTGATACACTGTGGGCAGTTGAGAACATGAGTTCCACATCTTGTAGACCATTATAAGCCAGGAAAAGTGCGAGAAAGTGAAGTAAGGGGATTGTTCAAATGCTGTGGGGTGCTGAACCCAGCGGTTTGATGAGTTGAGTACAGTTGTACACAGTGTGTGGGGTGTTGAACCCAGCGGTTTGATGAGTTGAGTGTAGTTGTACACAGTGTGTGGGCGAGTGAAGGTGGAGTGAGAATAACAATTTGACAGAATGTGTGGGATTTGAAGCACTAGTTTGTTTGATAGTGAGAATAGAGAATACTGGTTTGACAATTCGTGGCCTACTTAAAACAATGATTGGACAGAAATTAGATGGGGAAATTTACAAGAATTATTTGGCATACATGAGTCGGTAAAATGTAAAAGCATAATTTTACAGAAATTACACAGTAAACTTTAATAGAATGATTTGACAGAAATAAGACAGTAAACTGAACCTTAAAAAAAAAACCGATTATACACAGATCAGATAGTAAAATCTGCAAGAATGATATAGAAAGTAGACACTAAAGTCTAAAAAAAATGTTTTGTTATAAATTAAAAGAAACGTGTAAAGGTATTAGTTACATAAATTAGTAAACTGTGAATGTCTGATCTGATAGAAATTAGACGGTAAATTTTACAAAAATAATACGAGATAAATTTGACAGTAGCTTGTGAAGGAATGAATTACCAGAATGTAAGGAACTAATTAAATGTAATTGGCTAATTGATAAGAGACAATTCCTTTAAAGAGGATTAATGTATGTGTATAATAGTTGATCAGAATGACAGTAAGTAATTAAAACTGATTGTTCCAGTGATTGCGGAGAAGTGAAAGCAACGTCCAATGAACATAACCCCATTTTGCCACACGCAGGCCCAACCACGACGTGGTATCCTGTCGACTATGTAGTGGCCCGAGTAGAGGTAAGTTGTTAAGTCAACACAGGTATGCTGTTAAAACACAGGTAATCTTGCGGGTCGCGACATCCAGCTCCTGCCCAGGCACACACTAGTAAGTTCCTGGCGGGGTCCACTTCTGAAGTGTCACAACCAATATTGTGCCTCACTTGGGTCCTGCTAGTGGGTCAGAGGTGGGACAACAGGTCTTCAGTTGTGATACCTGAAAGTCTGTTCACACTGAATGGCTTCTTCAAAACAAACCTACTCTCTAGGAAATGTCCAGACAATTTTGGTCTCTTGCATTGTCTGCACGTGAAAGCAATTTCTCCTCGAAACTAAAATGTTTGTGTAGAAATATCAAGAGATTTCGCTCCTAAACAGTCTTCAGTTAATCTACCTCAGAAAGACATCTCCACGATACAATATTCAGACTCTCTTTGGTTTTATTTCCTTATGGCAACAATTCCCTTTAAGAAATTTATACTTCCTACATCAACTTTCGATATGCTCTCCTTTGTTGACAACTATCGGTTGTCTGGTCTGCTATTTAAGCTTGCTCTGTAGAATCTATCTAACCAATTGTGTCCGTCATGTGTTGTGACGCCTGGTACACTGACCACATGTATAGTCTTCTGTGTGATAGCTTTCCCTTACCTCCCCTCTCCGCTATTGTACGCATGTGTCATTCTTGGCCAAACACCGAGTCTCTCATGTGTGTGATCTTTGTCTGCAACTCACTCTCCTGTATCAGTTAGATATGTTAGAACATTTTCAGAAATCTCAAAGTTCTATAGAACATGCCAGCCAGAGGCGGTTATTTTATATGAGATTGTCAGCTACTGATGAAAGTAGGTTCTCCGAAACGCCTGTACGTCTGTTTAGACACCCTAACACAATCTTCTTACGTCTGCGTTGTCTATACGTTAAGTTTTTTTTTTCTCTAGCGGCTGTAACTTCTATAAAAACTTTCTTGATATCGCGTGCCTGTGTAGTCTGTGGGAGAATTGATGTCCAGTCGGATATAGACAGACTCTAAAACCCTCCACGCGCTCTGCTCGCCCGGTGTACAGCTGTCTGTCTGTTCAGTTCTCAGAAGTCAATATATCCCCGAAATGTACATGCACCTGGATGTTCCGACTCAGGAGGATTTGAAGCTCCGATGTAGAATTACATAAACGGACATTGATTCCCCCATGCTGCCAGCAGTGATTGTCGCTCCTCTGTGATAGGTCGCTCTTGTCGTGTCTGTGGATACATGAAATAGAGCTGTAAATTACCATCCAAACATCAAACCCTGGCATCACGATATGTGGATACATGACATAAAGCAATAAATTAACATCCATACATCAAGCCATGACATCACAATATGTGGATACAAGACATAAAGCAATAAATTAACATTCATACATCAAACCGTGACATCACGATATGGGCAACAGAAGGAAAGTCAGACAGACACGCTGACAGATACACCGATCAATAGTAAAGCAGATAACTCTACAGACAGACAGACAAATACATATACAGATATTTAAACCAACGTGTGCATACATAGAAATGCGGACACACACACACACACACACACACACACATATATATATATATATATATATATATATATATATATATATATATATATATATATATATATATATATATATATATATATATATATATATATAAAGATGTGTGTAAGCGTGACATGATTGATACAGGCATTGATAATGCACATTGGGAGCAAGTCGCCACTGAACGTGTTGCATGGAGGGCAAACATCAGAAATGGAATAAAGACAAAAGAGAAAATTATTGCAGATAAGTCAGACACCGAGCGTGTGAGATGTAAGATGGTGCATGATGGTGGAAATGACCACGTGTTCACATGCTCCCACTGTGAACTAACTTTTACAGCGCGAATTGGCCTTATCAGTCACATTCGCTACCGCCATGGGTAAAAGTTATTATGCCTTTTTGAGGCAAGGTGCATATATATATATATATGTGTGTGTGTGTGTGTGTGTGTGTGTATGTGTGTGTGTATGTGTGTGACAGACAGACAAGCAGACATACAGGCAGGCAAATAGATTGACAGACAGACAGACAGACAGACAGACAGACAGACAGACCGACCGACCGACCGACCGACCGACCGACCGACCGACCGACCGACCGACCGACCGACCGACCGACCGACCGACCGACCGACCGACCGACCGACCGACCGACCGACCGACCGACCGACCGACCGACCGACCGACCGACCGACCGACCGACCGACCGACCGACCGACCGACCGACCGACCGACCGACCGACCGACCGACCGACCGACCGACCGACCGACCGACCGACCGACCGACCGACCGACCGACCGACCGACCGACCGACCGACCGACCGACCGACCGACCGACCGACCGACCGACCGACCGACCGACCGACCGACCGACCGACCGACCGACCGACCGACCGACCGACCGACCGACCGACCGACCGACCGACCGACCGACCGACCGACCGACCGACCGACCGACCGACCGACCGACCGACCGACCGACCGACCGACCGACCGACCGACCGACCGACCGACCGACCGACCGACCGACCGACCGACCGACCGACCGACCGACCGACCGACCGACCGACCGACCGACCGACCGACCGACCGACCGACCGACCGACCGACCGACCGACCGACCGACCGACCGACCGACCGACCGACCGACCGACCGACCGACCGACCGACCGACCGACCGACCGACCGACCGACCGACCGACCGACCGACCGACCGACCGACCGACCGACCGACCGACCGACCGACCGACCGACCGACCGACCGACCGACCGACCGACCGACCGACCGACCGACCGACCGACCGACCGACCGACCGACCGACCGACCGACCGACCGACCGACCGACCGACCGACCGACCGACCGACCGACCGACCGACCGACCGACCGACCGACCGACCGACCGACCGACCGACCGACCGACCGACCGACCGACCGACCGACCGACCGACCGACCGACCGACCGACCGACCGACCGACCGACCGACCGACCGACCGACCGACCGACCGACCGACCGACCGACCGACCGACCGACCGACCGACCGACCGACCGACCGACCGACCGACCGACCGACCGACCGACCGACCGACCGACCGACCGACCGACCGACCGACCGACCGACCGACCGACCGACCGACCGACCGACCGACCGACCGACCGACCGACCGACCGACCGACCGACCGACCGACCGACCGACCGACCGACAGATAGATAGATAGATAGATAGATAGATAGATAGATAGATAGATAGATAGATAGATAGATAGATAGATAGATAGATAGATAGATAGATAGATAGATAGAAAGATAGATCCTCTATCTCACAGATGCACTCTCTTGGCCTAGTGACATTACTCCACAGTAAATGCTGTTGTCTGTCTTCTGTAGCCGTACAGCTGGAAGCCAACAACAGACAGACAGCTGACAGAATAGAGTAGTTGTGAATTAGTCTGTCAGCAGGAAATCCGCCAGTGATTCCGCTTGGCTGTAGGTCGCACATGTTGCACAAGATTTTATTAATGACAACTCAAGGTTCTCCTGACGGGTCGCTGTTTTAGGTCTTAAATATAAGAAACAGTAATACCGCCACTGTTCGGCTGACCGACACAGTTACCGCGGCCCCCTAACTCCTCCACACACACGCGCGCGCGCGCGCACACACACAGAGACACAAACAGACACACACACACACGCACGCACTCACGCACGCACACACACACAGTTACACATACATACACACATAGTGTACGGTAAAATTCTTCTTGTCCTTCTTCTTCTTCTTCTTCTTCTTCTTCTTCTTCTTCTTCTTCTTCTTCTTCTTCTTCTTCTTCTTCTTCTGCTGCTGCTGCTGCTGCTGCTGTCGCTGCTGCTGCCATAGCTACCTACTCCTCCTTCTTCTTCTCTTGCCCCTCCT
Organism: Cepaea hortensis; assembly: GCA_963921405.1. Taxonomy (NCBI): domain Eukaryota; kingdom Metazoa; phylum Mollusca; class Gastropoda; order Stylommatophora; family Helicidae; genus Cepaea; species Cepaea hortensis. The sequence continues at coordinate 123,927,883 of OY992883.1, forward strand.
CCTGTACTCTCATTCTTTTCCCTCCTTCTATTGTTGTAAACGACACACACACTTGTGATGTCAACACAATGTATATTTAGCACTTTGTGATGGACCCAGTAGTTAATCACCGCCAACTTACAACTGGCGTATCCCATTCCGTGCATCAACGCAGGGCTCTCCTACTGATGCTACTTCTATTAGTAAAAAGTTATTTACATATCCGTTACAGGACGTAGCAGTCAACTCCAGCATATTTTTGCTGTTGTAATTTCTTGATTAGTTAACGTTCAGTAGTTTGTCATTGCTTTCTGAACGACCGGCACTCATATCATTTCATAAAAAACCAACGCAACGCGGTCTACTGCCAAATCGCGTGCAGCTGTGTTTTGTATGCGGGTATGCGACTAGGCGACTCCAGACTGTCAGCATTCGACCGAGTGCAAAAGAGTATCACCATTGAAAGTAGGAACTTGGAATGTAAGAACTATGAGTGGGGATGGACAATTTGATAACATTAAGAATGAAATGAGAGGATTGTATATTAACCTGTTAGTTAGTTAGTTAGTTAGTTAGTTAGTTAGTTAGTTAGTTAGTTAGTTAGTTAGTTAGTCGACAGATCATCCTCGTTGCACATCGAACCATTCAGTCCATAAGTGCTCGGATCCCCTCCTCAGCAAATCCCGCAGCGTGTAGCGGCTAACGACGCCAGTTCTGTGTTGGTTTATCAATCTTCTTTGGCTTCCTGCGTAGTGTTCTTGTTTGGCCTCCCCTCTTTTAATTTGCTGCTCTCGCAGTCTGGCCATTGTTGTAGATTCACAGTCATCACTTGGTTCTCGCAAAAGTCTCACTATTAACCTGTTAGATATATATGAGACTAGATGGACAGGAATGGGCATTATAACATCTGAGGAATATAGAATAATCTATTCTGGTGGAGAGAAACAACAACGAGGAGTAGCAATTATAATGGTTATAGAGAGAGCAAAATCGATCAAAGGGCATTGCACTGTATCAGACAGAGTGTTAATGGTGAAGTTGAGTGGAAGACCTTTTGTTGTCAACGTCATACAAGTTTGTGCACCAACTGCAGACAGTATGATTTAGAGAATGAATTCAAGAAATGCAAGAATTCTGAAGTAAATATCATACTGGGTGACTTGAATGCCAAAGTTGGAAATCAACAGGACGGACGCATAGTAGGCAAGTATGGAGTAGGGGAACAGAATGAATGAGGTAGAGACTTGTACAGTGGGCAAAAGAGCATGCTATGATTATTGGAAACACCTGGTATCAACATCACCCAAGGAGAATATGGACATGGAGGAGTCCTGATCATAAAATCATAAATCAGATTGATTACAGTTTTATAATCAGAAAATTTCGAAATGCCTTAAAAGTCGCAAAAACTATGCCAAGCGCAGACTGCTACAGCGACAAAAGATTAATCATGAGTAATATACATATACAATTAAAGAAAGTCAAATATACACCATTTTTTTTTTTTTTTTTTTCCCCGCGTTTCCATCCTGTTTTCAGGATATTGCGGTCAACACCAGCATCTTTCAGCTGTATGTTGATTCCTAGGCTAGATTACCATGAAACACAAAATTTGATCTACGGACACTGAAGAGGAGATAAAAGATACATTATATGGAAATATTATTTCAAGATGTCAGCGACCAATGGGAAATATTAAAGAAATCAGTCAACCAAGCTACACAAACATCCATCCATCCATCATGTGCCATGCCGATAAGCGTGGGCGGTCATGTTCTGCCATCTCACTCGATCACCAGAGGCGTGGATCAGCTCTGTGTTCCTGTCTCAACCATGCCACGTGGCCAAGCCATCCAGGTATTTACTTCTCGGTCTTCCCCTTGGTCTCTTCCCTTCGATCTTGCCAGTTGTAACCAAGTTCTCCAATTCATTTCTTCTCATAACATGCCCAAACAATTTTGACTTCTACGTCTAATGTCTCTAATCAGTTTACGATCTTCATTTGTTTCTTCAAGGACTTGTTCATTGGTTGTTCTGTCTGTCCATGGTAATCATTGCATTTTCCTCAGAAACCACATTTCCACAGCCATCAGATGTTGTTCAGCTTGACTGATTATTGTCCATGCTTCACATTCACACAAAAGTTCAGGTTCTATGTAGCACCTCAACACTCTTTTTCTCATTTCAACTGATATCTTTTTATTGGTCAGTATGTTTTTCATCTTGCAAAAGGCTACCTTCGCAATGGCAATTCTTGTTCTAATCTCTTCAAGGCATCTGCCATCAGATGTTATGCCTGTGCCGAGATAACTGTATCGGTTCTCTTGCTTAAGAATATGCCCATTTACTCGTATATCTTATTGTGGTATTTCCTTCTTCCCAGTGACCACCATAATCTGTGTCTTCTTAATGTTCAGTTCTAATCCTAGTTGTTCACTGTGTGCAACAACCGCATCTACTAAATGTTGCAGGTCCTGTTCATTGTCTGCACTCAAGACTGTATCATCTGCACATCTAATGTTATTGATGTGTCGTCCCCCAATGTTGATTCCTTCCATATCTTCTATATTTCTGAAAATATTTTCACTGTACAGGGAAAAAAGATCTGGAGACATTACACATCCCTGTCTCACACCTCTTTTAATAGGCTGATATTGACCTACATTGTTATCAATTCTGATGGCAGCTTGTTGTTTCCAATATATGTTTTTACAAGTCTAAGGTCTTTTCCATCAATTTGTAAATCTTCAAGCATCCTTATCATGTCGACATGTCTTACTCTATCGAAAGCCTTTGTGTAGTCAATAAAGCAAAGATATAGATCTTTGTTTACTTCTATAGAACGCAGAAACAACCATCCGAAAAATAACGATAATAGGACGCAAGAAATGGATGACGGAAGACATCTTAAAACTCATGGAAATAAGAAGAAATAACAAAAATAACAAGGAAAAATATGAAGAGATTCACAGGAAAGTTAGGAAACTATGCAAAGAGGCAAAAGAAACATGGCAGGTGGACATTTGCAAGGAAATTGAAAACCAGCACAACACGCGGAATACGAAATTAATGCACAAAAGAATTAATGGCATCACTAACAAAAGAACACACACATCAACGAGTTGCCTAAAAACCAAAGATGGCAAAATCATAATAGAAAAAGATCAGATCTTATATGTGTGGTGAGATTATGTGAAAGACCTTTATGATGATACAAGAGAAGAACAGTATGATCTTAGAAATAATAATGAAGAACCATCAATTTTGAAGATTCAGAATGCTCATAACCATATATATGAAAACTGGCAAGACCCCGGGTACAGATAACATCACAATAGAAATGATCAATGCCTTAGAAGAATACGGAATAGACCAAGTCACCAGACTGCTGAAAGCAATATATTATACTGGAGATATACCTCCTGAATTATGTAATTCTATATTTATTGCAATCCCGAAGAAATGAGGAGCCTTGGAATGTGATCAACATCGAACAGGATAGGAAGAACGAAATACCACAATGTAATATACAAGTAAATGGGAATATTCTTAAACAAGTGAATCGGTACAATTATCTCGGAACAGTCATAACATCTGATGGGAGATGCCTTGAAGAGATTAGAACAAGAATCGCCATGCCGAAAGTAGCCTTTAGCAAGATGAAAAACATACTGGCCAATAAAAAGATGTCAATTGAAACGAGAAAAAGAGTGTTGAGGGGATACATAGAGCCTGTTCTTTTGTATGGATGTGAAACTTGGACAATGTGCAGTCAAGCTGAAAAAACATCTGATGGCTGCAGAAATGTGGTTTCTGAAGAACATGCAAAGAATACCATGGACAGATAGAAAAACCAATGACCAAGTACTACAGGAGACAAATGAAAATCGTAAACTGATTAGAGAAATTAGACGTAGACAGTCAACATTTTTTGGACATGTTATGAGAAGAAATGGATTGGAGAACTTGGTGACAACTGGCAAGATCGAAGGGAACAGACCAAGAGGAAGACCGAGAAGTAAATACCTGGATGGCTTGGCCACATTGCATGGACGAGACAGGAACACTGAGCTGATCCACGACTCTGGTGATCGAGTGAAATGGCAAGTCATGACCGCCCACGCTTTCCGGCATGGCACATGGTTGATTGATTATGATAAGAATCCGGTCTCCGTGGTTGACGGCTTGCAAACGTGGTTTGTGAGCCCGTATACCCGGGTTCGAAACACAGTGGTGCTGGTTTTTTCGAAAAAGGTATAGGTGCCGATCGTTCAGAAAGCAATGGCAAACTACTGAAAGCAATGGCAAACTACTGAACGTAAAATTTGTCCAGGAATCACGAACAGCGAAAATGCTGGGGTTGACTGCTACGTCCTGTGAAGGACATGCAACTTAATTTTTTTTTAATGAGAAGAAATAAATTGGAGAACTTGGTGACAACTGGCAAGATCGAAGGGAACAGACGAAGTAGAAGACCGAGAAGTAAATACCTGGATGTCTTGACCATGTGGCATGGTCGAGACAGGAACACTGAGCTGATCCACGACTCTGGTTATCGAGTGCTACTACTACTACTACTACTACTACTACTACTACTACTACTACTACTACTACTACTACTACTACTACTACTACTACTACTACTACTACTACTACCACCATCTTACTCCTGTGTATATTCACTTTAACAGCCATAGAAAGTAGTATAATTCGTGCCGCGAATAGAACATGAGCATTATATGAAGACTCACTCACATCTATAAAATAATACAGGAAAGAGAAGTATGGGTCAGCGACAATTTACTGCTGGTATTACAGATATACATCGTTCAGAAACATACAAAGGAAATAATTTCCGAGGCAGCATGTTGTTTGATTTAGTTAATAGTTGATCTGTGGAACTAGGAAGTCGTGAATTCTAATCTTCGATGTTATCTTCTTATTAACACATTTGTTTTATGTTTTGTGTGTAGAGGTTGTTGACATAAATGGGGGCGGAAATTGTTGTCTGGATAAATGATAAATGGTGTCATTATTTATAACACATGTCACCAGGACTTGGGGAAAGGAGAGAGAGAGAGAGAGAGAGAGAGAGAGAGAGAGAGAGAGAGAGATAGAGAGAGAGAGAGAGAGAGAGAGAGGGGGGGGGTGGACAAGAATGGACAGAGGGTGAGCGAGTGATGAAGGTAGACGGATAGACAGAGGGTGATAAAAAGGAGACATTGGAGTGTGAGAAAGGGGATAAAGAGAACGAGGGGGGGGGGGGGAGATGGGAGAAGGAGTAAGTTGAGGAGAAAGGAGGGCGAGAAGGGGAGAATAAGGAAACCTAAGAGGTTGGCAATGAGGTAGATAGATGGAGGGGAGTGAGGTGGAGAGATATAGAGAGAGAAAAGAGAGAGAGAGATAGAGAGAGAGTGAGAGAGAGAGAGAGAGAGAGAGAGAGAGAGAGAAAAAAAACGAACGAACGAACGAACTTTATTTTCAAAGGATAACAAATTTCAAAGAGTAACAATAACAAGAGAGAGAGAGAGAGAGACAGAGAGAGAGAGAGAGAGAGAGAGAGAGTGAGAGAGAGAGAGAGAGAGAGAGAGAGAGAGATGTTAAGACAGAATTTAAATGCAATGAAGCAAGGGAAGGATCAAATAAATGAATCAGCAATGTGTCTCCATATGCCATGACATCAAAACCGCATACCAGGACCACCCACGGGTATCTAGATGGGTCGTGAGGACGAGACGCAGGTATCATTAACCTGACCACTCATTACAGAACATGCAGACAGTAAGACAGAAGACGAGACACAAGTATCATTAACCTGACCATTCAATGCAGGACACGCAGACGGGAGGACAGAGGACTCAGTCAGCTTTAGATGTACAGACATACTGGATAATAATAATAATAATAATAATAATAATAATAATAATAATAATAATAATAATAATAATAAAAATAATAATAATTTCATTCATTGGCACCTTGCCGTCTTGACAGACGATAGTTTGTGCTTTAAAAAGGCATAATAACTTTTAACTATGGCGGTAGCGAGTGTGACTGATAAGGTCAATTTGCGCTGAAAATGTCCGTTCACAGTGGGTGCATGTGAACACGTGGTCATTTCCACCACCATGCACCATCTTACGTCTCAAACGCTTGGTGTGTGACTTTTCTGCAATAATTTTCTCCTTTGACTTTATTCCATTTCTGATATTTGCCCTCCATGCAACACGTTCAGTGGCGACTTGCTCCCAATGTGCATTATCAATGCCTGTATCAATCATGTCCCGCTTACACACATCTTTGTATCGTAGTAGAGGCCGACCCTGAGATCTCTTACCCATCTGTAATTCACCAAAAAAGATATCCTTTGGTATTCTACCATCATCCATCCTCCTAAGATGTCCTATCCATCTAAGTCTACGAAGACTGAGCATGGAATAAACCGTCACACAACCTGATCTTTCCAATACTTCAGTATTTGTGATTTTGTCTTGCCACTTAATACCAAGAATTCTTCGCAGACACCGCATATGAAAGCTGTTTAAACGTTTCTCTTGGTGTGAGTAAGTTGTCCAGGTTTCACTGCCATAAAGAAGAGTACTAAGGACACAGGCTTGATAGACAAGGACTTTTGTTTTGGCAGTACGCTTCTTGTTCTCCCAGACTCTTTTTCTTAACCTGTTCATTGTTGTTGCTGCCTTACCAATCCGGATGTTGATTTCTCTCCATAGCACAAAGCTAAAGCTAAAATATAGAGATCATGTGTTGCAATAATAATAATAATAATAACAATAATAATAATAATAATAATAATAATAAGAAGAAGAAGAAGAAGAAGAAGAAGAAGAAGAAGAAGAAGAAGAAGAAGAAGAAGAAGAAGAAAAAGAAGAAGAAGAAGAAGAAGAAAAAGAAGAAGAAGAAGAAGACCAACAACAACAGCAACAACAACAGCAACAACAACAAAACAACAACAAAAACAACAACAACATCAACAACAACAACAACTACAACAACAACAACTACAACTACAACAACAACGTTGATGATGCTAATCAATTAAAGTTTTGATTTCCTCAAACACTAAGCATACAGTGAGACACCTGGCAAGCTGGGGTAACGGATATGAGTATGTTAAAGCACGCTCGGACCACGTTTGATGTCCCATCTTGACGTCCTCTACAAGAGGCAGAGACTGACCACCAATTCCCCCGTGCACTCAAAACAAATGTGATGGACCCAGCAACTTATATAGGGCCTACCAATATCACGTTATTACTAGGGGATAATTTCTTCTCTTCAGAATTGCAGTTTTGGCGCTAAAGATTCGAAAATGTCCGTGCCCTTATCGCGGGTAAAATGTACTGTAAACAATGCAGGATATGAAGGAGTTTTCACGTTTTCCGAGTTCTTGGCATTGTGTCTGTTTCTCTCATTCTTCTGACTTCAGTGTTATCTTCTTGGTGTGTAGATAGTTCAAAAATAGTTGTTGCTCCTTTCATACTTTGTTTAGACTTGCAATTAAATTTATTCTAAACTGAAATTACGCTTCCACATTTTTTCTGTGCGATCTTATTTACTATTCTGTTATCAGTTTGGAGAAATAAGACTCTCATACATTCAGCCCTAATTCTTCATAATTATTTACAAGCTTTGTAATATTTAATGGGCATATGTTATTACAACCATGTTTTCAAATATAGTATTTAACAAATAATTAGTTTGCTAGTTACCGTGTAGTTAGCATAATATGCCAATTATTGTGATAAACTCTGACAAACGGATAAGATTATTTCTAAAAGATAAGATCATGTAAAGATGTGGGCTTTGGATCACAAATAAAGATGTCCTTAAATGTCCCCATTTCCCCATCCAAATGTCCTCATTTCCCCACCAAAAGTCCTCACTTATCGACTCAACTTTCCTCGTTTTCCCAGTCAAATGTCCTTATGTCCGCACCAAAATGTCCTCATTTATCGACTCGACTTTCCTCATTTTCCCACTCAAATTTCCTCACTTACCCACCCAAATGTCTTCATTTTCACACCCAAATGTCCTAATTTTCAACCTATTGCCCTCATTAATCGACCTATCTACTCTCATTTTCCGACTGAAATGTCCTAATTATCCCACCCACATGTCCTCATATTTCAACCCAAATGTTCTCATTTTTCGACCCAAATATCCACAAAGTTTGGATAGATAGGTGGCAGCTGTATCTCTAGAGACACTCATTCATCACTTGTGGGACCTCCATCTCCTCAACCAGCGATTCAACTCCTTTGTCTCTTTCAACACAAACGCAATCAATAAAATATTGCACGATTTATTGCCTGGCACATGTCGCTGCATCTCGTCAGGTGCACACTGCGGAGTTATATACCATGTTATGTGAATAAATGAATGATACTGTGGCTAACTTGGAAAACCACTAATATATCATGCGTATATAGGGAGTCTCCATGGCAAAGTGGTCAAGCCGTTTGACTCGGGCTCCGAAGGTTGTGGGTTCGATTCTGGGCCGCGTCCTTCGATTCACGAGTTAAATTTGTCGGAGACTCCTGTGGGCCGTCGCTAGAACTACGGAGTTCGTGCTTGGTGCGACGCTTTCCGAGCTGCGGAAAGAGATCGAGCCATATGGTATAAAACCCGGTGCAATGAAGTCGACCCTGTCGACTTTTAAGCGACTTTTTATATATAATGCGTGCTATATTGCCAGAGCTACGTGTCTTGAGCGTTTTGAAATATCTCAGAAGCGTCGACGCGCCATGTCCCATCTTGTCCCACCATGTCCCATCATTGCCTCGTGCTACAGTGAATGTCCTGTAGCTGTGAACACTTTCCTGGTGCGTGTGTGCACTATCCAGGTGCGGCAGAACTGTCTTAGCCGCGACTGTCCTAGCAATGTGCCAGACACAACCTGCAGGAGAATGGTTCTGTAACTGCTGGGTTGTGAGGGATCTCTTCCAGGTTCTCACACTGACTGGAGATAACTCTCGCATCTTTAAATCTGTATCATCATCATCATCATCATCATCATCATGTGCCACGTCGATAGGCGTAAGCGGTTACCTTTCTTCATCTCACGCGATCACCAGACTATTAGGGCTGTCTTCTTGTCTAGAATATGCCACGGGGCCAAGCCATCTAGGAATCTAGGTATATACCTTTCTGCCTTCATCTCGCTACTTTTCCACCAATTTTTACGGTTGTCACTGAGTTTTATTGTCTATTCCTCCTCATTACATGTCCAAAATGTATGACTAAGTCTAATTTCGCGAATAAATTTACATTTATCATTTGTTTCTTTAAGACTTGTTCATTGGGTTTTAGTTCTGTCTACGCAAGAATACAGAAATACAAGAATACAGGAATGCAAGAATACAGGAATACGGGAATACAAGAATGCAGGAATGCATTAAAACAGGAATACAATAATACAGGAATACAAGAATACAGGAATGCAAAAATGCAGGAATACATGAATACAAGAATACATGAATAGAGGAATACATTAATACAGGAATACATTAATACAGGAATACAAGAATACAGGAATGGAAAATACAGGAATACAAGAATACATGAATCCAAGAATACAGGAATAGATTAATACAGGAATAAATTAATACAAGAATACAGAAATACAGGAATACAAGAATACAGGAATACAGGAATACAAGAATACAGGAATACACGAATACAGGAATACATTAATACAGGAATACATGAATACAAGAATACAGGAATACAGGAATACAAGAATACAGGATTAGATTAATACAGGAATACATGAATACAAGAATACAGGAATACAGGAATACAAGAATACAGGAATACAGGAATACAAGAATACAGGAATACAGGAATACAAGAATACAGGAATACAAGAATACAGGAATACAAGAATACAGGAATGCAAAAATTCAAGAATACAAGAATACAGGAATGCAAAAATACAGGAATCCAAGAATACATGAATACAAGAATACAAGAGTACAGGAATACAAGAATACAAAAATACAGGAATGCAAAAATACAGGAATACAAGAATGCAAAAATACAGGAATACAGAAATACAGGAATACAAGAATACAGGAATACAGGAATGCAAAAATACAGGAATACAAGAAAACAGGAATGCAAAAATACAGGAATACAAGAATACAATAATACATGAATACAAGAATACAAGAATACAGGAATACAAGAGCACAAAAATACAGGAATATAAACATACAGAAAAACAAGATTACAAGAATACAGAAATACAAGGATCAAGAATACATGACTACATGAGTACACGAATATAAAATGCAAGAATAGGAGAATTTATGAATATAATAATACATGAATACAGGAATACATTAATACAATAATACAGGAATATAGGAATACTAGAATACAAGAATACAGGAATACATTAATACAATAATACAGGAATATAGGAATACTAGAATACAAGAATACAGGAATACATTAATACAATAATACAGGAATATAGGAATACAAGAATACAAGAATACAGGAATACATTAATACAATAATACAGGAATAAAGGAATACAGGAATATGGAATGCAAGAATACAGAAATTCAACAATATAACAGTACAGCGATAAAAAATATAAGAATACAGAAATGCAACAATACAAGGATACAAGAATACAAAAATACAAGAACACAGGAATAATACAATACAACAATACAAAAATACATAAATACGCGAATACAACAATACAAGAATACAGGAATAATACAATAAAACAATACAAAAATACAAAAATAAATACACGAATACAACACTACAAGAATACAGGACAACAAGAATAACACTATAGAAGTAATCAAAGATACAAGAAAACAAGAATATAAAAATACAAGAATACAGAATACAAGAAAATAAAATAAAAGAATACAGGAAGACAAGGATACAATGATACAAGAACATATGAGAAGAAGACTATAGAAATACAACAATATAAGAATACAACAATATACGCATACAAGAATACAACAAGACAGGAATATAACAATAAATTAATACAATAATTCAGCGACACAACAATACAGAAGTACAGGAGTACAATAATACAACAATACAAGAAAACAATAATACAACAATACAGGAATACAATAATACAACAATATAGGAATACAATAATAGAACAATATAGAAATACAATAATACAACAATACATGAATACAATAATACAACAATACAACAATACATGAATACAATAATACAATAAAACAAAAATACAACAATGCGACAATAGTGGAATACAATAATACAGGAATACAACAATACAACCCCACCGAATTACAATAATACACCAATACAACAACACAAAAATACACCAATATAGGAACACAACAACAAACACAATACAACAATACAAAAATACAATAATACAGGAATACAACAATACAAAAATATAGAAATACAATAATACAACAATATAGAAATACAACAATATAGTAATACAATAATAGAACAATATAGGAACTTAATAATACAACAGTACAACAATACCGGAATACAATAATACAACAATACAAGAGTACAGAAATACAACAATACTTTAAAGCTGTACCACAGCAATAAAACAATACAAGAAAACAAGAATGCAAGAATAGAACAATACAAAGACAAGAATGTACAAGAATGCGATAATACACGAATACAGGAATACAAGAATACAACAGTACCAGAAATGGAACCACAATTAGGACTAATAATAACAATAATAATAATAATAATAATAATAATAATAATAATAATAATTATTATTATTATTATTATTATTATTATTATTATTATTATTACAATAAAAGTAATAATATTAATAGTTGTCCGGGATGGTTAACCCGGTCAACAAATGCCCGCAGAAGTCGGATGTGTCGGCCTAATGGCGCAAGAACGCAGCTTTGCTGTAAACAGGCACACCGCAATCACATCAAAAAAAAAAATTACACTCTGGATGAACGAAGAAGAAGAAGATATTAATAGTTGTTATTGTCATGATTCTTTACATTTTCCCCATAAAACAAATTTCCACTGCCATGAGAAGTTTCCCTGCATGTCCACTTATTGTCCATATATGGCATGCACACAAGAGGATAGGTCCTACATTGTACATCAGCACCCTTGTTCCGCAGTAACAAGTTTTATGCCGGCATTGAAATCCCTCACATGTGTACATTTCAGTAAAAATTAAAAAAAAAAAATATATGTTTTCTCAACATCGAAGAAACTTATCAACATGAGAAGTCAATCCAAGAGTGTTCGTGTGCGGTGTGTACAACAATGAAAGTACTGCGGTACAATGATATCATCACATGTACAAGTAATTCAACAGTATTCGTGTCGGGTATGTACAACAATGACAGTACTGCGGTACAATGATATCACATGTACGAGTAATGTCGACGATGTTCGTGTGCGGCAAGTACAACAAAGAAAGCACTTCGGTACAACGATATCAGATGGGAGATGTATCGCAGAAATAAGAATAAGACAATAACATGCGAAAACTGCGTTTTACACAGTGAATAATATCCTGTGTGTATAAGTATCCATCTTTGAAAGCTAGAAAAATAATTCTGGTGTGTCACATAAAACCAGTTTTAGCATACCGCCGTGAAAGCTTGACAATAAGTAAACGAGCAAACCAATCCCCGTAAACCACACAAATACAACTGTAGTGGAGCAGAGTACAGAACATTTCTGGCACAGTTAAAATGGGTTTCTTCTTGTTCTTCTTTCGCCCGTTTGAAATGTATTGTCTGTGTCTGCAATATTGTCTCTGGTACATACTTTTTTGTTTACTTAGTGGTCCAGTGTGTTTACCTTCCAGTACTGTTTATCTAGGCAAGAAGATTGGCCTGGATGTGTCGTGTTCGGGGGACAAAATGAGTAATTTAACTGTTTTACATTAGTGGAAGATGCACAATAGAGATTAATTAAGAACAAAATATGGCTGGCAGAAGCTGAAAAGTATGAAAATCTCTTTTCAGAAAATGAAAAGTATCTTATGCAATAAGTCACTATCATTGAATAAAAGAAAGAGAGTGCTGAAAAGCTATACAGAACCTGTTTTGCTGTATGGCAGTGTATCTTGGAATGCAAATGAACAAATTAGGCAGGATTAGGAAGCAACAGAGATGTGGCTCCTGAGATAAATGTTGCGAATTCCTTGGACTGCCAGAGTAACTAACAACGACTGTCTGAAAGAGGCTAATGAAACTAGAACATTATGAACACCAATACGAAAGAGCTATCTTTTGTCATGTGATGAGAAGAGAGACATTGGAGAACATCGTGACAGCTGGAAAGATCAATGGGAAAAGAGACAGAGACAGACCAAGATAAGTGATGCTGGATGGGTTGAGATTCTGGACTGGAGGAATATCATCAACATATTTAATCCAGAAAACCAAGGCCTGAGATCTCTCTAGAGACATGAACACAGACGCCAGCTGGTAGAGCACATGATGATGATAACAACAGGCTAAAACACAAAAACAACAGATCATAAACATCAACCTACAAAAACAACTTATCATTAACATTAATATAGAAAAACAACGGATCATCAACATCAATATATAAATACAATTGATCATAAACATCAAAACAGCCAAAGTTTTTGGCCACGTTATGAGAAAAGAAAAATAACCAGAATATCTGGAAACATTATGAGGAAAAGAGGTTGAGAAAGCAGCGAGAGAGGATTCTTAACTACCTGTTATCATGGCAGAGAAAGTATCACCATATAATAATATATGCTGGTGGAGATTGTTAGCTGTGGAACGACTTGATCACCCACGCCACTTGCCAAGACTCATCACTATTAGTATTATATCTCACACAAGAGAAGCGTTTAAACAGCTTTCATAAGCGATGTCTGAAAGGAATACATGATATTATGTGGAATGATCAGATCACAAACACTGAAGTATTGGAGAGATTGGGTTGTGTGACGGTTTGTTTCATGCTCAGTCTTCGTAGATGGGTAGGACACATTCGGAGGATGGGCGATGATAGAATGAGAAAGGACATCTTATTTGGTGAATTACAGATGGGTAAAAGATCTCGGAGTCAGCCTCTACTACGATATAATGTGTCTAAGCGGGACATGATTGATGCAGGCATTGATACTGCACCTTGCGAGTGCAAACTTATGACATGGAATAAAGACAAAGGAAAACATGACTGCAGATAGGTCACACACTGAGCGCATGAGACGTCAGATGGTGCGTGATGGTGGAAATGACCATATGTTCATGCATCTAATGTTGAGTAACATTTACAGAGCAAATTGGTCTGATCAGTCACATTCGCTACCGCCATGGGTTGTAGTTATTATGCCATTTTTGAAGCACAATGTAACAAACTATCGTCTGCCAGGTCGGAAAGGTGTCAGTGTTATTATTATTATTATTATTATTATTATTATTATTATTATTATTATTATTATTTAATGTTTATAATTGTTGAGTATATTGTTAATGTTCATGCTGTTTTCTTGCACACAAAGCAAAGGCAGTTGGATAATATCTATAAGAATGAGGCCTAACTGTGCAAGCCTGACAACCTGTCATGTGTAAGATTGATGGCCTCTCTTGTGTAGGCTAGGTGTTTATCTGTCAACAAGGATTTTTTTTTAATCGCATATCCTTTACAGGACATCGTTGTCAACATCAGCATCTTTCAGCTGATTGTTGATTTCTTGGCAAGACTACGCTCATTAGTTTGCCATTGCTTTCTGAGCGACCGGCTCACATACCCCGTAAGTTACCGACGCGGAGAGAACCGTCAACAAGGATACCAGAAGAAAATTATTAGTGAAACTGCCGTTATTATGGTGTGTGTGTGTGTGTGTGTGTGTGTGTGTGTGTGTGTGTGTGTGTGTGTGTCATTAACATAATAATAATGATTATGATGAGGATGATAAAAATAATTGTTATTGCAATTTGTGTTATCTCATCTCATCTCATCATGTTCCTCTTGTATCTTGCGGTGTTGAGGTGAAGTATAAACAGCGGGAGAGTGCCCACTTATGGGTTTCATGTGTCATGTATTCATTTTTGATATCTATAAAATCATAATTGCTATCATTATTAACTTTATTATTAATCGATTTGTTTCATAAAATATAATCATAACTAAATAATGATAATAAGAACAAAGGAAGGAATTATTATTATTGTTATTATCATTATTTGCATTATTATCACCCTCATTACGTAATTGTTAAACAAATGATAATAGATTAAAACGTAATAATATAATAATAATGATAATCTACTTATTACAATTGTTATCGCTATTATTCTTATTCGCTATAGTTCGCATCTCTGTAGATAGAATGTTGATTATGACGATATTAATAAGAACACAGGGAGCTATACATATTAGTTATTATCATTATTATCATAGTTATTATCATCACCATTCCTTAACTGTTATACATAAAATAATAATAATAGCAAAAACAAGAAAACATTATTGTTGTCATCACTTTTAGATTAATTTTATTGTATTAATAATAATAATAATAATAATAATAATAATAATAATAATAATAATAATAAGAAGAAGAAGAAGAAGAAGAAGAAGAAGAAGAAGAAGAAGAAGAAGAAGAAGAAGAAGAAGAAGAAGAAGAAGAAGAAGAAGAAGAAGAAGAAGAAGAAGAAGAAGAAGAAGAAGAAGAAGAAGAAGAAGAAGAAGAAGAAGAAGAAGAAGAAGAAGAAGAAGAAGAAGAAGAAGAAGAAGAAGAAGAAGAAGAAGAAGAAGAAGAAGAAGAAGAAGAAGAAGAAGAAGAAGAAATAATAATTATACTAACAAGTTATACTGCTTTTATTATTATTATTATTATTATTATTATTATTATTATTATTATTATTATTATTACTATTACTATTATTATTATTAATGTTCACATTATTATTGTTATTATTAATTATCACTTAATTATTCAATTGTTTCGCAGATGAGGTCATAGTTCCTGTATGTGTAAGTGTGTGTGTGTGTGTGCGCGCGCGTGTGTGTGTGTGTGTGTGTTCGTGTGTGCGTACAGTTCAACTTTCCTGATTGAATCAACTAGAAAAAGTAAGATAAAAAGATAATAACATGACATAATTAGAGGTTCCGAAGTCAACCCGCCCAGATTCACATTACCAATCAACCCAGGCAATAGAAGCTAACCCGATATAGTTTGGATCTTGCATATGGGCAGACGTGAACCCGTCTCGTCAGCGATGCCAGCTAGCTACCCGTAAATTCTCGTGTAACAGCCGTGCGCGCACACAAATCTAGTGTCTGGACAGTAAAAGCCGCCGGGTGCGCGATGTAAAATGACAATGAAAGTGAGCAGGCGGGTGTCGTATGTGAGATTGTGAACATTTCACTGGTTGTAAGTACAAATACAGCAAATGATCAACTTACGCTCGGCATGTCGAATGTGCTGACCTTTCAATTGTAGCCGTTTTGTGGTAGGGTTTAGCAATTCGAATCTTAGATCCTGTCTGTGTTATGGCTGCGAAGTCTTGGAGCCTGGTCCATGGAAGCGCCCGCCAGATGGCCGGGAAACGAGGTCGAAATCTAAAGACATGGCTGCACGCTTCTCCCTCTCGGTTTCTTCTTCTTCAACTTCTTTACCTTCAGAATCCAGCACAGCCATCATTTTTTGTGTGTGTGCACGTTGACCTGTGTGCCCCGGCTTTGATTGACGTGGCAAAGTAAGGCCTCAGCCAATCACGTTGCGAGGTGACTTCTCGAGAGGCGATAGCAAATCACGTGAGCGGAGACTCTGCCCAGGTCGTCCGGGAAGTGACTTAAGAAACGCTGTGGATTGTGGGTGGTTGGCTGTTGACAATTTCTGCCTGGGGTCGTGTTGCGTATACATTTCGCTTCTTTCATGGCCCCGATTTGTTTTTGTCAATTTTAAACTGGTTAAAGAAACATTAAGATAGGAAAGAAAGATCAATGCTGCTTGCACCGGAATACCTGACTTCAAACCAGAATTCTGATCCTGCCTGGACACACTCTGTTTAATATTCATAACCTGGTCCATGGGCCACCAATATTAAGACCAGGTTATGGGCTTCTCTTCACGTCTTGGGTGGCCGTTGTGGCAGTTGTATCATTTGCTTGCCGGCGCGGAAATTAGAGATGGCAATACAGGGTGTGTTTATTGCCGGATACCCGCGGGATTGTGTGTCGTTGTGATAAATCACGGCTGGTGGCGCAGAAGGCGCTGATGGGAGTTGACGTGGGGGAGTTGAGATGGCACCCTGCTCAGCTCTGATGGCCTCATCTTCCTGGTCGTTATTGGTGTTGTTATATTATCCTTGTTTACTGTCACCAATATTTATCCACTTATAGGTCATGATATTTTAATGATTGTATATATATAGTCAAGCTATCTCAGCTTGGCAGGCTGCCATAGCGCATGGACTAACCGGCTTGGGGATTATCTGTTCGAATCCCTTTCGAGGGAAGTGATTCTTTCTTCAATAACCCGGGTTTCCAAGTCTGTATACCTCAAAGTGGGTGAAGCGGAAGTTTGCTGCAAACTAAATCCGACAGGCCAATTAATCTAGAAATGTGGTGCTAGCATCATTTACCCAATATGACTCATGGTATAAAAGGGGTCTTGTGTCAGGTCTTAGTCAGATATGACTGAGCTACCGTATAACAGTAGACGGTACTACCTACTTTCTGTTAGCGCCGAACGTTGGGCGGCGCTTACCAAACCCGACACCCCACATTGTGCCAACGGCTTCGGGCGGAAGAACGCAATTGGGAGGCTACAAGCCTTACCCTGGTGCGAGGAAGTGCAACCTAAAGACAAAGTGTCATGGCAGGGCAGACCAGGCCCTAAGCCTTGGTTGGCGGCTGGTCTAGGATCGAAGCTCCGACAGGTGGACAATTAGAGCATTGCTTTGTTTGCTGATCCGGCAGCTTCTGCAGCTTGTCTTGTTCCAGATGTAGGGGTGTTACCTTTCCTCTGGAGTGAACTAGGCAGGCCGAGAGAGGGATCATGCTGCATGGGCAACACATGGTCTCTATAGTTTAGCCCAGGCTTTGTGCTATGGAGAAGCAATAACTCCATCCCTTACAAACTATCATCTGTCAAGACGGCAAGGTGCCAATGATGATAAAAGAGGTCATTAACTTCGTACTGATTCATTGATATATCAAGACAATAGATACAGGACAGATTGACATCTTGCCATGGAGGAACATCAATATTCGAACTGTCGGTACACAGAGACAGACAGCTGTGGGTAGACATGATCACCAACGTCACACGGCGTGGACTATAAGAAGATTGGCAGTACGTGAGACACTGTGTGGTGGACAGACACTTTCATTATGAGTGTTGATCAATACCCATGAATATAGTCCACAGTATATTTAACTGTTGTTTCCATATTCAGCTTCTTATCCCGACTATCATGACCTTCATCATCAACACCTTCATTGCACCAATAAGTTTCATCATCATCATCATCATCATCTCTATCATTGCACTGATCAGTTTCATTATCATGGTCATCAGCATCATCATCATCATCATCATCATCATCATCATCATCATCATCATCATCATCATCATCATCATCATCATCATCATCATCATCATCATTGTACTGATAATTTTCATCATCATTATCATCATCACCATCACCATCATCATCATCATCATCATCATCATCATCATCATCATCATCATCATCATCATCATCATCATCATTGCACTGAACAGTTTCATCATCATCATCACCATCATCATCATCATCATCATCATCATTGCACTGAACAGTTTCATAATCATCATCATCATCATCATCATCATCATCATCATCATCATCATCATCATCATCATCATCATCATCATCATCATCATCATCGTACTGATAATTTTCATCATCATCATCATCATCATCATCATCATCATTATCATCGTCGTCATCATTATTACCGTCACTATTATTACCCTTACTAGTTAAATCATCATCGTTGTCAACCGAGTATACTCGCTGCAAGGTCAGAAGCCGTCATTGCATTTGGGGCAAGATCTTTACAGGGTCCAGACAAGACACGACCTTTCAGTGACCAGATAGAAAAACAGATTTGAACAGGGTCCAATCAAGACACCTCCTTTTAGTGACCAGATAGAGAGGCAGATCAGTACAGT
This sequence comes from Cepaea hortensis, assembly GCA_963921405.1. Lineage (NCBI taxonomy): Eukaryota > Metazoa > Mollusca > Gastropoda > Stylommatophora > Helicidae > Cepaea > Cepaea hortensis. The sequence continues at coordinate 123,947,069 of OY992883.1, forward strand.
GTCCATGCAAGACACCACCTTTTAGTGACCAGGTAGACAGAGAGACAGATCTGTACAAGGTCCAGACAAGACACCACCTTTTAGTGACCAGGTAGACAGAGAGACAGATCAGTACAGGGTCCAGACAAGACACCACCTTTTAGTGACCAGCTAGACAGAGAGACAGATCTGTACAGGGTCCAGACAAGACACGACCTTTTAGTGACCAGCTAGAGAGACAGATTTGTACAGGGTCCAGACAAGACACCACCTTTTAGTGACCAGCTAGAGAGACAGATTTGTACAGGGTCCAGACAAGACACCACCTTTTAGTGACCAGCTAGAGAGACAGATTTGTACAGGGTCCAGACAAGACACGACCTTTTAGTTACCAGATAGAGAGACAGATTTGTACAGGGTCCAGACAAGACACGACCTTTTAGTTACCAGATAGAGAGACAGATTTGTACAGGGTCCAGACAAGACACGACCTTTTAGTGACCAGAGAGACAGAGAGACAGATCTGTACAGGGTCCAGACAAGACACCACATTTTAGTGACCAGAGAGACAGATCTGTACCGGGTCAAGATAAGACACCACCAATTAGTCACCAGACAGACAGGGAGACGGATGATAGATGGAAAAGAGAGCAGGTGGGCATGAATGTAGACAGACAGGTGTTAGAATTGACAGACTGGTAAGCAGGCGGACAATAGGATGGAGTGAGGACATACAGACAGGCAAGATTTAGTTCGGATAGACGGATGGACGTAAGCACAGATATTTGTTCGTTGGAAGTACGGACAGATGGATGGACGGACGGAAGGACAGAGCAACAGAAAGCAGATAGACAGAAGGGTTGACGAAAGAGCAGACACACAAATAAATAAACGCACTGAGGGAAATATGGATAGCTGGGGTAGTGTCCGGCATGCACTACCTTTACCATAGTTGGGGTAGTGTCCAGCATGGACTACCTGTCACATAGGTGGGGTAGTGTCCAGCATGGACTACCTGTCACATAGTTGGGGTAGTGTCCAGCATGGACTACCTTTACCATAGTTGGGGTAGTGTCCAGCATGGACTACCTTTACCATAGTTGGGGTAGTGTCCAGCATGGACTACCTGTCACATAGGTGGGGTAGTGTCCAGCATGGACTACCTGTCACATAGTTGGGGTAGTGTCCGGCATGGACTACCTGTCACATAGTTGGGTAGTGTCCGGCATGGATTACCTGTCACATAGGAGGGGTAGTGTCCAGCATGGACTACCTTTACCATAGTTGGGGTAGTGTCCGGCATGGACTACCTGTCACATAGTTGGGTAGTGTCCGGCATGGATTACCTGTCACATAGTTGGGGTAGTGTCCGGCATGGACTACCTTTACCATATTTGGGGTAGTGTCCAGCATGGACTACCTGTCACATAAGTGGGGTAGTGTCCAGCATGGACTACCTGTCACATAGGTGGGGTAGTGTCCAGCATGGACTACCTGTCACATAGTTGGGGTAGTGTCCAGCATGGACTACCTTTAACATAGTTGAGGAAGTGTCCGGCATGGACTACCTTTACCATAGTTGGGGTAGTGTCCGGCATGGACTACCTTTAACATAGTTGGGGTAGTGTCCAGCATGGATTACCTGTCACATAGTTGGGTAGTGTCCGGCATAGATTACCTGTCACATAGTTGGGGTAGTGTCCGGCATGGACTACCTTTACCATAGTTGGGGTAGTGTCCGGCATGGATTACCTGTCACATAGGAGGGGTAGTGTCTGGCATGGATTACCTGTCACATAGTTGGGGTAGTGTCCAGCATGGAGTACCTGTCACATAGTTGGGGTAGTGTCTGGCATGGATTACCTGTCACATAGGAGGGGTAGTGTCTGGCATGGATTACCTGTCACATAGTTGGAGTAGTGTCCGGCATGGACTACCTGTCACATAGTTGTTGTAATGTCCGGCATGGACTACCTGTCCGGCATGGAATACCTGTCACATAGGTGGTGTAGTGTCTGGCATGGATTACCTGTCACATAGTTGGGGTAGTGTCCGGCATGGACTACCTGTCACATAGTTGTTGTAATGTCTGGCATGGACTACCTGTCACATAGTTGTTGTAATGTCTGGCATGGACTACCTGTCACATAGTTGTTGTAATGTCTGGCATGGACTACCTGTCACATATTTGGGGCAGTGTCCGGCATGGACTACCTGTCACATAGTTGTTGTAATATCTGGCATGGATTACCTGTCACATAGTTGTTGTAATGTCTGGCATGGACTACCTGTCACATAGTTGTTGTAATGTCTGGCATGGACTACCTGTCACATAGTTGGGGTAGTGTCCAGCATGGACTACCTGTAACAGAGTTGGGGTAATGTCCGGCATGGACTACCTGTCACATAGTTGGGGTAGTGTCCAGCATGGACTACCTGTCACATAGTTGTTGTAATGTCTGGCATGGACTACCTGTCACATAGTTGTTGTAATGTCTGGCATGGACTACCTGTCACACAGGTGGGGTAGTGTCCGGCATGGACTTCCTGTCACATAGTTGAGGTAATGTCCGGCATGGACTACCTGTCACATAGTTGTGGTAGTGTCCAGCATTGACTACCTGTCACATAGTTGTGGCAGTGTCCAGCATGGACTACCTGTCACATAGTTGGGGTAGTGTCCGGCATGGACTACCTGTCACATAGTTGGGGTAGTGTCCAGCATTGACTACCTGTCACATAGTTGGGGTAGTGTCCAGCATTGACTACCTGTCACATAGTTGTGGTAGTGTCCAGCATGGACTACATCTCACATAGTTGGGGTAGTGTCCGGCATGGACTACCTGTCACATAGTTGGGGTAGTGTCCAGCATTGACTACCTGTCACATAGTTGTGGTAGTGTCCAGCATTGACTACCTGTCACATAGTTGTGGTAGTGTCCAGCATGGACTACCTGTCACATAGTTGTGGTAGTATCCAGCATTGACTACCTGTCACATAGTTGTGGTAGTGTCCAGCATGGACTACCTGTCACATAGTTGGGGTAGTGTCCGGCATGGACTACCTGTCACATAGTTGTGGTAGTGTCCAGCATGGACTACCTGTCACATAGTTGGGGTACTGTCCAGCATGGACTACCTGTCACATAGTTTGGGTAGTGTCCAGCATGGACTACCTGTCACATAGTTGGGGTAATGTCCAGCATGGACTACCTGTCACATAGTTGGGGTAGTGTCCGGCATTGACTACCTGTCACATAGTTGTGGTAGTGTCCAGCATGGACTACCTGTCACATAGTTGGGGTAGTGTCCAGCATGGACTACCTGTCACATAGTTGTGGTAGTGTCCAGCATGGACTACCTGTCACATAGTTGGGGTAGTGTCCGCATGGACTACCTGTCACATAGTTGGGGTAGTGTCCGGCATGGATTACCTGTAACATAGTTGGGGTAGTGTCCGGCATGGACTACCTTTACCATAGTTGGGGTAGTGTCCAGCATGGACTACCTGTCACATAGTTGGGGTAGTGTCCGGCATGGACTACCTTTACCATAGTTGGGGTAGTGTCCAGCATGGACTACCTGTAACATAGTTGGGGTAGTGTCCGGCATGGACTACCTTTACCATAGTTGGGGTAGTGTCCAGCATGGACTACCTGTCACATAGTTGGGGTAGTGTCTGGCATGGATTACCTGTCACATAGGAGGGGTAGTGTCTGGCATGGATTACCTGTCACATGGTTGGGGTAGTGTCTGGCATGGACTACCTGTCACATAGTTGTTGTAATGTACGGCATGGACTACCTGTCACATAGTTGTTGTAATGTCTGGCATGGACTACCTGTCACATAGTTGGGGTAGTGTTTGGCATGGACTACCTGTAACAGAGTTGGGGTAATGTCCGGCATGGACTACATGTCACATAGTTGGGGTAGTGTCTGGCATGGACTACCTGTAACAGAGTTGGGGTAATGTCCGGCATGGACTACCTGTCACATAGTTGGGGTAGTGTTTGGCATGGACTACCTGTAACAGAGTTGGGGTAATGTCCGGCATGGACTACATGTCACATGGTTGGGGTAGTGTCTGGCATGGATTACCTGTCACATAGTTGTTGTAATGTACGGCATGGACTACCTGTCACATAGTTGTTGTAATGTCTGGCATGGACTACCTGTCACATAGTTGTTGTAATGTCTGGCATGGACTACCTGTCACATAGTTGTTGTAATGTCTGGCATGGACTACCTGTCACATAGTTGGGGTAGTGTCTGGCATGGACTACCTGTAACAGAGTTGGTGTAATGTCCGGCATGGACTACCTGTCACACAGTTGGGGTAGTGTCCGGCATGGACTACCTGTAACATAGTTGGTGTAGTGTCCAGCATGGACTACCTGTCACATAGTTGGGGTAGTGTCCGGCATGGACTACCTGTCACATAGTTGGGTAGTGTCCGGCATGGATTACCTGTCACATAGGAGGGGTAGTGTCCAGCATGGACTACCTTTACCATAGTTGGGGTAGTGTCCGGCATGGACTACCTGTCACATAGTTGGGTAGTGTCCGGCATGGATTACCTGTCACATAGTTGGGGTAGTGTCCGGCATGGACTACCTTTACCATATTTGGGGTAGTGTCCAGCATGGACTACCTGTCACATAAGTGGGGTAGTGTCCAGCATGGACTACCTGTCACATAGGTGGGGTAGTGTCCAGCATGGACTACCTGTCACATAGTTGGGGTAGTGTCCAGCATGGACTACCTTTAACATAGTTGAGGAAGTGTCCGGCATGGACTACCTTTACCATAGTTGGGGTAGTGTCCGGCATGGACTACCTTTAACATAGTTGGGGTAGTGTCCAGCATGGATTACCTGTCACATAGTTGGGTAGTGTCCGGCATAGATTACCTGTCACATAGTTGGGGTAGTGTCCGGCATGGACTACCTTTACCATAGTTGGGGTAGTGTCCGGCATGGATTACCTGTCACATAGGAGGGGTAGTGTCTGGCATGGATTACCTGTCACATAGTTGGGGTAGTGTCCGGCATGGAGTACCTGTCACATAGTTGGGGTAGTGTCTGGCATGGATTACCTGTCACATAGGAGGGGTAGTGTCTGGCATGGACTACCTGTCACATAGTTGGAGTAGTGTCCGGCATGGACTACCTGTCACATAGTTGTTGTAATGTCCGGCATGGACTACCTGTCCGGCATGGAATACCTGTCACATAGGTGGTGTAGTGTCTGGCATGGATTACCTGTCACATAGTTGGGGTAGTGTCCGGCATGGACTACCTGTCACATAGTTGTTGTAATGTCTGGCATGGACTACCTGTCACATAGTTGTTGTAATGTCTGGCATGGACTACCTGTCACATAGTTGTTGTAATGTCTGGCATGGACTACCTGTCACATATTTGGGGCAGTGTCCGGCATGGACTACCTGTCACATAGTTGTTGTAATATCTGGCATGGATTACCTGTCACATAGTTGTTGTAATGTCTGGCATGGACTACCTGTCACATAGTTGTTGTAATGTCTGGCATGGACTACCTGTCACATAGTTGGGGTAGTGTCCAGCATGGACTACCTGTAACAGAGTTGGGGTAATGTCCGGCATGGACTACCTGTCACATAGTTGGGGTAGTGTCCAGCATGGACTACCTGTCACATAGTTGTTGTAATGTCTGGCATGGACTACCTGTCACATAGTTGTTGTAATGTCTGGCATGGACTACCTGTCACACAGGTGGGGTAGTGTCCGGCATGGACTTCCTGTCACATAGTTGAGGTAATGTCCGGCATGGACTACCTGTCACATAGTTGTGGTAGTGTCCAGCATTGACTACCTGTCACATAGTTGTGGCAGTGTCCAGCATGGACTACCTGTCACATAGTTGGGGTAGTGTCCGGCATGGACTACCTGTCACATAGTTGGGGTAGTGTCCAGCATTGACTACCTGTCACATAGTTGGGGTAGTGTCCAGCATTGACTACCTGTCACATAGTTGTGGTAGTGTCCAGCATGGACTACATCTCACATAGTTGGGGTAGTGTCCGGCATGGACTACCTGTCACATAGTTGGGGTAGTGTCCAGCATTGACTACCTGTCACATAGTTGTTGTAGTGTCCAGCATTGACTACCTGTCACATAGTTGTGGTAGTGTCCAGCATGGACTACCTGTCACATAGTTGTGGTAGTATCCAGCATTGACTACCTGTCACATAGTTGTGGTAGTGTCCAGCATGGACTACCTGTCACATAGTTGGGGTAGTGTCCGGCATGGACTACCTGTCACATAGTTTTGGTAGTGTCCAGCATGGACTACCTGTCACATAGTTGGGGTACTGTCCAGCATGGACTACCTGTCACATAGTTTGGGTAGTGTCCAGCATGGACTACCTGTCACATAGTTGGGGTAATGTCCAGCATGGACTACCTGTCACATAGTTGGGGTAGTGTCCGGCATTGACTACCTGTCACATAGTTGTGGTAGTGTCCAGCATGGACTACCTGTCACATAGTTGGGGTAGTGTCCAGCATGGACTACCTGTCACATAGTTGTGGTAGTGTCCAGCATGGACTACCTGTCACATAGTTGGGGTAGTGTCCGCATGGACTACCTGTCACATAGTTGGGGTAGTGTCCGGCATGGATTACCTGTCACATAGTTGTTGTAATGTCTGGCATGGACTACCTGTCACATAGTTGGGGAAGTGTCCAGCATGGACTACCTGACACATAGTTGTGGTAGTGTCCAGCATGGACTACCTGTCACATAGTTGGTGTAGTGTCCGGCATGGACTACCTTTACCATAGTTGGGGTAGTGTCCGGCATGGACTACCTGTAACATAGTTGGCGTAGTGTCCGGCATGGACTACCTTTACCATAGTTGGGGTAGTGTCCAGCATGGACTACCTGTAACATAGTTGGGGTAGTGTCCGGCATGGACTACCTTTACCATAGTTGGGGTAGTGTCCAGCATGGACTACCTGTCACATAGTTGGGGTAGTGTCTGGCATGGATTACCTGTCACATAGGAGGGGTAGTGTCTGGCATGGATTACCTGTCACATGGTTGGGGTAGTGTCTGGCATGGACTACCTGTCACATAGTTGTTGTAATGTACGGCATGGACTACCTGTCACATAGTTGTTGTAATGTCTGGCATGGACTACCTGTCACATAGTTGGGGTAGTGTTTGGCATGGACTACCTGTAACAGAGTTGGGGTAATGTCCGGCATGGACTACATGTCACATAGTTGGGGTAGTGTCTGGCATGGACTACCTGTAACAGAGTTGGGGTAATGTCCGGCATGGACTACCTGTCACATAGTTGGGGTAGTGTTTGGCATGGACTACCTGTAACAGAGTTGGGGTAATGTCCGGCATGGACTACATGTCACATGGTTGGGGTAGTGTCTGGCATGGATTACCTGTCACATAGTTGTTGTAATGTACGGCATGGACTACCTGTCACATAGTTGTTGTAATGTCTGGCATGGACTACCTGTCACATAGTTGTTGTAATGTCTGGCATGGACTACCTGTCACATAGTTGTTGTAATGTCTGGCATGGACTACCTGTCACATAGTTGGGGTAGTGTTTGGCATGGACTACCTGTAACAGAGTTGGGGTAATGTCCGGCATGGACTACATGTCACATAGTTGGGGTAGTGTCTGGCATGGACTACCTGTAACAGAGTTGGGGTAATGTCCGGCATGGACTACCTGTCACACAGTTGGGGTAGTGTCCGGCATGGACTACCTGTAACATAGTTGGTGTAGTGTCCGGCATGGACTACCTGTCACATAGTTGGTGTAGTGTCCGGCATGGACTACCTGTCACATAGTTAGGGTAATGTCCGGCATGGACTACCTGTCACATAGTTGGTGTATTGTCCGGCATGGACTACCTGTCACATAGTTGGGGTAATGTCCGGCATGAACTACCTGTCACATAGTTAGGGTAATGTCCGGCATGGACTACCTGTCACATAGTTGGGGTAATGTCCGGCATGGACTACCTGTCACATAGTTGGGGTAATGTCCGGCATGGACTACCTGTCACATAGTTGGGGTAGTGTCCGGCATGGACTACCTGTCACATAGTTGGGGTAATGTCCGGCATGGACTACCTGTCACATAGTTAGAGTAATGTCCGGCATGGACTACCTGTCACATAGTTGGGGTAATGTCCGGCATGGACTACCTGTCACATAGTTGGGGTAATGTCCGGCATGGACTACCTGTCACATAGTTGGAGTAGTGTCCGGCATGGACTACCTGTCACATAGTTGGGGTAATGTCCGGCATGGACTACCTGTCACATAGTTGGAGTAGTGTCCGGCATGGACTACCTGTCACATTGTTGGGGTAGTGTCCGGCATGGACTACCTGTCACATAGTTGGAGTAGTGTCCGGCATGGACTACCTGTCACATAGTTGGGGTAATGTCCGGCATGGACTACCTGTCACATAGTTGGAGTAGTGTCCGGCATGGACTACCTGTCACATAGTTGGGGTAGTGTCCGGCATGGACTACCTGTAACATAGTTGGTGTAGTGTCCGGCATGGACTACCTGTCACATAGTTGGGGTAGTGTCCGGCATGGACTACCTGTCACATAGTTGGAGTAGTGTCCGGCATGGACTACCTTTACCATAGTTGGGGTAGTGTCCGGCATGGACTACCTGTCACATAGTAGGGGTAGTGTCCGGCATGGACTACCTGTCACATTGTTGGGGTATTGTCCGGCATGGACTATCTTTACCATAGTTGGGGTAGTGTCCGGCATGGACTACCTTTACCATAGTTGGGGTAGTGTCCGGCATGGACTACCTGTCACATAGTTGGTGTAGTGTCCGGCATCGACTACCTGTCACATAGTTGGGGTAGTGTCCGGCATGGACTACCTGTCACATAGTTGGGGTATTGTCCGGCATGGACTACCTGTAACAGAGTTGGGGTAATGTCCGGCATGGACTACCTGTAACAGAGTTGGGGTAATGTCCGGCATGGACTACCTGTAACAGAGTTGGGGTAATGTCCGGCATGGACTACCTGTAACAGAGTTGGGGTAATGTCCAGCATGGACTACCTGTAGCATAGTTGGGGTTATGTCCAGCATGGACTACCTGTCACATAGTTGGGATAGTGTCTGGAATGGACTACCTGTCACATAGTTGTGGTAGTGTCCGGCATGGACTACCTTTACCATAGTTGGGGTATTGTCCGGCATGGACCACCTGTCACATTGTTGGGGTATTGTCCGGCATGGACTACCTGTCACATTGTTGGGGTATTGTCCGGCATGGACTACCTGTCACATAGTTGGGGTAGTGTCCGGCATGGACTACCTGTCACATTGTTGGGGTATTGTCCGGCATGGACTACCTGTCACATTGTTGGGGTATTGTCCGGCATGGACTACCTGTCACATTGTTGGGGTATTGTCCGGCATGGACTACCTGTCACATAGTTGGGGTAGTGTACGGCATGGACTACCTGTCACATAGTTGGGGTAGTGTCCGGCATGGACTACGTGTCACATAGTTGGTGTAGTGTCATGCATGGACTACCTGTCACATAGTTGGGGTAGTGTCCGGCATGGACTACCTGTAACATAGTTGGTGTAGTGTCCGGCATGGACTACCTGTAACATAGTTGGTGTAGTGTCCGGCATGGACTACCTGTAACATAGTTGGTGTAGTGTCCGGCATGGACTACCTGTAACATAGTTGGTGTAGTGTCCGGCATGGACTACCTGTCACATAGTTGGGGTAGTGTCCGGCATGGACTACCTGTCACATAGTTGGAGTCGTGTCCGGCATGGACTACCTGTCACATAGTTGGGGTAGTGTCCGGCATGGTCTACCTGTCACATTGTTGGGGTATTGTCCGGCATGGACTATCTTTACCATAGTTGGGGTAGTGTCCGGCATGGACTACCTTTACCATAGTTGGGGTAGTTTCCGGCATGGACTACCTGTCACATAGTTGGGGTAGTGTCCGGCATGGACTACCTGTCACATTGTTGGGGTATTGTCCGGCATGGACTATCTTTACCATAGTTGGGGTAGTGTCCGGCATGGACTACCTTTACCATAGTTGGGGTAGTGTCCGGCATGGACTACCTGTCACATAGTTGGTGTAGTGTCCGGCATGGACTACCTGTCACATAGTTGGGGTAGTGTCCGGCATGGACTACCTGTCACATAGTTGGGGTATTGTCCGGCATGGACTACCTGTAACAGAGTTGGGGTAATGTCCGGCATGGACTACCTGTAACAGATTTGGGGTAATGTCCGGCATGGACTACCTGTAACAGAGTTGGGGTAATGTCCGGCATGGACTACCTGTAACAGAGTTGGGGTAATGTCCAGCATGGACTACCTGTAGCATAGTTGGGGTAATGTCCAGCATGGACTACCTGTCACATAGTTGGGGTAGTGTCTGGCATGGACTACCTGTCACATAGTTGTGGTAGTGTCCGGCATGGACTACCTTTACCATAGTTGGGGTATTGTCCGGCATGGACTACCTGTCACATAGTTGGGGTAGTGTCCGGCATGGACTACCTGTCACATTGTTGGGGTATTGTCCGGCATGGACTACCTTTACTATAGTTGGGGTAGTATCCGGCATGGACTACCTTTACCATAGTTGGGGTATTGTCCGACATGGACTACCTTTACCATAGTTGGGGTAGTGTCCGGCATGGACTAACTTTACCATAGTTGGGGTAATGTCCGGCATGGACTACCTGTCACATAGTTGGGGTATTGTCCGGCATGGACTACCTGTCACATTGTTGGGGTATTGTCCGGCATGGACTATCTTTACCATAGTTGGGGTAGTGTCCGGCATGGACTACCTTTACCATAGTTGGGGTAGTGTCCGGCATGGACTACCTGTCACATAGTTGGGGTAGTGTCTGGCATGGACTACCTTTACCATAGTTGGGGTAGTGTCCGGCATGGACTACCTTTACCATAGTTGGGGTAGTGTCCGGCATGGACTACCTTTACCATAGCTGTGGTAGTGTCCGGTATGGACTACCTGTCGCCTGGAAGTAAACTAGACGTAAACTAGAAGACACCTGAATGCTCATTTCAGATAGCTGGGGTAGTGTCCGGCATGAACTACCTGTCGCCTAGAAGTAAATTAGAAGTAATGTAGACGTAAACTAAACATAAACTTGACGTAAACTAGACGTAAACTAGACATAAACTAGAAGTAAACTATACATAAACCATACAGCATACGTAAACTATAAGTAAACTTTGAGTAAACCAAAACTAAACTAGATGTAAACTAGAAGTAAACTATACTTAAATTATACGTAAACTATACGCAAACTAGAAGTAAACAAGAAGTAAACTAGACGTAATCTAGAAGACTCTTGTATGCGAGGTACTGACTATATGGTGCTATACGGTCTCCCATATTGTCTAGACCACTGGATGGATGACGGGGTCAATGTGACGCAGGAAACCTTTACTTTCCATGTCATATCTTGGTACGGTCCAAGACCGGGTCTACTTGTGAGATCAGATCCAATATAAAACAGAGCATGCATCTCAATGGGTATTCAAACTCAAGACCACAGAACCGGCAGGAAAACGCGCTATCCACTGCGCCACATGACCCCCCTGCAAGTCAGCAGTACTAGAAGATACATGGCAGAGGAAAGGAGAAAGTGTTTTGTCAAAACCCGCCACCACCGCCGCCTGGACACATGCGCACAGCGCCGACTTGACTTCCGTACAGCCATAAATAAATCACAACAAAGAACGTTCCAGAAATATCTCAATGAAAAAACTGGAAACATCAAAGACAGCAATAATAACCCAGTGCTCGATGGGCGGCAGTGATAAGGCTTGCCAAAGACTCTCCTTGCTGAAGCAGGACGAGTTTCGCAGAATTTATTGCCAGAAAATTTGTCGCAAAACATGTTTGCCAGTCTATAAATTAGCCCTTGGGGGGACGAGGAGTGAGTAGGGAATGCCAGACCAGACCAGGTCGTGTGTACCAGTAACGCCTAGGTGTCGGAGAATGCACGTGCTGGGAGAAAGAACTACAGACGGGTGAGTAGTTGGGTGTAACGGCGGGCCCGAGATGGAGCCCTCGGAGATCTGGGAAGCGTCGCGAGATTGTCAGGATCAAAACCACAGGGCTTTGTAAAACTCATGGGACAAATGGCACCAATACTAAAGAACATACACGTATCATCTGATACTACAAGGGTAAGTTAATAAGTAAGTCACAAATGGCTGTAGAAAAATAAATAAATATGATAACAACTTGAAACCAGTTTATTTGTATACATACAAATTCTACGCAGCCGGTTTGGGAGAACTGATGAGACTATGGGATGAATGCATTAATGTTGGTGGAAATTATGTTGAGAAATAAAGGGACAATGTATTTATAGTTTATACAAATAAAGTGGTTTAAAGTCGATATCATGTTAAGTTATTTTTCTACAGCTATTTGTGACTTACTTATTAACTTATCCTCGTAAAAGAGGACTACACAACACAATCTTCTTACCAACTCTCATACCAGTGCCAAACCTGGACAATGACACACACACACACACACAGAGACGCGCACACACACACACTCACACAGAGAGAGAGAGAGAGAGAGAGAGAGAGAGAGAGAGAGAGAGAGAGAGAGAGAGAGAGAGAGAGAGAGAGAGAGAGAAGAAATATTACAACAACAGAAATGAGACTCATGAGAAGAATATTCAATGTATCAAGAAGAGAGAAAATAAAAGATGAAGAAACCAGGAATAAAGTGAGGGTGGTGGCAGTGCTAGATTACATCAGAAAACAGCAAGTTAAATGGTTTGGCCATACAACTAGACTACCAGTTAACAGCATACCACAACAAGCGATAGCGTTAAGAAGAAATGGAAGAAGAAGATGAGACCGACCATATCAACAATGGACCGAGCGAATAAAAGAGTCCATGGAAATCTCGATATGTCAAGCCCATAAGCGGGCACTCTCCCGTTGTTTATGCTTCACCTCGACACCGAAAGATACAAGAGAATAAGATGAGATGAGCGATGGTGTAATAGAAAGTGTATACATATATGATACAGTAGTAATTTAAGATATATGGAGTAGTTATTTTAGATATTTGGTGAAGTAATAATTTTAGATGTATGGTGTAGTATCGATTCTAGATAAATGATTTTTTTTTTTTTTTTTTTTTTTTTTTTTTTTCAACACCAGCATCTTTCAGCTGCATGTTGATTCCTAGGCTAGATTACGCTCATCAGCACGCCACGACTTTCTGAGCGACCGTCTCCATACTCTCATAAGTCACTTTTGCGATTCGAACCAATGCTAATTCTCGTCGCGTCACGTGACGAGAGTATTCGGGGTTAGCGGAGAAAGCTGCTAACCCCTCGGCCATGGAGCCGGCTAGATAAATGATGGAGTAGTAATTTAAGATATTAGGAGTAGTAATGTTAGATATTTGGTGACGTAGTCATTTTAGATATATGATTGAGTAGCAGTTAAATATTTGGTGAAGTAGTAATGTTATAAATATGTTATAGCAGCAATTTTAGATACATGGTGCAGTAGTCATTTTAGAAAAAAAATGGCGAAATAGTAATTCTAGATATATGGTGAAGTAGTAATGTTAGATATATGGTGTAATAGTAATTTTAGAGCTGGACTCCCTGGCCTAGGTCTTAGCGACTTTCTCCGTCATCTCGTACACTCTCGTTAGTAACGTGACGACGGCGAGAATCGGTACCGGTTCTAACCGCGTCGGTAACATAGGGTATGTGAGCCTGTCGCTCAGAAAGCAATGGCAAACTACTGAGCGTAATCTTGCCAAGAAATCAACAATCAGCTGAAACATGCCGATGTTGACAGCGATGTCATGTAAAGGATATGCAAACGTTTATTAGTAATTTTAGATATATGGTGTAGTAGTAATTGTAGAGATGAACGGATGTGTCGATTACACCGGAAATGGTGGAGTGCTATTGCATAATCTGACACGGCATGAGGTCCATGTTAATATCTATTGTAGGACTCTGTTGGAGTGGTTGCGTCTCTGTTGGAAATCGTTTACCTAGAGAAACCAAGCTTTCCTTAGGACGACCTAGCTCTCAGAGTCTGGCTCACTACCAATAAATCACAGACCCTCTAGGCGACTGTCAGTCGGAGCGATTGCGGCTTTGTTCTGAAAATATTATGCTGACAACAAAACTATCACATTGCGGTCTTGTAACAACTGAGTAAATCTTTGCCTCGTTTGTCCCTCGTAAATCACGACATTAAGACAGATTCTTCCAGAAACTGTACAGAGTCCAGGAACCGTGGGCTGTGGCTGACACAGGCCTGGCGCTGGGTACAGCAGGATCGTTGCTTAGGGAAACTGGCAGGAGGTTATAGACAGACAGACAGACAGACAGACAGACAGACAGACAGACAGACAGACAGACTGACAGATAGACATATATATAGACAGACAGACTGTCATGTTATTAATGTCAAATAGATCTGATGTCATAACTCTATATGACTGAGCTACCGTATAACAGTAGACGGTACTACCTGTTTCTGTTAGCGCCGAACGTTGGGCGGCGCTTACCAAACCCGACACCCCACATTGTGCCAACGGCTTCGGGCGGAGGAGAGCAATTGGGAGGATGCAAGCCTTATCCTAGTGCGAGGAAATGCAACCTAAAGACTAAATGTCATGGCAGGGTAGACCATACACTTAGCCTTGGTTGGCAGCTGGCCTAGGATCAAAGCTCCGACAACCGGACAGTTAGAGTATTGCTTTGGTGATCCGGCAGCTTCTGCAGCTTGTCTTGTTCCAGATGTATTGTTGTTACCTTCCTCTGGAGTGAACTAGGCAGGCCGAGAGATGGACCATGCTGCATGGGCAACACATGGTCTCTAAATTTAGCCCAGGCTTTGTGTTATGGAGGAGTATTACTCCATTTTACAAACTATCGTCTGTCAAGACGGCAAGGTGCCAGTCAGTCAGTCTGAACATCTGTTAAATCCCCAGCCCAGACAAGCTGATGTTGTGGGAAATAAGCTTCAGTCTGTATCCCTCGGTGGGGTATTGGTGCACGATAAGGCGGATGTGGACGGAGCCAGTTGGAATCGCTTGTATAGTGCAGAAGAACGGCTAGATCAGTGTTTGTCAACCTTTCTTTATTGCCCATGCACCCCTTCACCATGTGTTCAGAATGTCATCCCCCCCCCCCTTTCCTATTTCCTCCCTATATACCCCCCCACCCCCACCACCGCCCATACACAGTACACGTAAACATGGAAGATGCATTTAATAACACATACTACAAGTCTAGACGTCTACATAAAATGTGAATTGCGGGTCTTTTTTTCCATATTCCTTACAGGACGTTGCAGTCAACATCAGCATTTTCCAGCTGCTGTTAATGTACTAGGCAAGATTACGCTCAGTAGTTTGCCATTGCTTTCTGAGCGACCGGCTCACATACCCCGTAAGCTACCACTGAGGCGAGAACAGCTACCGATTCTCGCGAAGGTTACGTTACTCACGAGAATATACGGGATTATGAAGTAAGACGTCAATACCTAGGCCAGGGAGAACGGCTTTGCGAGTCTACTTACGTTATACAACAAATTTCAGAAGGGTGAGAAGTGCAGAACCCTAAAGTATGGAGGGAAAAACAATATAAAGTAACCGGTTCTTGTATTAACGCGATCTTGAATTAATCTTAATTCCCCCTCCCCCTGAAACCCTAAATCCCCCACCTGGAAGGGGGGGGGGTGGAATTCTCCACCGGTTGAGAACCGCTGGGTTAGATCATCACGGCTTGGAGAGACTGGCGCTGTAGGGAGTGATAAGTGGATCTGGCAAACTCTCAACATTTCCAGGAAAGACCAGACAGACGCATAATCAGACTACCACTGGTACCATTAATATTGGGGCTCTTCGCTGGCTGTTGCAGATGAGGACGGAACACGTATGGGAATGCCACGAGTGATGTGATGTCGGTTCTTGACTCAACCCAACTGAACTCTACTACTACTACTACTACTACTACTACTACTACTACTACTACTACTACTACTACTACTACTACTACTACTACTACTACTACTACTACTACTACTACTACTACTACTACTACTACTACTACTACTACTTCTACTACTACTGCTGCTGCTGCTACTACTACTACTACTACTACTACTACTACTACTACTACTACTACTACTTCTACTACTACTACTACTACTACTAATACTGCTGTTGCTACTATTACAACAACAACAACAACTACTACTACTACTACTACTACTACTACTACTACTACTACTACTACTACTACTACTACTACTACTACTACTACTGCTGCTGCTGCTGCTGCTGCTACTACTACTGCTGCTGCTGCTACTACTACTACTACAACTACTACTACTGCTTCTATTACTACAACAACAACAACAACAACAACAACAACAACAACTACTACTACTACTACTACTACTACTACTACTACTACTACTA